>JAXQQM020067641.1:0-233945 GCA_034641835.2 Pinus albicaulis
TGACAGAGAAAACCCTAGTCGGCATCCTTCATGCAAGTTCCACATTAGAATGACAAGTAATAGGATTTTCTGTTAAAAAAAACAGATTGTTGAGTGATTAGTTCTCTATATTTTGTATAATAAATATTCTCACAGACACAAACATAAATCCATATATGATGAAAGAATAATTCTGATTTTTTTTTAATAATGATGGAATTATGCACTTTAGAAAATATCATGGGTAGAATACCACTCACATATTGTTTTTACCCACTTGGATTTTAAGGCTTTAAAAACTTTCTATCACATACACAAACATAGGAAATTCAATGATGAAAGCATACTTCTAATTCTCATCAAGATCAGAAAGCATTATCACAGTTCCACATGCTACATTGTTTTTCCCCACTTGGATTATTAGGCTTCAAAAAATTCTCTCTCACAAACAGGACTATAGAACCATCTATGATGTAAGCATAATTATGATTTTTCTTAGGAATGACGAAAGAAATATATTTAGAAAACACTATGGGCACAAATCCATTCACTTTATTGTTTGACCCACTAATAAGACTTTTTGCCTCTAATTTTCTTCCACCTTTATGGCTTATAGGCTGGATTAAATTGATGTTGAACACCATGAGTCAAATTTGTTATGAAACCAGCTCTAAAAACAGAAGAAAAGAGAGATCAAGACCTTAGAAATAAGCCACTTCGAGGGGGAAACCTCCTTTACATTAGATAAATGAACAATTCTTGGATGATAAAAATGATAAAACCTCCTTTCTATATATAGGATTCCATGGGGTCACAATATAATCCTATTCGACCTAACAACAATAATGTAAGGGCACAATATTAACAATATGAGGGTTACAGCGGTACAAAAATATCAATAAGGGGGGCTACACTAACATAATAAGGGATTAAACTAGTAATATAGGGACCTAACGTGCCCCTCTCCTTCAAGCAAGTGTTGTCCTCAACACTTGATTATTTCTTGATTCTTCTGTATAAAATTCTCATCCTCCCATGTGGAATCTTCTACAACAAATTTCTTCCACTTGCTGAGAAACTCTAAAATTTATCATACTTGTCGAGTTCTTGTTTTTGTGACTACTTTAGAACTTCTTTCGATGTGATTTTTATCTCCCTGTTCTTTCATTTCATTTTGAACTAAAGTTTGGTTATCCATTGAGAGTTGGAGAACTTGTTATTGATGCTCGATGTGATCTTCCACTAATTCATTATCCATATTATATTTCATTTGATCCTTCAAACCGTCTAGCTTAGCCTTCATTTTTTCTTTTAAACCATCTATGTCATCTTTTATTTCTCATTGTAAGATCGAAATTTGTTGCACTTGGTAACATAATTTTGATATCTCATACTGCAATGTTTCCTCTTCATGCATCATAGTATAGATTTCTGAGGGCTTAATTGGTATGGAATTATGTTTTGGAGGCATTATAGAACCCAATACTGATAAAAATTCTTCAATATTCCCTTGGAATCGCTTCAAAACCCTTTTTCAAAAAAACGTTATGCAATTTTAAAAGACAAATACACACCTTTTTCTTGCTTTTGAGGAGATCGATATTGAAACTGAAATAAATATGTTATTTCAGATCTTCAATATATGAAATAATGTTGCAATATCCCTCTGAATCTTCTTTTTAATGCCACAATTTTGACCGGATTTCGATTTTTCAAGACAAAGTTATGCCCAATATCCCAGAATGACATAATCATGGAATCGTTCAGTGGAGCAAAATTGTACGATGTACCACGTGTCAATGTTTCCTCCTTCAACTCTAAAATTGATATACGTGAAACCACAGTCCATTTATTTGTGGAAATTTTTTACATAATTCCAATCTAATGCTTTTCGAGAGAGTTATTACTATATTCCCATAGTCACCTGTTTGAGATGAAATTAGGGAGCCTGAAACAACCCCAACTTCCATAGATCATATCTCTGAAAATGTTGGGAACCAAGATCTGAAACTTTTACACGCAATTCCTCAGGATTGTGACTTTACGTGATAAAAATTTCAGCTTCTGAACCTTCGTATAAAAAATGTTATAGCACAAATTCCACGATGAACTTTTTTAGATGAAATTCAGGAGCCTGAAAAAACCATTACTTCCACAGATCATATCTCTGCAAATATTTCGAACCAAGATTTGAGATTTCTTCACAAAGTTCCTTGTGATTTCGGTTTAACGTGTTAAATATTTCATCTTCTGAATATTTGTAGAAACAAACTTATAGTGGAAATCCCACGATGACTTGTTTGGAGCAGCGAAAACCTAGAATCCAAAGCTCTAATACCAAATGTTATGAAACCAGCTCCAAAAATATAAGAAAAGAGGGATCCACACCTTATAAATAAGCCACTTCGAGGGGAAAACCTACTTTACATTACATAAATGAACAATTCTTGGATGATACAAATGAAAAAACCTCCTTTCTATATATAGGAGTCCATGGGGTCCTGATATAATCCTAGCCGACCTACCAATAATAATGTAAGGGCACAACAATAACAATATGGGGGTTACAGGGGTACAAAAATAGCAATAATGGGGGCTACAATAACATAATAAGGGACTACACTAGTAATAAAGGGACCTAACAATTTCTGTGCAATTTCTCACTTCACCTTCAGGGGCTTGGGTGATATGACATTTGAAGCTTCAATATGTCAATGGGAATTTTAGTTTATTTTTCAAAAAGGATAAATTTCTCTTAACCCAGTTGATTGGTGTCCAATAGCTCCAAGGAAAAACCCTTTCAATTGGAATTTTGCAAGTAAAATGAGATAAGAAAAATCTAGAAAAGTGCTTAGAAAAACTATTGTTTCTACTTAAATAATTTGGGAGAATAGTCAAAAAAATTATAAAATTTTTTCCTTACCTCTGAAAATATGATTCCCAAATGTTTTAGTTGAGTACAATCCCCTTATTTTCAAAAATCAACTTAGAAAATTAGTTGAAAATTTCTTGTTCATGTGCCCTAACTAACACTATGAAATTCTAGGTAAATTTTGAAGGTAAAAGTGGTGCAAAATATGCAAAGAAAGAACATTATTGGTGTGTCAGTGCTACATGTCAAACATGACCATATTTTGTTAGATAAAGACCACAGAGGATCTCGAAAATTTCGAAAGGAAGATACCAAAATGACCTTATGGGAAGTTTCTTCCCTTATGTAAACACTGATTGAATTAACTCCCCAATTGTTGGAAAGTCATCTATGTAAGCACAACTACACAACCGAGTTTATGCCAAACTTTCCATGTTATAACCAAGTCATGGAATCATTGTGACGGCCTGCTAGGCCAGGTCTATCTCAATGAAACACTAGACTTCAATTGAATTAGACCCATGAGTCCAAGAATACTAGGAGAGAATCCAATAATCATGCTTCCGATAACTCATAATTATGTATTTTATAAGTATTTTTGGGTCCCTATGCATGCTATTTCATTGTAATTTCTAGCTATGCAAAACTTGAATTTCAACGTGTTAAGATGAAATCTACAATTTTTTATGACAAAGCATAAAATTTCATCGTGGATTTAACAATCCCAACAGAAGCCTCTAGACTCATGATTCTAGGCATACTAGGACTAATTCTAGTAACCATGCTTCCCATAACTAAAAAAATATGAATTTTTTCCATACTTATGGGTTCCCATGCATTTCACTTCAATGTAATCTATAGCTATGCAAAAAATGAATCTCAACATGTTCAGTTGTATGTTGAAATTTGTTATGACAAAGCATAAAATTTCACCATGGATTTAACAATCCCAAGAGAAGCTTATAGGCTTTCTAGTTTGACTAAACTAAATTTTACATGCAAACAACACACAAGTTACTAAAGACATATAACAATAATTTGGTTCAGTGGTTCTTGTAATTTTGTAACCACAATAATTTTGGAGCATCATGGACTTGAAAAAGTAAGAGTTCCAATCTAATTTCCAATCCCATTGTCTAGCACTGGCCTCAACTTCTGAAATATATGGTTGTGTGACCTAAGGTATTTTGGTCTTGGACATTGGTTTTTATAGGTTTTGGATATAGTTTTTAGTTAGTGTAACTGAACACACTATGCACATTATTTCTTTCCTAATCATCTTCCTTTTGTTTGTGTTATTCCTTACCAACAATACTTCCATAATGCATGAATAGATATAATCATATGGTTCCCATTCTGGAAATTTTATTTTATTCAATGGAAAGAGGTTGTGGATTGTACAATGAAACCCTCTCTTTTTCCATCATTTTTGTTTCTTTGATTCTTTTGCATAGCTATTTTAATGGAGTGATTTTACATCACCACCTTACTGTGATATATTTTATATTTTCAATGAGTATTTTAGTAGTTTTTTCTTAGTCTTATTTAATTTTTTCTCCATATTTGTTTTGTTCTCCCTCTAGGAAAAGAATATTTGATTAGGTCCTTCAAAAGACAAAATGTCATATTTTCAAGTATATTATTTAAAAATACTTATTATGGGTTTATGTGTGTGTGTGAGAGAGAGATAAAGATATCCTTAAAATGCATTTTAGGTTTGAACAATTAATTCCAATAATATGACAAACATATTATCTGTTGTATTACACCAATTACTGAATGATTGACATATGATCACTTTTCCTAATGATTATTTTGTTCTATTTATATGAAAATATGGGAAGGAAGCAAGCTAATCCAGTATAATTGTTCATAGAGTTCTTTCTAAACCCATATATACTCATAGAGATACCACCAGACCTTACAAAAGAACCACACATCCACGGATCGCAGAGTAGTTCTTATGGATCTCATCCATGACCCATCATCCATTCCCCTCTATCTACACAATACCACCTCTATTGGTAGTTTCTCCACCATACTCAGCTTCGAATCCATCTAGAAATCCAACTCAACCAAAATATGTTAACCCCATCACACCATGGTTATTCAAAAATGGCAAGGATAGGCCAAAATATTTGTCACATCTAGAAAAACCCATGCCATGATAGGAAAGAACCACATGCAATACCATGCATGCCAAATATAGTAAGTAAATCACATATACAAATCCATACCTACACAAAATCCTATTGTAGCTGCTTGATCCTTCTCTTCCTTGCTTGCTCCTTCCTTCCTCTTTCCTTATTTACTTTTCTTAATCCAATGCCAATGTGCTCTAAGAAAAATCAAGAGTCCAAGAGTGAGAGAGAGAGAGAAAATAACTAGAGAGCTACAAAATTGAACTCACAAAATTTCTGAGCAAAAGATTTCCCACTAATCCTCAGAAGCCTTTTTATCAATGAGGCCTCTATTTTCGTCATTTTTCATTATTTTCCTTCATTTTCCTCCTCACATGCAATCTATGACTTTTCACCTTCACTTTCTTATATTTTCCATTATTTTCATAAATAAATTCCAAATAAGGCCTCTTGCCTTTCCAAAGCCTTCGCCATTTCCTTTTCCAATTTCCTTAGCAATGATAAACCGTGGTTAACACCTACTATGATTTTTTTTCAAACATTTAGCTTCGAATAACTATCCCATCAACTGTGGTTATTATTTTGTATTTATTAACTTTTACTCCATGGAATTTTCACCAAGGCTATTAGACAACCCACCCCCTTGGGGGACACCATCCGAGGTGTTCAACCACACCTATACCTCAGCAAAACCGCTGAAAAGAAAAACATACTACCTGTTGAGCTTTATAACACAACTTTTTGAAGTACTTACAATGATCATCCTACTGAAAACATGATAATCATACCATTTATTGAAGCTTTATAATGAAAATCATTACGATATTTACCATAAAAACCACATTTTCTCCACCAATAAATAACCATATTGTTCATGGAATGTTATAGATCTAGCTCGATAGAGTATTTACAATAATATACACATATGCACATTTTATCAACCAAAAAATAAAAGGATACGATGTCTGCATCTACAATAAGGGAATCTAGAGGATCACACATCTACCCTCAAAGTAGTACCAGGATTCACTTCCTTCCTAGGAAGTCCAGAATACATTGTTAGAGCCAAAGTTGCATCTAATGTCTAGCGCTACAATCCTGCGCCACTTGTCCTCTTAGTGAAAAATTATCTACACATTTTTCCAGGAAAATCTCCCAATGTGCATCTAATTCCATCTGGTAATGCTAATTACCAAGAAAAATCCATCCTCGGACTTCAGTTCTCTAATACGCAAGTCTCTCAAGAAATACGGTCATCCCCTTTAGTGCACTCACTCACCTTCCAAGTTCCCCAACATCCCCTATCCCGGGCGATCCATACCTTGGCAAGGTTTCCTCGCATCGGAAGGTATAGTAACCAAGGAATGTACCTTGCTCAAAACTGCCATATGAGAATAACATTCTCATGGAAATCAATGGACATTATTGTGTACCAGTGTCCTGTTGGGTTCCAGTTTTGTACTTATTTCCTACATCTATTTCCCCCATTTTATCTCATGACTACAAACACTAGGCCTATCTTTGCCTCTTTTTCCTACCTTTCTATCTTAACATGTGTTGTTTCACCTTATTTTCATTTCCTTTCCATTTCATCGATTATTATGATGTATCATGTCTTTTTTTATGATTAAATGAGGATGAATGTTTGCATAATATCTCTCTTATTTTGATGTATTTCCAGATGCTATGTGTATCACAAAACATCTAGAGCACGAGGTGTACAAGATCAATTAAATGTGTGTTGTTACAGTGAGCTATTACACCACGAAATTGTTACACCATGCTCTTACAGACCCATTAACAACCTATTGTTACATTTGTACTGCTGATTGGATATCATCAACTTTTGATGTTGACTTGTCCTCTATTTCTTACGCTATAGCTGTGATTTACCACAATAGCTGTAGAAGTTATTATGTATGTTATTTTTGGATAACAGCCTTAAGAGGTTTTGATTGTAATCTATATTTTTCCAATCAGACCTCTTATTAAAAAGTGGTTTCAATTATATGTATTCTATTTTGATCAGCATGACAATCATAAGATTCTCATGACTGATCCATCCCTCATTTTTCTGAGATGTAACCACTATATATTTCTCGACCCTTGAGGTCGAAAGGTTAGTGGAGAACAATATTACTTTGGCTCTATAATTTTGGTCACATTAGTACAAGTTATCATGTTGTTGTTGTTACATGAATTATCTAATTTAGTTCCATTAAGTTCTTTCTCTTCCTATGACCTGCTAGGGAGGAAGGGCCCTCCTCTTTAGTATGGATTGCAGCTTTTAAGGTAGTTTTGTATATATATTTCTATTTAATTTACGTATCAGTGGAAGTGGTGTTACTATTGTTTTATCTATGACTAGATTTACTTCAATTCCAATATTATATATGATGTTACACATGTGGGATTACAGATACCAGTTGGGTAATTGTTGTGTGGCGCACTAGGTACAGATTAATTGAGGTGTGATCACAGTATTTTAGATCATTTTATTTCTGCATGAGTGATTCCTTCCAGCATTTACTTCAGCAACAATTTCCTTTATTTGGATTTGATTCTGGTTTGATATATCAGCACATACATTGCAACTGTCATTGAAATAAGAGACGTCCCTCGATTGATAATTTATATGTATTGTTTTATACATTTAATAGTGATTAATACAACCAATATTTTGGCATCATTATTGGGGATGGCATTGACAATCCAACCAGCCAGAGTTGTTTGTTAGATGAGAGAGTGTACTCAATTTGAAATTGTCGGGCGGTAAGACGAGAGGTAAGAACATGCACATCGCTCTAACATGCCTAGGCGGGCTCACCATTGCTACACTGGGGAACTTAGAGGTGCAATTTTTGTATATTTTTTAGTGTGTCTCCAGTGACACAATTTTCAAGCAATAAGACGAGAGGTAAGAACTAACATACCTGAGCGAGCTCACCAATGTCGCGTTGGGACACTTAGAAGTCTAAATTTTTGGGTGTTTAATTTCATTAGGGGAATTTTGAGGTCTAAAATGGGACTCCTAAGGAAATTATAAAATAATACTGGAAATAATAAAATAATATTTGATTATATCCTCAAATTTTAGAGGGAAAAAGGAAAAAATTATTTTTTCAATTCATATTTTCAACTTATCTCCCAAAGTTTTTACTCAAATTTCAAGCGGGAGTACTCGTTGGATGCAAAATTTAATTGCTCATCCAAGGAGTACCCATGTTGCATACTTTCGTTGGGTCCTGTTACACACAAATGAGCAATACATGAAAAACATGATTGTAATCACGTTTTTTTATGTATTTATCATTTTTCGTGTATTAGGGTCCATCAAAAGTATGTGACATGGGTACTCCTTGGATGAGGAATTAAAATTTTCATCCAATGATTACTCCTGCTCGAAATTTGAGTAAAATGTTTTGAAGATAAGTTGAAAATATGAGTCGAAAAAGTAGTTTTATTATTTTATTATTTTTTAATCTTTTCACCCTTTTACTTAAAAAATGGTGAATCATCCCCATTGTTGACATCATCATCTTCAATCTTATTACTTATTATAATTTATTTTTTTCTACACTTTTCCTAGCAAGCCCATTTCATACCTCAAAATTCCCCTAATGAGGGTGTCTTCAACTATACAGTTGTTGGGCAGTAAGATGAGAGGTAAGGACCTGCACATCACTCTAGCATACTTGGGCGGGCTCACCGCTATAGAAACTGAAGCACTTGTAGGATGAATTGATCCACATAGGGTCCATGTGTTCGAGTAGGACAATAGAAAAATCTAGAAGCACCACCCCCCCACCCCCCAACTCTACTAACTATCGGAAAGACGGGTCGTAAAAATTAAAAGAAGAGTGTACACTTCAAAAGAAAGACATTATTTGGAGATCTGATCTCAAGGGAAGAAAAGGAACAGTCTACTTCATGCAGAGACAATAGGAAGACAAGACCATAGAAATCATCTACTATATCGAAGCCTGACGCATTGGTGCCTTCCGTGTCTGGGCCTCACCACCCTTTGAACAACATATCCACTCATTATATCAAGACTCCAGATCTAAAACAACAGTGGAAAATGATTGATCAAGATCTGAGAATCGAAGGACAAGGAAGGATCATTGGGGAGCATCAGGGACCTGAGGAACAACATTTAGTTGATTATCATTTGGATGTTGGTAGTGCAATAAAATAGCTGGTCCTAGAACAACTTGATCCTTTTATTTATCAATCTCTTGCATACTCTAATGTCAATTCATCCAAGTAGGAAGAATCAGCCATGGGGGACGAGAATGTCAAGACAGATATCTCTGTTACTTTTTAATTCTTAATAGTAGTAACATGGGATGAGGCTCCTATGAAAAACATTCCTTTGTCATCCCCACCATCCTTTTAAGGGATGGCTGTTGAAGATCCTGATACCTTTTTGTTTGAATTCAATGTGTTGTGTAGATGTTATGACTACACTTCATACGCCCAAAAGCTAAGATTATTTCCTGCTACTCTGAAAGGAGTAGCATTGAGATGGTTCATGAGACTGGGTGCTGGCACGATTCGAACATGGAATGACATGAGGGAGGCCTTTCTCTTTAAATATCAAGATTACTATCGAACTAGGGATTTGAAGGAAGAGATATTTAGAATTGCACATAAGGAGAAGGAGAGCTTCAAAGACAATAGGGAATGATTCCATTACAATTTACAAAGGTCTAAGTTTAGTAACTTAGCCACGGAAATTATGAAACCAATATTCTTAATAGGTATAAGAGATTATTGTCTTGAGAATTTGAATTTGTTGGGAAAAGGAGACATATCGCAAGAACCGCTTGAAGAAATAATGAAGTTTTGTCTACAGAGTTCAAGAGGATCGGTCAAATGGAGAAGTTCAGTTCGGGTCCCTTCAGTCCAGATACAGAAGTCCACAAGTAGAGAAGTAACCAGAGCAAAGATAGGAAATCTATTTGAGGATTTTAAAACTGACCTCCTTAGCACTCTTTCTGCCAATATCACTACAGTACAAGTTAAGAAAGCACCAGTAGAAGCTGAATAAACCTTAGCAATATTCTTTCCCCGATGCAAAAAGAAACATTTGGAAAGAGAATGTGGACTAAGTAGCATATGTATGTGCAACATCTACAAATTGGTACATTCCACGAATCAATCTTTTGAACTACCTAGAGATAAGGTTGTACTCCAAGAATCAAGCAAGGATGTCCAACCTTCCTATTTCATCGAATCAAAGAGGCCATGGTAGCCACGACCTATAGGTATGCCTCCAAATTTTTCCTCATTTTATCCTTGGAGTAATGTTTATAATAGTTAGCAATATCCATAATAGTATCCTACTCCTTCCTCAACACAATTTCCTTCACCATGCAACCAGTGCCCTTCCCCTCCACCAATCCAATATCCTCCATCAAAACCTCATCCTTGGAGCCAAAATTGGAGAGGTAATGGAAAAATTTCAGTACCCCATACACTACCAATGCCGTAGCAATTACAAATTCCTTCTCTTCAAAATCCTACACCTTCTGTCCAACCCCAATTTCCTATGCAACCTAACCCCAATCCGATTAATAAGGTATCTTAGAGCATAGATGCTCTGGTTACCTTCCAGAAATATCTTGTTACTCCCATTGGGCTCAACGAGGTTCAACTTCGGTCAAGAAAAGTAATAAGACCTAAAAATACCCCCATTATTACCGAAAAATAATGTGAGTCACCTAGAAAGGATATGGTTGATTCTGAGATAGTTGTTACACATGTAACAGATGATACAACACCTTCTGTTACATCTGTAGCAGCCAGCTTGGGAGGGCATGTTGTTTCGACATCAGCCAACCCAAGCAAGGCTATTGCATCTGTGACAGTTGACTTAGCTGTTAAGATTCAATATCCTCCATACCCTCAAAGATTAATTGAAACTAGGCCAGCCTCACAATCTGAATCTAAATTCCTCAAGGAATTGATAATTTTGGGATGTACGGATTCTACTGTTATATGCTCTTAAGGAAGTACCTATCCATGCTAAAATAGTGAGGGATCTGTGTGTCAAAAATCATGAAAGAAAACCAAAAGACCCTGTTACTATCCATGTCATGGGGAAATTGTCTGATATTATGATTGAACAGCCTTTTTTGACTAAATATAATGACCTAGGGAATCCTACAGTGACTGTCTATATTGATGACCAACCCATAACCAACACTTTGATTGAGTTGGGGGCAACCACTAATGTCATGACCAAAGACCTCTTTATCTCCCTATGACTTCATGGACTTAGACCTACACCCACAGTGCTTGAATTAAAAAATAGGTCCTGTGTCAAGCCCAAGGGAATGATAGATGATGTGGTTATCATTGTGGATTATTGGAATTATCTGGCTAATTTTCTCATTTTACAAACTAAATCCAACTTGCGGGGTCATCCTTTAATCTTGGGAAGACCGTGGCTAGCCACTGCATATGCATATATCAAGTGTAGGTTTAGATATATGGTGATCTCAAATGGGAAGGCCACTTAGAACTTGAACCTTCACCCCCCAGAAACACCTCATATGGATTTGAGTAGTCCCTGGTGGGATGAATTTGATCTTGAATCTGATCTTTCCCTACATCTCCTCACGCTTGGAAAAGCACAATACTTTAATGCTAAAACAAAGGATGATATCATTAATGGTTTTATTAGTAATTCAGTCTATGTTACCTCCATTAGAGATCTGGGGGAAGAAGATGAGGTAGACAATGTAATCATTGAACATTTGAAAACTAATCCACATACTACAAGTAGTCTCGTTGAAATTGAACCTAGGAAATATTTAAACATTAATCCTAACTTAACTGCTGAAAAAAATAGATTGTTGATCTAGAAATATAAAAGGTAATTTTCTTGGGAATATATTGATATGAAAGGAATCCACCCTGGCCTATGCACTCACCACATTTACCTTAAAGAGGATTGTAAACCAGTAGATAGCCACAGCGCCGAATGAACCCCGCACTTAAGGAGATATTGAAAGAAGAATTGAAGAAAATCATTAATGCTAGTTTCATCTACCCCATTTCTGACAACCAATGGGTGTCTTCGCTTGTCATAGTTCCGAAAAATAATGACAAGTGGAGAGTATTTGTAGACTATAGAGAGCTTAACAAGGCCACTCAAAAGGACCATTTCCATTTACCATTCATTGACCAAGTCCTGGATACTGTCTCTGGGAAAAAGGTCTTTTCATTCTTGGATGTGTTCAATGGCTATAATCAAATACAGATTGCCCTAGAAGACCAAGACAAGACAACCTTCACTTTCCCGTGGGGTACTTTTTCATACAGGGTCCTTCTTTATGGCCTTTTTAATGCACCAACAACTTTTCAGAGGGAAATATTGGGTATTTTTATGATCTATTGAATGAATGTATTGAAATATTTATGGATGATTTTACACACTACGGGGATGCCTTTGAGACAACATTAGTTAATTTGGAAAAGGTGTTAAAACGATGTGAAAAAACTAATGTGCTCTGAGCATGGAGAAATTCTATATGATGATGACCAAGAGAATTTTGCTCGGAAATTTCATTTTGGTAGATGGAATCAAGGTAGATCCTGCAAAAAGTAATATCGAAAATCCCAACTCCTAAGACTCCAAAAGAGGTATGTAGTTTTTTGGGACATGGAGTGTACTACAGGAGATTTATAGAAAACTTTTCAAAGATTGCATCTCCTCTGTTTTCTTTTCTCATAAAATATGCAGAATTTTTGTGGACAGGAAAGTGTGAGAAACCCTTTCTGAACTTAAGGAATTGTGTAACAACAACACATGTTTTACGTGGACCAAACTAGAGATTGCCATTCCATATCGCTACGGATGCATCTGACATAGCTGTGGGTGTTTTTTTGAGATAGATGGAGGAAAATAAACCTTATGCCATTTATTACAGCAACAATAATTTAACTCCAGCAGAACTCAACTACATAGTGACTGAGAAGGAATTCCTAGAAGTAGTGCATGCTATCAACAAATTTCGGCACTACATCACTGGGTATCAAGTATTTGTACACACTAAACATGTTGAAATTTGATTTTTAATGAACAAACCTGTTAGTAGTGGTAGAGTTACATGATGGTTATTGATGTTATGGGAATTTGATACCACTATTTTAGATAAACGCGGAAACGATAACGTGGTTGCTGATTTTCTTTCTAGATTAACTATAAGTGATGACTACACTCACACTGAGGATTCTTTTCCATATGAATATATTTTTTCCATCTCTACTCACTCACCATGGTATGAAGATATAGCCAATTATCTTGCTACAGGAAAATTTCCACACCATTTATCTTCCAAATAAAAGAGGAAGATTATACAAAAGAGTGTTACCTACTCCTGGATAGAGGGCAATCTCTATCACACCAGGCCAGAATTTTAGATTAGGCGATGTGTTAGAGAAGATGAGTTATTTGAGATCTTTAAAGATTTTCATGAGAAACCATATGGAGGGAATTTCAATGACAAAAGGACGGGATATAAAGTACTCTCAATAGGGTACTATGGGCCAAATATATTCCAGGATGCCAAGAAGTTTGTGAAGGGATGTGATAGCTACCAGAGGATGGGCCAACCTCTAAAATCAGATGAAATGTCATTACAACCTCAAATAGTGATAGAACCATTTGATAAATGGGCCCTGGACTTTTTTGGGCCAATTAATCCTTCATCACAACAAACATCATATATATTTTTCTACATTGACTATGTCACAAAGTGGGTCGAAGAAAAGGCACTAATTAGAGCTACCAAGCTTGCCGTTTCATACTTATTGTTTGAACATATCTTTGTTCACTTCGAGATACCAAGTGAGATAGTGACGGATGGAGGGCCTTATTTCACATCTCATTTGATCAAGAAGTTGGTTGAGAAGTATGGAATTCATCACAAGATAACTTCGCTATCACCCACAATCAAATGGTCAAGTAGAAAGCACCAATAAAGTCATTGAGGGAGTCTTAACAGAGACAATAGCCAGCCACCAAATAAATTGGGCTGAGAAACATCCAGAGGTTTTGTGGGCTTACAAAAAAACATGGATAAATACTATAGACTTCTCACCATATGAATTGGTGTATGGTAAGAATCCTTTATTCCCCATAGAGTTTGAGATAAATACATTAAGAATAGCATTGCAGGTCAATCTGGACTCAAGCATAGCAGAGAAACAAAGATTAAACCAACTCAATCAGTTGGAAGAGAAATGACTAGTTTCCATTCAATAGAAAAAGATAAATTAGCAGCAGAGAGTTAGATGGCATGACAGTTTTATTAAGAAGAAGAATTTCCTGAAACGAGATTGGGCTCTCTTGTACGATTCAAGGTTCAAGTATTTCAAAGGCAAGCTCTACACCAGATGGCTAGGTCCTTATGAATTAGACATGATATTTGACAATTAGGTTGTAAAATTGGTCACCATAGACAATTCTAAGACACAATTACTGGTTAATGGGCACCGTCTAAGGTTATATCATCAACCTACTTCGAAGGAATTATTTGTTAACATTTTTGCGGACTCTGATCTTCTTGTTACAGTAGCAGGGGAAAATTCCCCTTTGCAGCCTGGAATTTGAAACTCCAATAAGTGCAGTAGCTGAAAACCACCTTTTTGTAAGTTGTTACAACTATTTAAAACAAAAAAAAAAAATCAAAAAAAAGTAAGAGTAAAAATGATAATAAAAATCTGATTATGAAAACCTCTTTCCTAGGCACAGTCAGACAATTTGTAACAGTTGAAAACCACTCTTGTGGCAGCTATTACACACATTTTATTTCCTTTCCTAAAACATCATCCCTCCTTCCTAATACATTTTACAAGGTGATGTTATTCATTTTTTTTTTCTTTCTGTACCTATTTGTCCTAGTCATCATGTTTTCTGAAGAATAATTTGAAGGTTGTCTTGGCTGTTAGACATGTAACAGCCAACAACCACAGACATTGTTTCTCATTTTCACCGCATGAAAAAATAATTGTGCCATTCAGGCATGACCGCCATGATCACTGCAATTAGTATGCCGCCAATTCAAATCCTTCTCCATGTCGCTTCAGGTACGTCATTCAAAATGTAACATCATCATTTATAGTTTGGTGATTAATGGCATAGTAATGATATTACCATGACGACGATGGGAGGTTGTCACCATTAAAGCAACGGGGAGGATATATCTTGTAACCATTGAAAAAAATCTGTAGTCATAAATTGTTACCAACTCTGCATGCATCTTATTAATAGCACAATAGCCAATGATGACTAAATCTGGCCAGAAAAAGCATGTGTACTTAGAACTCATTACTTTCCATAATGGGACATTTATGAATAATTGTGTGAGGTAAGATTTGGTAATCCGTAAATCCTATCACCTCTCACCACAGTTTTCGACTGAAGGCTTGTATCCTTGTCTGAAAATCGTCATCTGGGATAAGCAGAGTAAGGATAAGAGAGGAAATAAGTAGTGCACTAACATTACAGTGGGTTGAGCATTAAGGAGTGAATTTAGAACAAAATAAAAATGGGTGGAGAAGCAGTTAGACATGAGTCGGATTCCATGGACACCTTATAGAACTGTCCAGAAGCCTACCTGGTATTCAGAGACGCTGGATGGATTGAATATTTGCATAAATTGGAAGGCTCAAATGAGGTGGTTGCAATCGAATTCCTTCATAATTTGAATAACCACCAAACTCAAGTCAGGAGCCTAAAAATTGAGGTGACAGAAGAGGTAACCGCCCAAGTAACCACATTTCCAGTAGATGGATGGAGGTGGTTCAACAAGAAAATCAATGATCCCTATTTGAAGGAATACTTCCTAGAAGGAGAAGAAAGGAAGAGGAATTGATAGGTTATCACTCACTCAGCCATGGCAAGATGTTGCCTTGGGTTTAATCAAATACATTACTTGTGAGGGAAGATCCACATTTTTCTTTTAATTATCACTTCCCTCTACTCAATCATCTTCGGAACCATCAAAAGATTAACCTTCCATTATACTTATTGGGTAATATTAAGCATATTGTTGCGAAAATGAAGACAATAGCACATCTCGAAGAATGTGTGACCAATCATGGACTCATAAATTTGATCGTGCTAGATGCCCTAAGCCAGTAAGGAAGGACCTATGAAGAATTCAAGCTAAAAATGCCTAGGACAAGCTGGGGAAAATAGGCCTTGACTTTGGAAGGAAGTCAAGAAGAAGCTAAGACCCGGACTCAGCCTGCCAAGGTCAAAATTGGGAAATAACCCAAATACGAACCAATTGGTGATAGATGGCCAAAAATGATATACTGCTTTTAAATCAAAGTGTAACAAATGGATTCGTTTTCTTTCTTTTCCCCCACCATTTCTGGAAAGTACCTCTTTATTTTTGACAAGCTTGAGGAGGATAACATTTGCTTGTTTATAAGCTCATCCTTCGGACGAGTCCAACTTAGTTTAAAATCGAACACTAAAAAGGAGTGGTTTGTTCCTGTTTGTAATCGACAGGTCCTTTACTGTTAAATTTTAACGAGTCCAGTATAGGAGAAACTCGGTGTTTTTCATTTTTAGGGAGTCAGACGAAAAAACTTAAGAAAACTCCATGGATGTACTTTTTCGTAATTTTAGTCTCTCAGGCCCAAAAAAGGATAAAATAATGTGGGAGAGAACTCTATTGACCATGATTAGTAAACGTATACCTTTTTCGTAAATAGTCCATTTCAGTCCGGAAAAGGGGTAAACTTATACTGAAGGGACGACTGTTCATTTCCTTTAACGAGTTTGAATAGTCAAGTACTTGGCAATCTTTTAATTTTTAGAGAGTCTGAAAAGGGATAAAAGGAGGACTCCATAGTTTCACTTTTTCGTAAATTTTTAAGAGCCCAAAAAAGTGATAAAAGTATACTCTTCTTCAAAAATGACCATTTCATCTGAAAAATCCGGTGTTCTGCACAAAAACTTAAAAATTTAAACATACCTGCTTTTAATAAAATAAAAATATTTTGAAAAACCATCTCTTTAAAGTGAAAAATAAACAAAATTAAATTTCATTTATTCTAAAAAACTTATAGAAAGGAGTTTTCCAAAATCATTTTTACCATTTGATTTTAGAGTGAAAGTTTGAGAGTTGTTGGCAAAGAACGCTCCAGAGAATATTTCGGACAAACCAACCATTCAATTTGAAAACTGTTTGCCCCAGGTAATCCACATTCTCTTTTCCTTTCTTTTCATCCATTAATTTACTTAATTTAGGGTTTAAAATTCATTTTTGGGGAGGAAATAGGTTCAAAATTTCACTCACAGGGGTCCGCAGGTAAGATGCAAGGTACTTGCGGACCACAATATTTTCTTACAAAGAAAAATGTCATGGTCCTGCACTTTTAGTGCAAGGCCCGTGCATAGCTACGCACTGTCTCTGAACAAAAATTGCGGAGGCACCGTGAAGAATATAAAAACACATTTTCTCTCCAAATTACCCAAAATTTTCTTTTTAAAATGATTCTAATCTTTCATTTTGTTCATTATAGGATATTTACAATGCTTATCTGGCGGGAATGTGAACAAGAAGAGGTGGATGAAGCTACAATGATTCATCCACCTACATTACAAGTTTTGAGAGTGTGTAGTTTACTTAAATTCTGGGCTATTCAGGGCCTGAAAGTGGTTTACTTAAATTCTAGGCTATTCAGGGCATGAGAGCCCAGGTAGACCTAATCACTTGGTTGGTAAACAAGTGGGATATATAGGACCAGTGTTTTTTGATTGGAGGCAACCAGCTCGAAATCGAGCTAGAGGACATATACTTTCTGACTAGTTTGTCTAAAAGAGGCAAACCACTTTCTCTATTTGGGGCTAGGCCAGGTGGCTAGTCTATCGCTAGCCTGCAACTAGAGTTTTGCAATGATGAGGCCGGTCCAAAAGACAAAATGATTGATATCAAAACCATCATCGGTCCTGAGTTGAAAGTATTTGCATTTACCGTAACCATGTTATGTGTAATTGCAGCTATACACGTTGCTGCTGAATCTCAAATGTGAATTGCAGTGGAATATTTTTGAGGCACCATCTTCAATTGGTGCGAGGTTACAGTGTCAGCCAATATCAAAAGATAAATAACTAGGGAAAAGAACGGGAAGTTGAATAACTTCAGATATGGATCGATTGCGGTAAATATTTCTCTAGAGAGGAATCCTCTACTCGCCCCGCAACATATTCCAGTTGATCATGGTAGTGTCTGAGAGCCTTGGATGGTCCGATGGGTTGCATTGATGGCCCGTCACAGTGAGGGTACATAGATTGTTAGATTTCCCCTGGCCTACTTCTGTTGGTTAGAGAACCAACTCTTCATGATAGAAGAATTCCCTTATGCCAGGATGGATTACCGCGGTGATCAGGATATGTCACTTCCTCCAGGAGCTCAGTGGGATAACTTAGGTAAAAGTCATTTTTGACATATTCTAAATTCTATTTTTTTTTTTAAATCATCAAAAACTGATAACAAAAATTTCAAATGCAAATGTGGGTCCACGTCGACCATTCACTCTCTGCCCCTTTGAGAGGAGGCAAAGGGATGCAGCTGTAGCACCACCACCACCACAGGATCAGACAATAGAGATCCTTACTGATTTGGAACACCCTATGGAGTGACTAACTATGGAAATCCCAAAGACTACCATAGATGAAATTCCACTTCGCTTGCAGAGATATTTCATTGGGGTTCCTGGACCGTTTAGGATATTCCTAAGTAGGATGGCACAGGCTGTAGTATATTATCATGATTACTACCACGGATAGTGGATGATCGACTATATAGACTCATATCATTTTTTGTATCACTTTTTTCCTGATCATAAGGCATTTTGAACCTATGATTGAAGATGATGTACTATTTTTTGAAACACTACTCTATGCTATGATGTACTACTATTTCTAGTTACCTGTCAACCATATTATTGAATTTTATTTTGATTTACTGCTTTCATTATCACAAATTTCTGTTTATAACAATAGAAGCTATTGCATCTGCTAATGTGTTCAAATTTCTTGGAATGTGTTGATACTCAATATAATCAAATTCTCGTTCCGAGAGATGAACTTTCAAAAATAATCCTAACAACACTGGGTTTTTAGTTGCATACACTCAATTTAATTGTAATACAACGAGTTCATAATCTAACCTAATGATCAAACTCCGAATTCCAAATGAAATGGATTCAAAAAATAACTCAATAGCTGTGCTATATTCTTTAATATTATTCATTTTTTGAGCGAGGCTTACCCCATGCATAGATACTAACTCGTTAGTGGGTGAATAAATAACCCAGGCTGTGGAAGAAATGTTCCATGTACTACGAAAAGCATCGTCAGCAAAATCAATGTATGTTTGAAAAGATGTCGACATCTGCAATATCAAGAGTAATCCAGATAATCATGAATAGAATTAAAAGCACACTTAAGCTAGGCACATGTTTCTAATCTACAACACACCAGCTAGAAAATAACTAATATACAGGAAATATCTCCACACAATAATCAAGCGTAATATCTCTTCAGATAAAGCCCATTTCTGGGTTTGCCTAAAGAGACCCTGTCAAAATCAATCAATCCATAGGCCCCTTTTGCAAGTTGTCGCTTGACAATAAAAGGACCATGCCACATGGGTTCAAATTTCCCAGCCCCTACCTTATCGTTAGCTTGATCATATACCAAAACTAGGTCTCCTTCTGAAAAAATATGAGGTGTAACACTTTTATCATATTGAGCTTTCATTCGTTTCGCATGAGCCTCGGTAGCTAATGCAGCGGTGTGCCGATTATCATCTAATTGAGCTAAGTATAAAAAGCGTTTTTCCTCCTCAAATGTAGCTACTAGTAACTCTATGGCTAGTTGGAGTGACGGTATCTCGCATTCAATTGGTAATACCACTTCTAAACCATAAACTAGTTGAAAAGGGGTAAAACCTGTTGATTTTTTTGCTAAGGCCCAATATGCCCAAAGTTCTGAAAAATCATGGTATGCCAATTCGATTTATGAATTCCAATGATTCGTTTAATCATGGTGACTAAAAATTTATTGATAACTTCAACCATACCATTGGCCTGCGGGTAATATGGTGTAGAACTTTCATGGCACATGCCAAGTTGATCAGTCAGTTCGGTCATCATGATGTTTCGAAAATGGCTCCCATGATCAGTAATTATCACTTGGGATTCACTAAAATGAGAAATCACATGATTGAACATGAAATTAGTTGCATTTTTTCCATCTGCTGCAAATGTAGGCATCGCCTTAGCCCACTTGGTAAAATAATCTACTACGATAATAATATACCCATGCCCCCTAGTCGAGTGAGGGTTACATGTAATGAAGTCAATTCCCCATTTTGCAAAAGGACCGAAAAAAATTATAGGGTGAAGAGGATCAGGTGGTGCACGCATCTTTCGATCAAAAATTTGACAATTATGGCATTTTTGGATCGCAGAAATACAATCTTTAAATAAGGACGGCCAAAAATAACCAGCGCGCAATATCTCTTGGGCTGTGGCATACCCAGACATATGACCGCCACATGCTCCACAGTGAAAGTCATTAAAACCTTTTTAGCTTCTTCATGCGTGAGACAACGTCAAAAAACAAAGTCTGCACCACAACGGTATAGTGTGTCGCCAACAATATGATATTTTTGAGACTGGAAACAGATTTTACGTCATTTTGATCGTGAAATTTCGGGCTGAAAAGATTGGGTATGAACATAAATTATGATATCTCCATACCAAGGATCAATGGTACTAATAAGAAACAAGGATTCATATGTGATTGATTTCTCCTCCATAGTTTCTGTATCAGTACGTGGGAAGTCACACATAAGTTCAGCAAATATCAATAATTTCTTTGATTGGGATTTTTCAAATTCCATGTCAAACTCCTGTAGGATAACAATCCATTTGCAATATTTTCCCCCTAGCAATTTTTTGGTAAAAATATGCATCATAGGGTTACAATCAGAAATCATTGTTGTTTTGCGTAAAAGTATGTAATGACGAAAATGTTGGACAACTTGAACAACTGCCAAGGCCAATTTCTCCACATGTGAATATTTGATTTCAGTTAGATGAAAATTGCGACTAAGATAGTAAATCACATGTTCACCATGGAATTCATCTTCCTGAGCTATAACCATTCCTATCATGGAATCGGAAGCGACGAGGTACAAAAAGTAAACCTATTTGTAATTGGGAGGATGTAGTAACGGTGCATGGGTCAACGCATATTTAAGAGCATCAAAAGATCGATCAGTGATCTTGTCCCAAAAGAAAGGAATATTTTGTTTCAACAACCTGGTAAAACATTTCATTAACTTGCCGTAGTTAGGAATGAATCGATGTAAAAAGTTTTCTTTCCCTTGCAAACTTTGGAGTTGGCGAAGAGTAGAAGGAGGAGGTAAATTGATGATAGCGTCAACCTTCAATGGATCGACATGAATTCTTGCATTTAAGAAAATAAATCCCAAAAATCGTCCAGATTGTACAGAAAAAACGCATTTGTGACGATTCAGACGAATCTTATAATGACTACATTGTATAAAAATGGCTCGTAAATGAGTGATATGATCTTCTCTATGTGAGGAATGAGCAGGAAAACCATAGAGGTAGGGTTGCACAATGTGTTTAATGTCATGAAATGCATAAGACATTGCCCTTTGAAAAGTGGTGCTAGCATTCTTAAGTCCAAAAGGTAATTTTCGATAAGAAAAAGTCCCCCATGGACAAATGAAAGATGTTTTAGGTTGATCTACAGGGAATATGTTGATTTGATTGTAACTGGAAAATCCATCCATGAACGAAAACATTTCACTTACAGCACAATCGTCAATAATTTGATCGATGTAAGGGGTTGGATAATTGTCTTTTGGACAAGCTTGATTTATATCCCCATAATCGGTAAATACTTGTATTGTTCCTTGTTTTTTATTGACAAGAATGATATTAGATACCCAATCCGTTAATGGAATCGGATAAATAAAACTTGCACGAAGTAATTTTTCAACTTTTTCTTTAATAGCGACAACTTTTCGCAGACTTATCTGACGTAATCTCTGTCTCATAGGTTTAGCATCTAGGTATGTCTTAATTTCATGAACAACAATCGACGAATGAATTCTCGTCATTTCTTCATATGACTAGGGAAAAATATCACAGAATTCCTGAAATAGGGCTTTATATGTTTGGATTTCAGCAGTCGTACAATTAGCACCTATATGAATGTTTTCAACAATTTCGGGTTTTTCTGAAATGTCAATGGGAACCATTGTAGAAACTTTTTCTAAATTCAATTTAGAATTAGAATATGAGAGAGGATTCTGAGGTTCTTTGACGTAATCATTAGTAAAAATTGAGGAAAAATAATTCTCAAAATGATCGACATCAGGTAAAAACGAAGACCTATGATGCAGATCTTCCCATGGTAATTCATCAACAGATAAAAACTCATGACTATGTTCATCAGTATTGAATACTTGGTGACCAAGATCCGGAATTGATGTCGAAGCTGAGCTCGATATTGAAAGTGACTCCTCATTGATCACATTCACTAGATCAGATTCAGTTGAAGGAGTATCAGAAAATGAATGTATTGCATGATATACTAACACAAAAGGACTCAAAGGCATCACACCGTCGAAATAATCCAGTTCTGATTCTGAAGGTACTATCCAAGGATCATCAAAGGAAATAGTACTTGATGTAATCATATTGATATTAGCAATAGGAGGTTGTACGTTGGGAGCAGGAAGGGAAAACTTTCCTTGTAAAGAAGAATCTTCTATTAACCCTACCACAACATCCTTATAAGGGATAGTCGATTTTTCGATATGCTAGATGCTATTAGTAGAGGTTAGGTCAGATGAATAATATGAGAGCTGATCTATTTTAACGATCTTTCCTTTATGTGGAAACATGATGAGACAAAAGTCCGATGATACAACAGCAGTCATGGCATAAGAACAACTGTGACCTAGGAGAAGGTCTTAATCCAGAGGGGCATCAACCACTTCCGCATCTAGATTTACTGGTTTTCCTTCGACTTCTATAGGTAGATCCTGTAAAATACCAAACGGATGGAAAAATATTCCATAAAAATGTTTGAGGATAGTCTGCGATTGGTTAATTGTCAGAGAACCAAGTGATTTCCAATAGTTTAATGACATAATACATGTAGAAGTCCCTTCATCAACAACAGTATGAAATAAATTTTTTTTTTTACTATTACTGGAATTTGACAAGCCATTTGATGGGGTAAGCGGGATGTAAAATTCTCTAAATAAAAGATCATGAGGTTCGAATCCTCGAGGTGTATGGCTTCTATGGTTGACAATAGTAATTTTCTTTGGGCTGGACAAGATTGCAGCACTTCCAAAGCCGACATTACTGAAGGGGAAATTTCCAAGTCTTCAACAATATTGTAATTTTGAGAATCTCTCGCATGTGGATTTAAAGCTGATTTACGAAGTACATATTTAGTAGGCAGTTTTATTACTGAGTCAGGATTTTGTTTCTTGATCTGGGTGGATCAGAAACTGAGGGAGATGTAGTGGATGCTAAATTATAACTTTCTGCTTCTTTGCCACCAACAGGATTTTTACTACCGTAATCTTGCGATCACGTCTCAACCATTAAAATATCTTCTAGCATATTTGAGGAAGATCCAATCATGTTACTATCTTTAGCAGGAAAGGGATCCTTCAGGACAGCAGGTATGGGCGAACCCTTAACGAATTTTGATGCTTCGGCTCTATACGGGAACTCTTTTGTAAAATGATCCTCATCATAGATCAGATAAGGATAACGAGGTTTTTGTTTATCGTCAGTCGGTTCAGTTTTATCGTTTTTATCTTTTAATTTTTTTTTTGTTTTTATTCTTACCTTTCTTCTTACCACCAGTTTTAGGTTTGGCTATAGATGATTCTACAACATGAATATTGGCAGAAGCTTCAATGGAATAATCTCCTTTTGGTGAATCAGGTAAAGCGATAATAGGAGAAGTCATCTTGGAAGATTTCTTCTTACTCTTACCAATGATAACAAAACCAATTACACCATCTGTGGCGTGAGAGCCAGAAGGAGTTGTAGTTAATTGACCAGGTCTTGGTAAACTAGGGATTTTGTCATACAGAGTACCTGACTGTGTATATACAAGGTCAAGGTACTGAGCCTGAGCAATGACTTGCTCTTCTGTAACAAGGCCTCCTTTGGCCACATCTTCAGTAATCTTACGCAATAATGTTTTATAAACCAATCAACCAAAATTTGATTTGGAATAAAGAATTTCACTAAACGCCTCCTATGTCGCCATTCATGAATGTGATGAGATATGTATGTAGATGTAGATTTTTTTAATGAGGTCAACAATTCTGTACCATTGTCATATCTGACAGGTAACTGAAAATGGGTTAAGAAAGTAGTAGCTAGTGTATTAAAATTATTAAATGAGCCTAGTGGTAACTCAATGTACCATTTGGCAGCTAGACCAATGAGAGTTCTTTGAAAATGACGCAATCTAATTGAATCATCGATTTGTGAATTAGATGCACACCAGAGCTGATAGGTCATAACGTGATTAGATGGATCTTCTCCTAACTTACCTTCAAAATTTAGAATATCACTAGGCAACTTATTAGGCATCGGTGGCCACTATGGAAGATAAATGATGGGATCATTCATAAGGCACAATAGATCAGGTAAATATAAAGTTGCTATAAATGGTAACTGATGGCTAGTGTCTTGATAACCTTGTGTGATAAAACGAGTCCCAGGAGGAGGATATCCAGGATATCCTGGAATTTGATGCGCATTGGAAATCGTGAAACCTCCTGGATAACCAAGATTAACCGGACCATACTAGGGCTTTTGAGGTACTTGATAAGTATAGCGAGGATACTGGTGATATTGATATGCTGGGTTTTTTGTAGCCTGTCGAAATTGATACTACACCTGGTATGATTGATAAGTAAATTGTGGTTGACTAGTGAGAACCGTACTCATACCAGATTTTCTTGTAGGCATCTGGGTCATAGTTTTAATTGTAGGTCCTGACTGTGGCACAGATACTTGAGGAATTTGCATTGATACAGGGATAGTAGAAACAGAAGATGCAGATACTCCAGAAATAGGCGTGGTAGGTTGAAACAGAGTTGCAGCAATAGTAGAAGTTTAAGGCGGAGATCTAGGTGTACTAGGCCTAGGCTGTTGAACAGAGCCAGGTGCATAGACTTGAATGGTAGGCTGGACAGGTTGCTGGGTTGGACCAAAACCTATGGGTTTTCCAGGTTGATTAGGTAACTACACATTGGGTTGCAAAGTCTATTTGATTTGAGATGGATCCCACACCGTATTCATTCCGGGGTATTGACCCATAGAAGGTTTTACATATGAAGGACCATAACCAGGTTGAACGTAATTTTGATAATTAACTTGCAAATATCCAGCTCCTTGTAATAATGGTTGACCAGAAGGAGGTTTAAAAACTTGAGCTAGGTTTTGACCTTGAGGTTGATAACCTTGAGGCATCTACTGAATCTGGGGTTGATATTGACCGTGATGAATAACTGACTCTAGCGTTGATATTGACCCTGAGGAATAAATGGAATTTGGGGTTGATATTGACCTTGGGGTATGTACTATCCCTAAGGTTGATATTGACCTTGAGGTATGCGCTGTCCTTGAGGTTGTTCCCCAGGCAGGAAATATTGTCCTACGGTTTGACCTCCAGGTGGTAAAAAATTACCCTGAGGTTTCCCTCCGGGTGGTAATTGACTGCCTTGAGGTTTCCCACCAGGCAGTAACTGACTTCCTTGAGGTTTCCCCCCAGGTGGTAACTGACTTCCTTGAGGTTGAGGATTTGGAATATTGCCAGACATCATAAAAATCTATTTTGTGTTCAATGTTTCAGTGTTTGTTCCATTTGTACCAGATGATAACACTTCTTCAATTGGTTGAGGAGCTGCTCTTGAGAAGGTACTAGAGAGTGACTGGTATCCCCGAGGAGCAGACTAACCACCATATAAAAATGTTTTTGGAGATTGAGAAAACATAGATGACTCACCCGACATAGCTAATGAAGGTTGATAACCTCTCGATGTACGGTAAAAAGGAATTCAAGGTGGTGAATAAGTAAGACCTGCATATTGTAAAAAATATTTCAATGATAAATACCAAGCATCAGTTCTAAAAGGAATGTATAATATTGATTCACGCTCCCTAAGATTCAAAGTCTCTCGGGTTTCGGGAAGAACTACGTCTTCGTCTGGACCAATAATTTCTTCAATACATATGAGATCAGAAGGAGGGTTTTAAGTAATGCGATTTCTTACCCTAGGTGAATCAGGATCACTAGAAGTCAGAGTAACAAATCATGAAGATGGTTCCAACACAGCAGGTTCAATTTCGAGCTCAGAAATTTCAAGTTCTTCAGCTAATTCACTGGTTGGAGAAATAATAACAGTAACTTCAGAAATTGAAATTGGCTCTTGAATTTATTTTTCTCTTTGTGATTGATAATCAGGATGAGTAATTATGGATGATTCTCCTAGTTCTGTTGATCTAATTCCGCTGACACTATGTGGTACCAGAGCTCACAGCCCTTCAAGTTGGCTTAGTGTATACTCAGGGGGTTTCCCCTGGAGTCTACGCGTTTGGCTTTGTAATTCAGCCACGATTAAAAATTATTAATGACACGCAATCACGCAATTATTAATGTATGTATATATATATATATATATATATATATATAGATATAGATATAGATATATATATATATTGATGATATTAGTCTGACTTGTAAATGCTGGACTGGTAAAAGACTTTGGAATCATATAAAAAGTATCAAATGCAAGGCATTCTAACTTTCTCGCATTTGGGTATTTTTCAATATACATTGTGTGATTTTGAGACATTCTCATGAGGACATTCATTTCATGTGGCATAGGAATAATTCCAACCAATGTCTATAATGTATCTATATCAGTTATTTGAAAAAGAAGATCTTGAGATTTTTCTACATAATAGAGATGTTCATACATCAACCCTACCAAATATTTAAACTCACTAAAAAATATTTGAGCTGGTCCATTCAATGATATTAATCTTGTATCAACATATTTCAATAGTTTTTTACCATTCTTAACACAATTTGTAATTTTTGAAACTCTAAAAATCGTTTGGGACTACGAGGAAAGTATGCATGAGTCTCACATACAAGATCTTCAACTTTTGAAATTGAAGGAAGATTTATTACTATTTTAAATGCAATATTCATCCTATGAGCGAGAAAATGAATACTAAGAAGATATGCTAAATATTTCGTGAATGGACTGTGCCACATTCCAAGGAAAAACCTTCAACATTTTGATCACCAGTTTTTGTGGAAACTGAATTTATCTCACCCTGATCACTTGGAGAACCTATTCTTTCATCTATCATATGGATATCAAATTCATTTTCAGACGATTTAAAATATTTCTCAATAATAGGTTTTTCAGAGGAGCTTGAAGCATGAAGATAATGTGTATTCTTGGATGGAGGATTTTGACAGAATGATAATAGATCCATTTTCCTTGATGGTTTCTTGCCATAAATATATTTTGACATATCATTGAATATTCCACAAGTAAAATTTCAAATTGATCTAGAAACAGCCATAAGTAGTTTCTAAGAGTTGAGAATTACTAGATTTGTAAGTAGCATTCAACATAAAATGAGTGCAATGTTCACTAAAACCATTAAGCAATTTTTTATCAAATTATTATGCCAAGACAAAACGAAATATAATCAAAGCAATAGCATCATGATTCATCATCTATATCACAAATAACATCATTCAAATGTAAAATATATACAAATTTCCATTAAATTAATTCATATCTCCAAATCACTTGATGAACACTTAGAAGCTTTAGAAAAACAACACATTACTACAATAACTTTAATCATTCTTTGCAAAACACCTCTCCATACAAAGATTACATTCATATATATATATCTATATATATATATATATATATATATATATATATATATATATAACACATTTTTGTTGTGCACATTATTTAAATTACGTATAGTGATGACATGTGTATTTTTTTATATATAACAATATACTGTTTATCTTTTATAGTTTATTATAAATAATGTTTCCAGCGATATCATACAAAATTATGATCCAGTAAAAAATGAGACTTTCCATTATTAGTAAGAACACAACCAAAGATCAACTCAATCATGCAAGTCCCACAATAGAATGACAAGTAATAGGTTTTTCTCTAAAAAAACATAGATTGTTGAGTGATTAGTTGTCTATCTTTTGTATGATAAATATTGTCACAGACAAAAACATAAAACCTGACCCATCATCCATTCCCCTCTATCTACACAATACCACCTCTATTGGTAGTTTCTCCACCATACTCAGCTTCGAATCCATCTAGAAATCCAACTCAACCAAAATATGTTAACCCCATCACACCATGGTTATTCAAAAATGGCAAGGATAGGCCAAAATATTTGTCACATCTAGAAAAACCCATGCCATGATAGGAAAGAACCACATGCAATACCATGCATGCCAAATATAGTAAGTAAATCACATATACAAATCCATACCTACACAAAATCCTATTGTAGCTGCTTGATCCTTCTCTTCCTTGCTTGCTCCTTCCTTCCTCTTTCCTTCTTTACTTTTCTTGATCCAATGCCAATGTGCTCTAAGAAAAATCAAGAGTCCAAGAGTGAGAGAGAGAGAGAAAATAACTAGAGAGCTACAAAATTGAACTCACAAAATGTCTGAGCAAAAGCTTTCCCACTAATCCTCAGAAGCCTTTTTATCAATGAGGCCTCTATTTTCGTCATTTTTCATTATTTTCCTTCATTTTCCTCCTCACATGCAATCTATGACTTTTCACCTTCACTTTCTTATATTTTCCATTATTTTCATAAATAAATTCCAAATAAGGCCTCTTGCCTTTCCAAAGCCTTCGCCATTTCCTTTTCCAATTTCCTTAGCAATGATAAACCGTGGTTAACACCTACTATGATTTTTTTTCAAACATTTAGCTTCGAATAACTATCCCATCAACTGTGGTTATTATTTTGTATTTATTAACTTTTACTCCATGGAATTTTCACCAAGGCTATTAGACAACCCACCCCCTTGGGGGACACCATCCGGGGTGTTCAACCACACCTATACCTCAGCAAAACCGCTAAAAAGAAAAACATACTAACTGTTGAGCTTTATAACACAACTTTTTGAAGTACTTACAATGATCATCCTACTGAAAACATGATAATCATACCATTTATTGAAGCTTTATAACAAAAATCATTACGATATTTACCATAAAAACCACATTTTCTCCACCAATAAATAACCATATTGTTCATGGAATGTTATAGATCTAGCTCGATAGAGTATTTACAATAATATACACATATGCACATTTTATCAACCAAAAAATAAAAGGATACGATGTCTGCATCTACAATAAGGGAATCTAGAGGATCACACATCTACCCTCAAAGTAGTACCAGGATTCACTTCCTTCCTAGGAAGTCCAGAATACATTGTTAGAGCCAAAGTTGCATCTAATGTCTAGCGCTACAATCCTGCGCCACTTGTCCTCTTAGTGAAAAATTATCTACACATTTTTCCAGGAAAATCTCCCAATGTGCATCTAATTCCATCTGGTAATGCTAATTACCAAGAAAAATCCATCCTCGGACTTCAGTTCTCTAATACGCAAGTCTCTCAAGAAATACGGTCATCCCCTTTAGTGCACTCACTCACCTTCCAAGTTCCCCAACATCCCCTATCCCGGGCGATCCATACCTTGGCAAGGTTTCCTCGCATCGGAAGGTATAGTAACCAAGGAATGTACCTTGCTCAAAACTGCCATATGAGAATAACATTCTCATGGAAATCAATGGACATTATTGTGTACCAGTGTCCTGTTGGGTTCCAGTTTTGTACTTATTTCCTACATCTATTTCCCCCATTTTATCTCATGACTACAAACACTAGGCCTATCTTTGCCTCTTTTTCCTACCTTTCTATCTTAACATGTGTTGTTTCACCTTATTTTCATTTCCTTTCCATTTCATCGATTATTATGATGTATCATGTCTTTTTTTATGATTAAATGAGGATGAATGTTTGCATAATATCTCTCTTATTTTGATGTCTTTCCAGATGCTATGTGTATCACAAAACATCTAGAGCACGAGGTGTACAAGATCAATTAAATGTGTGTTGTTACAGTGAGCTATTACACCACGACATTGTTACACCATGCTCTTACAGACCCATTAACAAACTATTGTTACATTTGTACTGCTGATTGGATATCATCAACTTTTGATGTTGACTTGTCCTCTAGTTCTTACGCTATAGCTGTGATTTACCACAATAGCTGTAGAAGTTATTATGTATGTTATTTTTGGATAACAGCCTTAAGAGGTTTTGATTGTAATCTATATTTTTCCAATCAGACCTCTTATTAAAAAGTGGTTGCAATTATATGTATTCTATTTTGATCAGCATGACAATCATAAGATTCTCATGACTGATCCATCCCTCATTTTTCTGAGATGTAACCACTATATATTTCTCGACCCTTGAGGTCGAAAGGTTAGTGGAGAACAATATTACTTTGGCTCTATAATTTTGGTCACATTAGTACAAGTTATCATGTTGTTGTTGTTACATGAATTATCTAATTTAGTTCCATTAAGTTCTTTCTCTTCCTATGACCTGCTAGGGAGGAAGGGCCCTCCTCTTTAGTATGGATTGCAGCTGTTAAGGTAGTTTTGTATATATATTTCTATTTAATTTACGTATCAGTGGAAGTGGTGTTACTATTGTTTTATCTATGACTAGATTTACTTCAATTCCAATATTATATATGATGTTACACATGTGGGATTACAGATACCAGTTGGGTAATTGTTGTGTGGCGCACTAGGTACAGATTAATTGAGGTGTGATCACAGTATTTTAGATCATTTTATTTCTGCATGAGTGATTCCTTCCAGCATTTACTTCAGCAACAATTTCCTTTATTTGGATTTGATTCTGGTTTGATATATCAGCACATACATTGCAACTGTCATTGAAATAAGAGACGTCCCTCGATTGATAATTTATATGTATTGTTTTATACATTTAATAGTGATTAATACAACCAATATTTTGGCATCATTATTGGGGATGGCATTGACAATCCAACCAGCCAGAGTTGTTTGTTAGATGAGAGAGTGTACTCAATTTGAAATTGTCGGGCGGTAAGACGAGAGGTAAGAACATGCACATCGCTCTAACATGCCTAGGCGGGCTCACCATTGCTACACTGGGGAACTTAGAGGTGCAATTTTTGTATATTTTTTAGTGTGTCTCCAGTGACACAATTTTCAAGCAATAAGACGAGAGGTAAGAACTAACATACCTGAGCGAGCTCACCAATGTCGCGTTGGGACACTTAGAAGTCTAAATTTTTGGGTGTTTAATTTCATTAGGGGAATTTTGAGGTCTAAAATGGGACTCCTAAGGAAATTATAAAATAATACTGGAAATAATAAAATAATATTTGATTATATCCTCAAATTTTAGAGGGAAAAAGGAAAAAATTATTTTTTCAATTCATATTTTCAACTTATCTCCCAAAGTTTTTACTCAAATTTCAAGCGGGAGTACTCGTTGGATGCAAAATTTAATTGCTCATCCAAGGAGTACCCATGTTGCATACTTTCGTTGGGTCCTGTTACACACAAATGAGCAATACATGAAAAACATGATTGTAATCACGTTTTTTTATGTATTTATCATTTTTCGTGTATTAGGGTCCATCAAAAGTATGTGACATGGGTACTCCTTGGATGAGGAATTAAAATTTTCATCCAATGATTACTCCTGCTCGAAATTTGAGTAAAATGTTTTGAAGATAAGTTGAAAATATGAGTCGAAAAAGTAGTTTTATTATTTTATTATTTTTTAATCTTTTCACCCTTTTACTTAAAAAATGGTGAATCATCCCCATTGTTGACATCATCATCTTCAATCTTATTACTTATTATAATTTATTTTTTTCTACACTTTTCCTAGCAAGCCCATTTCATACCTCAAAATTCCCCTAATGAGGGTGTCTTCAACTATACAGTTGTTGGGCAGTAAGATGAGAGGTAAGGACCTGCACATCACTCTAGCATACTTGGGCGGGCTCACCGCTATAGAAACTGAAGCACTTGTAGGATGAATTGATCCACATAGGGTCCATGTGTTCGAGTAGGACAATAGAAAAATCTAGAAGCACCACCCCCCCACCCCCCAACTCTACTAACTATCGGAAAGACGGGTCGTAAAAATTAAAAGAAGAGTGTACACTTCAAAAGAAAGACATTATTTGGAGATCTGATCTCAAGGGAAGAAAAGGAACAGTCTACTTCATGCAGAGACAATAGGAAGACAAGACCATAGAAATCATCTACTATATCGAAGCCTGACGCATTGGTGCCTTCCGTGTCTGGGCCTCACCACCCTTTGAACAACATATCCACTCATTATATCAAGACTCCAGATCTAAAACAACAGTGGAAAATGATTGATCAAGATCTGAGAATCGAAGGACAAGGAAGGATCATTGGGGAGCATCAGGGACCTGAGGAACAACATTTAGTTGATTATCATTTGGATGTTGGTAGTGCAATAAAATAGCTGGTCCTAGAACAACTTGATCCTTTTATTTATCAATCTCTTGCATACTCTAATGTCAATTCATCCAAGTAGGAAGAATCAGCCATGGGGGACGAGAATGTCAAGACAGATATCTCTGTTACTTTTTAATTCTTAATAGTAGTAACATGGGATGAGGCTCCTATGAAAAACATTCCTTTGTCATCCCCACCATCCTTTTAAGGGATGGCTGTTGAAGATCCTGATACCTTTTTGTTTGAATTCAATGTGTTGTGTAGATGTTATGACTACACTTCATACGCCCAAAAGCTAAGATTATTTCCTGCTACTCTGAAAGGAGTAGCATTGAGATGGTTCATGAGACTGGGTGCTGGCACGATTCGAACATGGAATGACATGAGGGAGGCCTTTCTCTTTAAATATCAAGATTACTATCGAACTAGGGATTTGAAGGAAGAGATATTTAGAATTGCACATAAGGAGAAGGAGAGCTTCAAAGACAATAGGGAATGATTCCATTACAATTTACAAAGGTCTAAGTTTAGTAACTTAGCCACGGAAATTATGAAACCAATATTCTTAATAGGTATAAGAGATTATTGTCTTGAGAATTTGAATTTGTTGGGAAAAGGAGACATATCGCAAGAACCGCTTGAAGAAATAATGAAGTTTTGTCTACAGAGTTCAAGAGGATCGGTCAAATGGAGAAGTTCAGTTCGGGTCCCTTCAGTCCAGATACAGAAGTCCACAAGTAGAGAAGTAACCAGAGCAAAGATAGGAAATCTATTTGAGGATTTTAAAACTGACCTCCTTAGCACTCTTTCTGCCAATATCACTACAGTACAAGTTAAGAAAGCACCAGTAGAAGCTGAATAAACCTTAGCAATATTCTTTCCCCGATGCAAAAAGAAACATTTGGAAAGAGAATGTGGACTAAGTAGCATATGTATGTGCAACATCTACAAATTGGTACATTCCACGAATCAATCTTTTGAACTACCTAGAGATAAGGTTGTACTCCAAGAATCAAGCAAGGATGTCCAACCTTCCTATTTCATCGAATCAAAGAGGCCATGGTAGCCACGACCTATAGGTATGCCTCCAAATTTTTCCTCATTTTATCCTTGGAGTAATGTTTATAATAGTTAGCAATATCCATAACAGTATCCTACTCCTTCCTCAACACAATTTCCTTCACCATGCAACCAGTGCCCTTCCCCTCCACCAATCCAATATCCTCCATCAAAACCTCATCCTTGGAGCCAAAATTGGAGAGGTAATGGAAAAATTTCAGTACCCCATACACTACCAATGCCGTAGCAATTACAAATTCCTTCTCTTCAAAATCCTACACCTTCTGTCCAACCCCAATTTCCTATGCAACCTAACCCCAATCCGATTAATAAGGTATCTTAGAGCATAGATGCTCTGGTTACCTTCCAGAAATATCTTGTTACTCCCATTGGGCTCAACGAGGTTCAACTTCGGTCAAGAAAAGTAATAAGACCTAAAAATACCCCCATTATTACCGAAAAATAATGTGAGTCACCTAGAAAGGATATGGTTGATTCTGAGATAGTTGTTACACATGTAACAGATGATACAACACCTTCTGTTACATCTGTAGCAGCCAGCTTGGGAGGGCATGTTGTTTCGACATCAGCCAACCCAAGCAAGGCTATTGCATCTGTGACAGTTGACTTAGCTGTTAAGATTCAATATCCTCCATACCCTCAAAGATTAATTGAAACTAGGCCAGCCTCACAATCTGAATCTAAATTCCTCAAGGAATTGATAATTTTGGGATGTACGGATTCTACTGTTATATGCTCTTAAGGAAGTACCTATCCATGCTAAAATAGTGAGGGATCTGTGTGTCAAAAATCATGAAAGAAAACCAAAAGACCCTGTTACTATCCATGTCATGGGGAAATTGTCTGATATTATGATTGAACAGCCTTTTTTGACTAAATATAATGACCTAGGGAATCCTACAGTGACTGTCTATATTGATGACCAACCCATAACCAACACTTTGATTGAGTTGGGGGCAACCACTAATGTCATGACCAAAGACCTCTTTATCTCCCTATGACTTCATGGACTTAGACCTACACCCACAGTGCTTGAATTATCAAATAGGTCCTGTGTCAAGCCCAAGGGAATGATAGATGATGTGGTTATCATTGTGGATTATTGGAATTATCTGGCTAATTTTCTCATTTTACAAACTAAATCCAACTTGCGGGGTCATCCTTTAATCTTGGGAAGACCGTGGCTAGCCACTGCATATGCATATATCAAGTGTAGGTTTAGATATATGGTGATCTCAAATGGGAAGGCCACTTAGAACTTGAACCTTCACCCCCCAGAAACACCTCATATGGATTTGAGTAGTCCCTGGTGGGATGAATTTGATCTTGAATCTGATCTTTCCCTACATCTCCTCACGCTTGGAAAAGCACAATACTTTAATGCTAAAACAAAGGATGATATCATTAATGGTTTTATTAGTAATTCAGTCTATGTTGCCTCCATTAGAGATCTGGGGGAAGAAGATGAGGTAGACAATGTAATCATTGAACATTTGAAAACTAATCCACATACTACAAGTAGTCTCGTTGAAATTGAACCTAGGAAATATTTAAACATTAATCCTAACTTAACTGCTGAAAAAAATAGATTGTTGATCTAGAAATATAAAAGGTAATTTTCTTGGGATTATATTGATATGAAAGGAATCCACCCTGGCCTATGCACTCACCACATTTACCTTAAAGAGGACTGTAAACCAGTAGATAGCCACAGCGCCGAATGAACCCCGCACTTAAGGAGATATTGAAAGAAGAATTGAAGAAAATCATTAATGCTAGTTTCATCTACCCCATTTCTGACAGCCAATGGGTGTCTTCGCTTGTCATAGTTCCGAAAAATAATGACAAGTGGAGAGTCTTTGTAGACTATAGAGAGCTTAACAAGGCCACTCAAAAGGACCATTTCCATTTACCATTCATTGACCAAGTCCTGGATACTGTCTCTGGGAAAAAGGTCTTTTCATTCCTGGATGTGTTCAATGGCTATAATCAAATACAGATTGCCCTAGAAGACCAAGACAAGACAACCTTCACTTTCCCGTGGGGTACTTTTTCATACAGGGTCCTTCTTTATGGCCTTTTTAATGCACCAACAACTTTTCAGAGGGAAATATTGGGTATTTTTATGATCTATTGAATGAATGTATTGAAATATTTATGGATGATTTTACACACTACGGGGATGCCTTTGAGACAACATTAGTTAATTTGGAAAAGGTGTTAAAACGATGTGAAAAAACTAATGTGCTCTGAGCATGGAGAAATTCTATATGATGATGACCAAGAGAATTTTTCTCGGAAATTTCATTTTGGTAGATGGAATCAAGGTAGATCCTGCAAAAAGTAATATCGAAAATCCCAACTCCTAAGACTCCAAAAGAGGTATGTAGTTTTTTGGGACATGGAGTGTACTACAGGAGATTTATAGAAAACTTTTCAAAGATTGCATCTCCTCTGTTTTCTTTTCTCATAAAAGATGCAGAATTTTTGTGGACAGGAAAGTGTGAGAAACCCTTTCTGAACTTAAGGAATTGTGTAACAACAACACATGTTTTACGTGGACCAAACTAGAGATTGCCATTCCATATCGCTACGGATGCATCTGACATAGCTGTGGGTGTTTTTTTGAGATAGATGGAGGAAAATAAACCTTATGCCATTTATTACAACAACAATAATTTAACTCCTGCAGAACTCAACTACATAGTGACTGAGAAGGAATTCCTAGAAGTAGTGCATGCTATCAACAAATTTCGGCACTACATCACTGGGTATCAAGTATTTGTACACACTAAACATGTTGAAATTTGATTTTTAATGAACAAACCTGTTAGTAGTGGTAGAGTTACATGATGGTTATTGATGTTATGGGAATTTGATACCACTATTTTAGATAAACGCGGAAACGATAACGTGGTTGCTGATTTTCTTTCTAGATTAACTATAAGTGATGACTACACTCACACTGAGGATTCTTTTCCATATGAATATATTTTTTCCATCTCTACTCACTCACCATGGTATGAAGATATAGCCAATTATCTTGCTACAGGAAAATTTCCACACCATTTATCTTCCAAATAAAAGAGGAAGATTATACAAAAGAGTGTTACCTACTCCTGGATAAAGGGCAATCTCTATCACACCAGGCCAGAATTTTAGATTAGGCGATGTGTTAGAGAAGATGAGTTATTTGAGATCTTTAAAGATTTTCATGAGAAACCATATGGAGGGAATTTCAATGACAAAAGGACGGGATATAAAGTACTCTCAATAGGGTACTATGGGCCAACTATATTCCAGGATGCCAAGAAGTTTGTGAAGGGATGTGATAGCTACCAAAGGATGGGCCAACCTCTAAAATCAGATGAAATGTCATTACAACCTCAAATAGTGATAGAACCATTTGATAAATGGGCCCTGGACTTTTTTGGGCCAATTAATCCTTCATCACAACAAACATCATATATATTTTTCTACATTGACTATGTCACAAAGTGGGTCGAAGAAAAGGCACTAATTAGAGCTACCAAGCTTGCTGTTTCATACTTATTGTTTGAACATATCTTTGTTCACTTCGAGATACCAAGTGAGATAGTGACGGATGGAGGGCCTTATTTCACATCTCATTTGATCAAGAAGTTGGTTGAGAAGTATGGAATTCATCACAAGATAACTTCGCTATCACCCACAATCAAATGGTCAAGTAGAAAGCACCAATAAAGTCATTGAGGGAGTCTTAACAGAGACAATAGCCAGCCACCAAATAAATTGGGCTGAGAAACATCCAGAGGTTTTGTGGGCTTACAAAAAAACATGGATAAATACTATAGACTTCTCACCATATGAATTGGTGTATGGTAAGAATCCTTTATTCCCCATAGAGTTTGAGATAAATACATTAAGAATAGCATTGCAGGTCAATCTGGACTCAAGCATAGCAGAGAAACAAAGATTAAACCAACTCAATCAGTTGGAAGAGAAATGACTAGTTGCCATTCAATAGAAAAAGATAAATTAGCAGCAGAGAGTTAGATGGCATGACAGTTTTATTAAGAAGAAGAATTTCCTGAAACGAGATTGGGCTCTCTTGTACGATTCAAGGTTCAAGTATTTCAAAGGCAATCTCTACACCAGATGGCTAGGTCCTTATGAATTAGACACGATATTTGACAATTAGGTTGTAAAATTGGTCACCATAGACAATTCTAAGACACAATTACTGGTTAATGGGCACCGTCTAAGGTTATATCATCAACCTACTTCGAAGGAATTATTTGTTAACATTTTTGCGGACTCTGATCTTCTTGTTATAGTAGCAGGGGAAAATTCCCCTTTGCAGCCTGGAATTTGAAACTCCAATAAGTGCAGTAGCTGAAAACCACCTTTTTGTAAGTTGTTACAACTATTTAAAACAAAAAAAAAAAAAAAAAAAAAGTAAGAGTAAAAATGATAATAAAAATCTGATTATGAAAACCTCTTTCCTAGGCACAGTCAGACAATTTGTAACAGTTGAAAACCACTCTTGTGGCAGCTATTACACACATTTTATTTCCTTTCCTAAAACGTCATCCCTCCTTCCTAATACATTTTACAAGGTGATGTTATTCATTTTTTTTTTCTTTCTGTACCTATTTGTCCTAGTCATCATGTTTTCTGAAGAATAATTTGAAGGTTGTCTTGGCTGTTAGACATGTAACAGCCAACAACCACAGACATTGTTTCTCATTTTCACCGCATGAAAAAATAATTGTGCCATTCAAGATGACCGCCATGATCACTGCAATTAGTATGCCGCCAATTCAAATCCTTCTCCATGTCGCTTCAGGTACGTCATTCAAAATGTAACATCATCATTTATAGTTTGGTGATTAATGGCATAGTAATGATATTACCATGACGACGATGGGAGGTTGTCACCATTAAAGCAACGGGGAGGATATATCTTGTAACCATTGAAAAAAATCTGTAGTCATAAATTGTTACCAACTCTGCATGCATCTTATTAATAGCACAATAGCCAATGATGACTAAATCTGGCCAGAAAAAGCATGTGTACTTAGAACTCATTACTTTCCATAATGGGACATTGATGAATAATTGTGTGAGGTAAGATTTGGTAATCCGTAAATCCTATCACCTCTCACCACAGTTTTCGACTGAAGGCTTGTATCCTTGTCTAAAAATCGTCATCTGGGATAAGCAGAGTAAGGATAAGAGAGGAAATAAGTAGTGCACTAACATTACAGTGGGTTGAGCATTAAGGAGTGAATTTAGAACAAAATAAAAATGGGTGGAGAAGCAGTTAGACATGAGTCGGATTCCATGGACACCTTATAGAACTGTCCAGAAGCCTACCTGGTATTCAGAGACGCTGGATGGATTGAATATTTGCATAAATTGGAAGGCTCAAATGAGGTGGTTGCAATCGAATTCCTTCATAATTTGAATAACCACCAAACTCAAGTCAGGAGCCTAAAAATTGAGGTGACAGAAGAGGTAACCGCCCGAGTAACCACATTTCCAGTAGATGGATGGAGGTGGTTCAACAAGAAAATCAATGATCCCTATTTGAAGGAATACTTCCTAGAAGGAGAAGAAAGGAAGAGGAATTGATAGGTTATCACTCACTCAGCCATGGCAAGATGTTGCCCTGGGTTTAATCAAATACATTACTTGTGAGGGAAGATCCACATTTTTCTTTTAATTATCACTTCCCTCTACTCAATCATCTTCAGAACCATCAAAATATTAACCTTCCATTATACTTATTGGGTAATATTAAGCATATTGTTGCGAAAATGAAGACAATAGCACATCTCGAAGCATGTGTGACCAATCATGGACTCATAAATTTGATCGTGCTAGATGCCCTAAGCCAGTAAGGAAGGACCTATGAAGAATTCAAGCTAAAAATGCCTAGGACAAGCTGGGGAAAATAGGCCTTGACTTTGGAAGGAAGTCAAGAAGAAGCTAAGACCCGGACTCAGCCTGCCAAGGTCAAAATTGGGAAATAACCCAAATACGAACCAATTGGTGATAGACGGCCAAAAATGAGGGTGAAAGTAATTGCCCACAAAACCTTCGCCCACATCTAGAAAGTAGGAAGAAGTAGAAGTATCAGAAGAAGAAAGAGATCCCTCCTCATTAGGTAAGGACAAAATTCATGTCCTCCTTTTAGAACTTGAAAATCTAAGGAAAATGAACAGTTGAAACAAAGATTATATGAGAGGAAGGAAATCTTGGTACCTGTATGCACAACTTGTTTTCAATAACTAACAACAACAAGGTATAAGGTTTGTGGGGAAAGAACGAGGCCAATGGAAACAAAAATAGAACTTCAGGAGGATATTACACAAGAACCTGCTAAGGATATTATTGTTACACAAGAACCAACAGTTAAAGGAGAGCCTCCTGTAGTAATTGACGTAGAGGCCGATACACAAGAACCTATGGAGGCCACTACTGTTACAGAAGAAAAATCAATGGACAGAGAGGCTACTTTATGTGAAAACGAAGGGGCTAATAAACAGGAACCCACTGATGAAGCTGATGTTACACAAGAACCAGCGTTAGAGGTGGAGCATACCCATTCGACAGAGGTTGTTACACCCATTATTGATATTGATATTGAATGCAGAAGAACATAGGGTCCCATCGCAGGATGGAGTTATGAGAAAATATTGTTAATTTCCTAATTGAAAAAGAGGGAACATGAATCAATCTCCCTTCGGGAGTGAATGATCTGCTTGAAAGAACATCTAAAGAAGATAAGTGCTCCACAGGAAAATTGGATGAAATAATAGTTGAAGAAAGGATGGGAGAATTATAAGTGGAAGGAAGCTATGAAGAAGCAGGAGAAACAGCTGCATCTGTTACAGTAGCAATTTCAATCTCTTACCATGGATAAGAAAAAAATCCATGACCTTAGCCTCAATCTGTTGGGGCGCAGGCGACCTTCCCCATCCTACCCCATTTTTCTATGGGAAGGGTATTTCCTATTTTAGATGAAATCTGTCATGGTGAACAAGCCCTATTTGTGTTCTTCCACTCACACATTCTTAGATGTCTTTTGTGCTTCTGATTTTGATGACCAAAGCATGTTGTGTGAGTTATTATTACACAATATTATTTGCGAGCACATAAGTATGCAAATGGTGGTGAAAATATTATCCTATATGGGGGATCTGTAGTTGAGAGATTTTGTGTCATTCATGAAGAATCATATTGAGTGGAATTTATCCACCAAATCTATGGATTCCGATTAAAAAAAAAACAACATTATGGATCTGGGAAGAACAAGGATGGGCCATCGAGTTAAGGCGGGAATTTAGAATAATTTTGAGAACTCTTGGGATAAGGGAACTTGTTGCCACTTACAGAAGAAGGATTGTAAACTTCTGCCTGAATTAGTTCTTAGTAATGAAGAGTGAAGCCCTGAATGGGTGCTTGAAATGCACAGAGGCCAACAGTGTTGAGCTGCTAAAGGGGGAACCATTTGCATTCCAGAATTTTGTGGTAGTTGTTACACATGTACCAGCATATTCATGGATAGTACAAACCCTTGGCGCTTCCTGGCTTGGGTTAAGGTTCAAGTTCCCATTGATCTGGCTGCCAGTTGAGGATTACCAGAGTAATTATGAATTGAATAAGTATGAATCAGAGTCTTCAGTACGGGAGTTGATAGCTAGTCAAGGGTACAGGTCTGCAGATGAAGATGCAACTGACCCTTATGATCTCATTGACCCGCACCAGAGATATTCTCATGAGCGATGAGATTTTTCTCGAGGACATGCAAGTGATTCAGTAGGTGGGGGATGTTGGGTGCTAGTTTTGTACTTATTTCCTACATCTGTTCACCCCATTTTACCTCATGACTATAACCATTGGGACTATGTTTGCCTCTTTTTCCCACCTTTCTATCTTAACTTGTGATGTTTCAACTTATTTTCATTATCTTGCCATTTCATCTATTATTATGATGTATCATGTCCTTTTTTATGACTAACTAAGGATTAATGTTTGGAGAATATCTCTGGTCTTTTGATGTCTTTCCAGATGCTATTTGTAGAAAAAAATATCTAGAGCTTGAGGCGTACAGGATCAATTAAAGGTGTGATGTTACAGTGATCTGTTACACCACGATGCTATTACACCATGCTGTTACAGGCCCGCTGATGAACTATTGTTACAGTTGTACCGCTGACTGGATATCATCAAGTTTTGATGCTGACCTGTCCTGTAGTTGTTACGATATAGCTGTGATTTACCACGATAGCTATAGAAGTTATTAAGTATTGTATTTTTTGATAACAGCCTTTGGCGGTTCTGATTGTAATCTATATTTTTCCAGTTAGACGTTTTATTAAGAAGTGGTTGTACCTATATGTATTCTATTTTGATCAGCATGAGAATCATAAGATTCACATGTCTGATCCATCCCTCGTTTTTTTGAGATGTAACCACTATATAGTTCTTGACCCTTGAGGTTGAAAGGTTAGCTGAGAATAGTATTACTTTGGCTCTGTAATTTTGGTCACAATAGTACAAGTTATCCTATTTTTATTGTTAAATGCATTATCTGATTTAATTCTGTTAAGTTCTTTTTCTTCCTGCGCCCTGCTAGAGAGGAAGGGCCCTCCTCTTTAGCAGGGATTGTAGCGGTTAATGCAGCTATGTATATATTTCTATTTACTTTATGTATCAGTGGAATTTTTGTTGCTACTATTTTATATGTGAATAGATATGCTTCAATTCCAATATTATATATGATTTTACACGTGATATTATAGATACTAGCTGGGTAATTATTGTTTGGAGCGCTACGTACAGATTAATTAAGGTGTGATCACAGTCCTGTAGATCATTTTATTTCTGCATGAGTGATTCCTTCTAGCATTTACTTCAACAACAATTTCCTTTATTTGGATTTCTTCTTCTTTGATGTATCAACATAGATAGTGTGACTGTCATTGAAATAAAAGTCATCCCTGGATTGATAATTTATGTGTATTTTTTTAGCCATTTAATAGTCATTAATACATCCCAACATGTCCCATAATGGCCCTACTCCTAAAGTGCTTTACCATCATATTGTTGTTTGTTTCAATTCCTTTTGTTGTTGTTGCTAATGCTTTCAATGAGTTTCAACCACCCAACCATGCATTTTGGTGCTTCCTGTACCAAGCCCATAACTTCCATTATATTCAAAATAAATTGAAATATATTCACATCATACCTTATTGGTAGCTCATCAATAATGTACACTTTCAATTATGTTCACTTCCTGTCAAAATATTTTTTTGATAAAATCATCAAGTATAAACATATCACATTTGGTTAGCGCAAAACGAAACCATCATAATCGAAATCATACATCGCATGCAATCATCATAAACTAGAATCATAGATCACATGCATAATAAAATTTAAACAAAATATCGATACTTATCCTTCATCGATCCTTACTTCGGCCTTTGTTCTTTTGTACACACACCAGATCAGTTTCCACACCCTGCAAGCACCCAATGCCTTTGCTTCCCTTAAATTATGTACACATGCACACACTATACATCACAACACATAAAACATCTACATATGGCATACAAAACCATACAATACATGCACCTACTCCTCACATAAAAAACATACACCTACATATGACGTACAACATAACACATACACCTACACATTGTATAACATTATGAATAAACATGTCACGATACAATGCTTACAAATTGAAAATACAAAGTACCACACGTAAACAAAACAACATGTACCACATGCACACAATACCAAGTATGCACAACACATCATGTATGACATGCACACAATACCACATGTACAACAATACCACATGCACAACATGTACATAGTACCACACGTACACAACACCACCCGCACCACTTGTGCACAACATCATGTGTACACGACACCACCTATACAACATTTAGACAATGCCAAATTGAAACTACACCGCCTATACAATGTGTACACGATACCACATGTACACAAGACCACATGCACGAAATTTACACGACACCTCATGTAAAAAGTGCGACATGCACAACATGTACATGACACCACCTGCACACAACACCACATGTACAATCATGCACACAACACCATATGTACAACATGCACACAACACCATATGTATATAGCACTGAATATACAACAAGTACATAACACCATATGTACACAACACTGCATATCCAACATGCATACATCACCGTATGCACATAACACCACATATCCAGCATTTGCGCAATACGATATATACATATCACCACATATCCAAAATGTACATAGCACCACCTATAACCAACACTGCATATGAAATATACACACAACACCATATATACCACGTGCATAAAACATCATATGTACACAATACTACATATGTTACATGTACACATCACTATAGGTACTGTTGAGCCCCAAAGATGTTCTTCTCTTTCACCACATTCCACTTCATTTTAGTTGTCTCTCATCAATTATAGGCTTAACTGATCAATAGGATTAATTAAAATTGCTTTAATAATTTATATAATGACTAACTTGCTATGTTTTTATGATTTTGTTGGTGTAGTAATTTTGACTAAGACTCGGCTATAGAATACAGGCATTCCGTAGCCAGTGGTCTGTTCTGTAGCCATCCTCATGTTTATGTAGGTTCTAGGTGCCATTGCAAAGAAAAAGGCATATGGGTGAAATCCACAACACCTACCCATCATCTCTTTCTCCCCATGAAGTCTAAGTTAAAGTATCAAAGCGATTATGCACGTAGAAGAGAAGCAGTTTCCTATCAAAACACGGACTCTACAGATGTCTGCGGTTAAGCACAAGACTATTAATAAGAGTTTTAATTTGATTAAAAGTGGGAAAGAAACTTATCCCCATTTTTCGCAAAGAGTAGTTATGTAATTTCATTATAAGTATGACTCGGGAGACCGAGAAACTGTTGGTTAGATTTTGTTTTGTTGCTAGATCTTTTGAAGGCTGTAAATACTCTATTTTGAAGAATTTCTCCTTTAATGAAAGAAACATCATTTTATTGCACGAGCTGAGTCAATATTGAGTAGATTTGCGTGCTACTCCAGTGGTAGAGGGCCCTTGCTACCTGAGGAGCTTTGTTCATATAGTTTAGATAAGTAATTTAGCCTCGTTTCATTCCTAGTTTAATTGACTTTCTGAACTTTGAGTTTTTATTCATTTGCATTAGATGCTACATCTTAGTCTCATTTTTACGTACTCTTCCAAAATATCACTAATGTCGAATGAGGTGTGACTGTAGTATTTTACGAGTTAGTTTTACGTTCTTATGCTCAATTACATCATTTGTACAGCTAGTCATGATGTTATAAACTCTTCCAAAATATCACTAATTTCGGATGGGACATAGTTGTGGTGTTTTAGAGCTTTGTTGTGTTCTGTTGAATTTTATGCTTTCATGTTCATTTACATAACATGTTGCAGCCAGTCCTATTCTACAAACTATTCCAAAATACCACTAATTCTAAATGAGATAGAGCTGAAACATTCCAGTAATTAGTTGCATCCTTAGTCTAGTGGTAGCACTCCGGAGGTAGATGTCATTTTAGTTTAATTCTGTCACTATATTTCAAGTTTGATAATGGCACTCTAGTTCAGTTTTAATTCATTGCATTTCAAGTTATATTAGTGGCATTCTAGTTCAACTTTGTTCACTATATTTCAAATTAGGTTAATGGCACTGTAGTTTAGTTGTGGTTACTGTGTTTCAAGTTTGATCAATTGCATTCTCAGTGTTATCCATTGTTCTTTAAGAAGTATTAATTGTTAACATCAGATTCCACGACCTTCATTATTTACAAAACTTATTTTGTTCTGAATTTCTATTAATACATCATCATCTGGACAGGAGTTAGTAATATCAATTTAAGGCCTTGATTATTCTGCAATCCTTTGCAAATTCACAATTAAACCTTTCTTTCCAAAAACTATTTTAGAAAATCTCTAACTTTTGGATGAGGTTTACTAGTGACAAGCTGAGCTGCAGAATGGAGTAATCTTAGCATTACAAGTTAATTTAGAGTAGAAATATTATTGTGCTACAAATAATCTCTTTTCAATTATGTTCCAATAAACCTCTAGCCATGGATGAGATTCTTTGTAATATTGTAAGATGATTGTGTCCTTAGGAGAACCTCATTTGTATTAAACTTGTTATTTTCTCAAACTATTCCAACATATTCCTAATGAATGAATTGGATGAGTTCATGCTATGAGTTATTTAGTTCATGTTGTGATTTGTTTCCTTACTAGGAGTCATTATCAAGCTTTGCATTTTCTGTTCTTTAGTGTCATACACAGTTTAGAGTAGGTTTTGCTTTGTTTTAGTGTAACCATCCACTTCTCTTTACCAACACTTAGTTCTTTTCCTTCTTGACATAAAACCATAAAACCAAAAACAACATAAAAACACTGAACACAACGTAGTGAGAAATAGATACCTAAGCACATATAGTGCACCACACTTCAACAGTTTACTGACCCTGGTTGATAATTTATGATCTCAATTTAGGAACACTAAGTTGAGCACAACATTTTTGCGCCGTTATCAGGGAAGTGTAACTAGGTAGCCTTATTTCTTACCACCCAAAAACAATTATATGCGTAGAGAAAGAGACTCAAGGGGTAGATTCATAAGAAGTAGAAGTTTGATTCCTAGAACACCACTTGTTTCACCAAGACCTAGAGCTAGCACACCTCCAACTCAAACCCACATTCTATCCTTTACTGATCCTATACTTCTAGAGAACTTAAGATCAAATATTCCATTAGAATGACCTTCCACTTTACCCACTGAACCTGTCTTAGAAGGAGATTCAGGAACCCCTGCTAGGGACATAAACCTTTCAACTTCTACAGAAGAATCAACTATGGAAGAAGAAGGGGGAGGAGGAGTTTTTAATTGAGAACACACACTATTTGGAGGGGGTAGAGGTAGAGGCAGAGGAGAAGGAGGTAGAGGTGCAGAAGGAGAAGGAGGCAGAGGAAGAGGTAGAAGAGAAATGGGAAGCTCTTTTGGGTTTCCTATAGTAGATGAAGAAACCAATACAACTATGAAAAACATTTCACCCTCTGTCCTTCCAAAATTTTATGGACTGAAAACTGAAGATCCTGAAACCTTCCTATTTGAATTTTAAGTCCTGTGTAGAACCTATGACTACTTACAAGATGCTCAAAAACTTAAATTATTTCCTTCAACATTGAAAGGAGCAGTATTGAAGTGGTTTATGAGTTTGATCAACAATTCTATTAGCACATGGGAAGACATGAAACAAGTATTTCTAGAAAGGTATTTGGACTACTGTATGCCAGCCAACCATAAGGAGGAAGTGTTTAAAATGCTACAAAAAGAAGATGAAAATATGGAAGATTTGTTGGAGAGATTTAACTACAACATAAAAAGAGCAAAAATGGAAAACCTAGACCAAGACACTTTAAAAGCTATCTTGTTGAAGACAATTAGGGATGAATGGTTAGATATCCTTAACATGATGGGAAAAGAGGATATATCTCAGCTCACATTACCTGAAATAGCTGAATTATGTATCAACCTTTCAGGAGGGAAATCTAAAACTGTAAAAGGACCAAGAGACCCTGCTCTTGCAAGGGCAAGTAAGTCTGCTTCTGGGACAGTAAGTACGGAAAAAATAGGACATATGCTTGATGAGTTCAAATCTGATATCTTTGGGAGTCTTAGTGAACAAATAGACACCCTTAAGTTACAAAACAAGCAAAAAGCTGAATCTGATGCCTTAGCAATCTTTTGTCCCAAATGTAGAAAGAAACATGCCTTGAGAGAGTGCCCTTTGGATGCCAAAGTTGTGGAGACTTGTGTAATTTGTTCAGAAGAACATGAGACCAAGAGTTTTCCTTCACTTCCTGGTCTTAAAGCTGTCTTTCAAGAAGATACTCCTTCAAGTTCCACAGAATCTCTCAATTTTGTCTCTAGAAGGCCTTGGCAAGGACCTCAAACACAAGGATTCCATGATCAGATGTATAATCAACCTCCACCAAATTAGAATTCTTGGCAGCAACCTTGGCCCCAATTTCAAAATCAATCACAAACTTGGGCGCAAGGAGCACAAAATCCCTATGGAAGATACTCTCAGTATTATCAATATCCACCATATCCACATTTCCCTCCTCAAAAAAACTTTCAACAAAATTCTCAAAATCCACAACATCAAAATCAACCACTTCCATTACCATTTCCTCAGAAAACAAATCAGTTGCCTGCCCAACCCATACCAAACCCCAACAATAAAAATCTTCATAACACATACATGATAGAAGGCCAATAGTTTCCAACTTATTTGATCACTCCTTTAGACCTTAGTGATGTTCAACTTAGGTCTGGAAGGATACTTGAAAAGAGGAAACCTTCTGTAATCATATAAGAGCAAGACAATTCTGAGGAAGATTCTCTACGGGTAAATAAAATTCTTGAAGAGAACACGACTTTCCAAGACCCAAACATTGAAAAATTAAAACAAAAAGAACCAATCATTTCAACTCCTATATTAGAGCATCCATCAACATCCACTTCTACACCTCCCTTCCCAAAAATATTACAATTTGATACGGGTGTAGAAAAACAAATTATGGTACCTAATTATGATTTCCTAGATGAGCTGAAAAATATTTGTATTAAGATCCCATTATTGAAATCCATCAAGGAAATTCCAATCTTAGCAAAGACAATAAAGGAGTTGAGCATGAAGAAAACAAGAAAAAGAATAAGAGAGATAAATAAAATTCAACTGGTAGGAAAATAGCAGATATCATGATGGGTAAGATTTCTATTCCAAAGTATCTAGACCCAGCAAAATCTAGTTGTCAAAATTCACATCAATGGAATTGAAATCGAAAACACACTCATTGATTTAGGAGCAGTAATCAATATTATGAGTAGGCAAATCATGGATAAACTGAAACTTCCTAATCTTCTTTTTACACCTACATTATTACAATTAGCAGATAGATCTGTGATTAAACCTGATGGGGTAATAGAAGACATTCCAGTGTCCCTAGACTCTTGGGAGTATCCTGTGGATTTTATGATCCTAACTCCTAAGAATAATCTAGGAGGACATCCTATTATGTTAGGACGACCTTGGTTAGCTATAGCTGATGCTTTCATTAGTTGTAGATCTGGTGATATGTACATCTCTGATGGTAGTTAAACTAATAAATTTACCTTGTATCCTCTAGGAAGAAAAATTACAGAATTACATGATACTCAATGGATAGAGGATGAAGAAGACTTACAACCTCTCTTCACAATTTCAGAAATTAGTGAAAATAGCCAGATTCTGAATACCTTGGAAAAATTTGAATCCTCTTCGGAATATAAGCATGAACAATTTCAAGAAGAATCCAACATTGAGTTTTTGTCATCAAGGTAGATGTCTCTCTATTCCATGGATAAATTTGGCAGCTCTACAATTGAGATATTTCCAGGCAAAAATTTAAACATAAACAAGAACCTAGAGAAATCTCAACAAGAAGAGCTAGTCAAGATATTACAGAGACATTCTTCTACATATGCATGGGAGTACAATGATATGAAAGGGATAAGCCCCAAGACTTGCACTCATCACATCTACATAGAGGAAAATTGTAAACCAATCAGACAACCTCAAAGAAGGATGAATCCAAATCTTAGGGAGATTGTTAAGGAAGAATTGTAGAAATTATTAAATGTTAACTTCATCTATCCCATTTCAGACAGTCAGTGGGTTTCTCCTTTGGTAATTGTGCCAAAGAAAAATGGTAAATGGAGGGTATGTATTGACTACCGAGAATTAAACAAAGCTACTCTTAAATATCAATTTCCCTTACCTTTCATAGATCAGGTGTTAGATACATTAGCTGGAAAAAGGTACTTCTCATTCCTAGATGGGTTTAGTGGTTATAATCAAATCCAAGTAGCACTGGAAGATCAAGATAAAACCACATTTTCCTGTCCTTGGGGTACCTATGCTTACCGAGTATTTCCATTTGGACTATGCAATGCACCCGCAACATTTCAAAGGGAAGTACTAGGAATTTTTTCAGATCTAATACATGATTGTGTAGAGGTATATATGGATGATTTCACAGTTTATGGAAACACATTTGAAGAAGCTTTAGCAAACTTAGAAAAAGTCTTAAAAAGATGTAAAGAAGCAAATCTTTCACTAAGTCATGAAAAGTGTTTTATGATGTTTACTGAAGGAATTGTTTTGGGACATCATATTTCAGGGGATGGGATTAGAGTTGATGAGTCAAAAGTTGAAGTCATCTCTAACTTATCTATTCCAAGTTGTCAAAAATATGTTAGGAGTTTTTTAGGATTTACAGGATATTATCGAAGGTTTATAGAAAACTTCACCAAGATAGCATCTCCACTTTTCAAATTACTTACCAAAGACTGTGAATTCAAGTGGAATCCTGATTTCCAGTTAGCCTTTGAGACCCTGAAAAAAAAATCTCGGAAGCACCTATTTTAAGGGGACCTAACTGGAAGCTACCTTTTCATATTTCAACCAATGCCTCAGATACAGCTCTAGGAATAGTATTGGGACAAAAAGACCTGATTCCTTATGCCATTTACTATACCAGTAAAAATTTGACTCCTTCAGAGTTAAACTATACTATAACTGAAAAAGAGTTTTTAGCTGTTGTTCATGCCATAAACAAATTCAGACACTATATAACAGGCTATGAAACTTTTGTTCACACAGATCACTCTGCAATTAGATATTTAATGAACAAATCAATTACTAATGGTAGAGTCATAAGATGGTTATTTCTTTTACAAGAATTCAACATTACCATTCTAGATAGGCCTGGAAAAAAAAACACAGTAGCTGATTTCCTATCTAGACTCCAAAACATCCAAGACAATACCCCAGTTGAAGATCAATTTCCTGATGAATATCTTTTTGCAATTTCCACTCAAACTCCTTGGTTTGATGTCATTGCTAATTATTTAGTTTCAGGGAAATTTCCTTCAATAATGAATGCAAGAGACAAAAGAAAGATCATTTATGATAGTGCAAAATATTCATGGGTTGCTAATGAGTTATATAGGACAGGTCCATATTTTATCATTAGGAGATGTGTTCGTGAAGATGAGATGCCTGAGATTCTCAAGGCATGTCATGATGAACCTTGTGGCGGACATTTTGCTAATAAATAGATAGCCTATAAAATCCTTCATTTGGGATATTATTGGCCATCCCTGTTTAAAGATGCTAAAGAGTATGTCAAAAGGTGTCATAGTTTCCAAAGGGTAGGGAAACCTTCTCCTTCATGTGAGATGCCATTGCAGCTTCAGGTACATATTGAACCTTTTGAAAAATGGGCTTTGGATTTTGTAGGACCTATTAGTCCTCCATGAAGACAAAATAAATATATATTAGTTTGAACTGATTATGTTACTAAATGGGTAGAGGCCAAACCATTACTTTCTGCTACTGAAGCATCTATAGTTAATTTTTTTTTGAGGATATTTTTACTCGTTTTGGTGTCCCAAGGGAAATTGTTATAGATCAAGGAGCTTAATTTACATCAAAGCTAGTGGAACAAATGATGGAGAGGTACAAAATCAGACATAGAAAATCTACTCCCTATCATCCACAAGCAAATGGTCAAGTTGAATCTACTAATAAGGTCATTGAAGGGATCATAACGAAGACTGTTCATTTGCATAGAAGAGATTGGGCAGATAGGCTTCTTGAAGCCTTGTGGGCCTATAGAACTACATGGAAAAGCACAACAGGCCATACTCCTTATGAACTTGTTTATGGAAAGAAAGTTTTGTTTCCCATAGAGTTCCAGATTCAAACTTTCAAAATGGCAGTTCAGCTAGGACTTGATCTAACAGAGGCACAAAAGCATAGATTGGAGAAGATTAATGAATTGGATGAGATCAGACAAGATGCAGTTCAAAAAACAAGTATATTCCAACAGCAAAGGACTAGATGGCATGACAAGTACATCAAGGAAAATAATTTCAAAGAAGGTGACTGCGCTCTCTTGTTTGATTCAAAGTTCAAGGATTTTTAAGGTAAATTCCAAACACATTGGCTTCGACCATATGAAATTATGAGAATTTTTTATAATGGAGCAATAAAAATCAGGACAATAGATAAAGAGAAGGTCACTTTTCTTGTGAATGGTCATAGATTGAAGCTGTATCATAAGCCACTCTCAAGAGAAGAATTTGTCAAGAAATTCCAGGAAAACAGTGATGTGAAGTTAATGAAGAAGAATTTTTATTCTTCATCAACTTAATTGAATTTTCTGAAGTCAGATAATTAAAAAAAAAAAAAAAAGTATAAACATGAAAACTAATCTCTGATTAGCATGTTTATACAGAAAAGATAAAGTGAAAATCAGAATCTTTCTGACACTTTAGCTTTTCAAGTTTGTTTTTTTTTTTTTTTTTCTCTCTGCAAGCAGCTATCATAAAATCATAAGTGATTCACATCCCACTTATGATCCATTTCACTCCATTCATCCATACTCCATTTCATTTCATACTCCATTTCATTTCATTCATCCATACTTCATTCATCTCATTCCATGGTCCACCTCATTTCCATCTCAGAGTTTTAAGATTGATTTCTTTCTACAATTGAATAATATAGATCAGAAGTTGTAGGCCACTTTTTCACTCCACTTCATAATTGTGATTCATTTCATCCCATTATTCACTTTACCCATACTCCATTACACCATATTTCATTATCCATTTTTAATTCATTTCATACAATATTCCATCATTCCATTCATACTTCAAACCATTCCATTCCATGTTTTAAGACTTCTATAGGTACATTATACAATCAATCAGACATTCTGCAGCCAATCAGATATTCTGCAGCCAGTCAGACATTCTGCAGCCAGACAGACATTATACAGCCAAAGACCCTGAAGGCACTATCTAGTAAACATTTGATTTAGCAGCAAATTGATCCTGCATATTCAAGACAACAAGAAAAATCAAAGGAGTTATGAGGAACTGAAGATCAATGATTGAGGACAAGGCATATCGAAACCAAAAAGAAAATCAAAGGAAAGGCAAAGGTATGAAATTATTATGGTGACAAATCATGAAAATTTTAGCATAGTTAAGTCATATATGATTCAAAAAGGTTATTTTAATTAGTCGTGTTGATCATGCCTATCAACCATATCATAAAAAAATTGAACGAAAAAAAACCCTTCCATCTTACCATATTCGATCATCATTTAAAAAACTTAACGGCTAAAGTACTAAAATGATTTGATCAGTCACGTCACTAGGCCAAATTATTTAATGATGATTTTGAATTGCTTAACGAAATATCACCGCGGTCTTCTGTGTTAGCTTTCAACTCATATGAACCACCTCACCGCATTATACTCGTTTCAAAACCACTCCATATCATTCATTTCCGCAGCCAATACTTAGCCATTTCACTCTGTAAAACAGAGGAAAAATCTTTGGGGCAGAAATATCTCTTTAACATCCATTTCACCGTGAGCAGAGGAGCAGTAAATTGAAGGTTGGAAGAAAATATATGGGCCCAATAGTGAGGACTGAACCGGTTGGAACCAAGTACTTGGAGGGATATCCACAAATCAGAGAAATGTTACAGCAAGCAGGTTGGTCGCAATTTTTGGAGAAATTTAGTGGTTTTCAAAAAGAGGTGACTAAAAAATTTGCAAGGTCCTTCAATGGAGCCAAGGTCGAAATAGGAGACATTAAATTCACTGTTATAAAGGCTTTCATTGTAGAGGCAACGGAACTACCTAGACAAGAAGAAAGGTGGTTCAAAAATAGGGAATTCCATAACGAAGCATGGAGACAAATGCTTAAGACTCCAGGTATGGATGTTTCCATTTTTAAAAATGGTATTCCTAGCTCGGCATTAAATAATAAGTGGAGGAACATGTTACTCATTTTCAAAAAATTTATCACCTATGAAGGTATATTTGGTACTCTCTATGTCTACCATATTCGGTTAATGATGCATTTCTTAGATGAGGAAATTAATTTTCCCTTTTTCCTACTTCATAGTTTGAAAAGAATGGCCTCAAACGTTCAAAAAAGGGTTCAATTTCTATAAACAACTTTGTATCACCATGGTTTAGTAAAAATCTTAATTGAACATCATTTGAGGAAAATGGGAGATAATTGGGAAGAATTTCTAGTGAGGAACCATTTTGAGGAACCCAACTAATCTCCACCTGAAAGAAAACCTACAAGAAGAAGCAGGAGAATGGAAACTTCCAAAGCTATTGAAGTTGAAACTGGTAAATCAATTCAAGAGGACAGTGAAGAGATTATTTATGAGAATTTGGCTCAAATAAAGAAGCAACTTAAGAAGGAGAGGATAATAAAAAGATATGCCAAAGAAAGAGGTGAAGGGCCATCTCAACCAAGACGGAGCCACAGACTTAGAGGTATACTAAAGAAAACAGAGGTTAGAAAAACAGGGATCATAAACATTGAGGATGAAGAAAATCCAGAAATTGACCCAGCACAGCAACAAGTTTACAATTATATTGAGTCATTAGAGAGGAGAGCTTCAGAAAGTAGAGACAGAACTCCTAGCCCACCAAAATCTGAAATTGATGTGCTAAGAAGAGGTAAGTATGAGTTAGAAGTACCCAACAGGCACATCAAGAATGAGAATGACATTTTGAGGGAGCAAGTGAAACTAAAAAGTGATATGAATTCAACTTTGTCTTTACAAATGGAGAAATTGTACAAGGCCAGTGAAAAATTGAAGAAGAAAAACAAAAAACTAATCAGGGCACTTACAACTTTAAGATTCAAGTTAGTCATAAGGAAGCCCAGAAGACCATTGACTGTCAGGCAAAGCAAAAGAAGAGGGTTGGATTTCCTAGTAGAGGTCTCAGAGTACATGGAGTAGTTGCACGAGGACATGCAAAAACCTTGCAGTCGGGGTATGTTGAGCCCCAAAGATGTTCTTCTCTTTCACCACATTCCACTTCAATTTCTTTGTCTCTCATCAATTACACGCTTAACTGATCAATAGGATTAATTAAAATTTCTTTAAGAATTTATATAATGACTAACTTGCTATGTTTTTATGATTTTGTTGGTGTAGTAATTTTTACTAAGACTCGGCTATAGAATACAGGCATTTCGTAGCCAATGGTCTATTCTGCAGCCATCCTCATGTTTATGTAGGTTCCAGGTGTCACTGCAAAGAAAAAGGCATATGGGTGAAATCCACAACACCTCCCCATCATATCTTGCTCCCCACGAAGTCTGAGTTAAAGTATCAAAGTGGTTATGCACGTAGAAGAGAAGTAGTTTCCTATCAAAACACGGACTCTACAGATGTCCACGGTTAAGCACAAGAATGTTAATAAGAGTTTTAATTTGATTAGAAGTGGGAAAGACACTTATCCCTATTTTTGTCAAAGAGTAGTTATGTAATTTCATTATAAGTATGTCTCGGGAGACCGAGAAACTATTGGTTAGATTTTGTTTTGTTGCTAGATCTTTTGAAGGCCGTAAATACTCTGTTTTGAAGAATTTCTCCTTTAATGAAAGAAAAATCATTTTATTGCACACGCTGAGTCAATCTTGAGTATATTTTCGTACTACTCTGGTGGTAGAGGGCCCCTGCTACCTGAGGAGCTTTGTTCATATAGTTTAGATAAGTAATTTAGACTCGTTTCATTCCTAGTTTAATTGACTTTCTGAACTTTGAGTTTTTATTCATTTGCATTAGATGCTACAGCTTAGTCTTGTTCTTACGTACTCTTCCAAAATATCACTAATGTCAAATGAAGTGTGACTGTAGTATTTTAGGAGTTAGTTTTACATTCTTATGCTCAATTACATCAGTTGTACAGCTAGTCATGATCTTATAAACTCTTCCAAAATATCACTAATTTCGGATGGGACATAGCTGTGGTGGTTTAGAGCTTTGTTGTGTTCTATTGAATTTTATGCTTTCATGTTCATTTACATAACATGTTGCAGCCAGTCCTGTTTTACAAAATATTCCAAAATACCACTAATTCTGAATGAGATAGAGCTGAAACATTCCAGTAATTAGTTGCATCCTTAGTCTAGTGGTAGCACTCCTTAGGTAGATGTCATTTTAGTTTAATTCTGTCACTATATTTCAAGTTTGATAATGGCACTATAGTTCAGTTTGAATTCACTGCATTTCAAGTTAGATTAGTGACATTCTAGTTCAACTTTGTTCACTATATTTCAAATTAGGTTAATGGCATTGTAGTTTAGTTGTGGTTACTATGTTTCAAGCTTGATCAATTGCATTCTCAGTGTTATCCATTGTTCTTTAAGTAGTATTAATTGTTAACATCAGATTCCACAGCCTTCATTATTTACAAAACTTCTTTTGTTTTGACTTTCTATTAATACATCATCATCTGGACAGGATTTAGTAATATTAGTTTAAGGCCTTGATTATTCTGCAATACTTTGCAGATTCACAATTAAACCTTTCTTTCCAAAAACTATTTTAGAAAATCTCTAACTTTTGGATGAGGTTTACTAGTGACAAGCTGACCTGCAGAATGGAGTAATCTTAGCATTACAAGTTAATTTAGAGTAGAAATATTATTGTGCTACAAATAATTTCTTTTCAACTGTGTTCCAATAAACCTCTAGCCATGGATGAGATTCTTTGTAATATTGTAAGATGATTGTGTCCTTAGGAGAACCTCATTTGTATTAAACTTGTTATTTTCTCAAACTATTCCAACATATTCCTAATGAATGAATTGGATTAGTTCATGCTATGAGTTATTGAGTTCATGTTGTGATTTGTTTCCTTACTATGAGTCATTATCAAGCTTTGCATTTTCTATTCTTTAGTGTCATACATAGTTTAGAGTAGGTTTTGCTTTGTTTTAGTGTAACCATCCACTTCTCTTTACCAACACTTAGTTATTTTCCTTCTTGACATAAAACCATAAAACCAAAAACATCATAAAAACACTAAACACAATGTAGTGAGAAATAGATACCTAGGCACATATAGTGCACCACACTTCAGCAGTTTACTGACACTGGTTGATAATTTATGATCTGAATTTAAGAACACTAAGTTGAGCACAACAGGTACAATTACTGAATATACAATAGGTGCAACATATACACAACTGTAGTACTGAACATCCATAGACTACATAATGACCCTACAAGCAACCTTGCTTCTAATTTATTTCCACTATCCATGCTTATCCTAGCATGTCGCATATCACACTACATTTACTTCACCGATGTAACCCTCAACATTACCTTCCATAACATAGACATATACATAGTATAATCATTTAGTATCAAATCATACCTACATGATAGTGACCTTGCAGATATGTAAGGGTTATTCTTCCCACTTGATTCCTCATGGAATTCACCTCCACAATCAATCTTTCCTCCATAGGAATGATTCCTGATGAACCTATTATAAAACAACATAAATAAATAAATATATATGCATATAAACATAAACACAAAGCACTCATGATATCATCAAACAAATACATACATACATGCATATATACATAGATAGACATCATCATAATCATGATCACAACATAATTACCAGATAGCATAACCTCAAGGTTAAGAGAACTTGCTTTATCTACACACAAAATTCACCACATTGAGAAACACAATCCCCAACTTAGCCAAGGCATCTAATGCCTCAAATCCCTTTACTTAACCTTACTTTTTTACATTTCTCATGACTTCTGTGACATCGTCCATTTATGCCAATGAATTCGACCCATCCAACCGATTGTCATATTCTTACCTTCTGTTGCCCTTTATCATGCATTGAGCTTCATTGGAGCCTTACATTCAGTGTTTCATACGACATAGATCTCCATGAGATCCATTAAATTTCCTCTTTCCAAACCAATTCCAAAGACTCTCAAAACATAAAATGAAAGAACAAGAGAAAGAAAGAAGAATACCATGAAAAAACAAAAGCAATACAACACTGCAAAAAATTGGCATGATCATGAAACAAACGTAAACAAAACTACAAATCAAGAACAAACAAGTTAGAAAGACCGAAATCATAAAAATAGCAAAAAACACCATGACTCAATCCCCATAGTTTCCCAATACTTCCAAAGGAACGATCACTTGATCCTTCTGTTGGATGGATAAGTCGTTCTTGCGGACAAGACAGACCTCCCAAGTGTCTTATGGAAAACTAGCAACAAACAGGACAGATGCAAACTGCTTTCTCTAGATTATATGTAATTTAGAATTTTCTATAATGAAGAAAGGACCTACCTGTGATCCAATTCTAGTTGAATTCTTCTTTCCTGACCCTCCAATAAGTTACCTCGAAAGACCTGCAAGCAAAGACATGGAAAAGAATCAAAATAACCTGCAACATATACTAATTCACAAATCACAAATCCATCTTAATGATCAAGGAATTTAAGAAATAGGCCATTCAAGTAAATAAAAAAACAACTTATTGAGAAAACGGTATTCATTTGTATTATATTTAATAAATAAGAGCCTTACAACCATGTCTACCTTGATGTTGTATAGGCCTTCTTGGGGTCACGAACAGGTGTTTCCTTTACTCTGACAAGCCTTGCACTCTCTCAAATAAAATTCACATGGGTGTGTAATCATTCCCACATAATGATGAGATAAGAGAGTATGAGTCTCTACTGCATTTCTCCTAAAAAATGCTCCAAGTCTAACTCACTAACTCTAACCCTTGAAGCTGCACTATGGCTTTAATTTATAGGAAAGGAGAGGAGGTTATGGTTCCACATAATAAGGGATAGAATTATCTTTTGAAGGGATTGGGCTCCATAAATCAAGGGGTAGGCTCCCATAATGGAGTAATGAACATACATGATAGGAGTGAACCTTTGACCGGATAATTGCTTCTAGAAGCTTCCAGATTTGACTGCTGGGCTTCTAAATGTTACTTTCCACCTTTGTTTTACCTTTTACAAGGGTCCACACCCTTAATGAATAAAAAGTGTGTTTAGCTCCACATGATTTAGAACAAAAAGATACAGCACTGCAGGCAATGTTAAGAGAAAGTGCGGTACAAGTGTTTTTAAGACTTTTATGAGCTTTTCTCTCAATTTCAAGGCTTGACTTTAGGAACTTTGATGTTGTAGACTTCCAAGGGAGTACTAAAACATCATGGTGACAAATTTTAGTGTAACAAATTCCCCCCTAAAGTGCGAATTCTGAGAGCATTCGAAGAGTGATGTGCTTTATCATTTCAAGGATTAGCCTGTGGACATCCCAGTCGGAACCCTGTAAAAAAATTCAATGCAAATCATATATATATATATATATATATATATATATATATATATATATATATATATATATATATATATATATATATATAATCACTAAGGTAGGGATTTCCATACTCAGATCAAAACTAGCTAAACTTGTTCTGATACGGAAATGATTTTAATATTACATCAATAGTGTAGACACAGCATGGACGCAACCATCTGTAATGATAGTCTACTGCATAATGAATAATAAAACTCCTCGTAGCCTGGATGGTGGAAACTAGGTCCAGGGTCTTGATTTCTGTTTCCTGAACTAGTACGGCTCTATCCATGAAATTAAATGTGCCAAAATCGAACATGGTAGAACCCACTTGATTACCATTCAATGATGTGAACTATTAACAAGTGTGAGAGAAACCACCAATAATGAAAATGGCTCTCAAATTACTCAGTACAATCCATGAAATGTGAATAAGTGATCTGAAGTCAAACATTTCACGGAATTTTTTGATCGAAGGTCAATGATGCAACCTGTCGTCAAAGGCGAGAAACCTGCCATTAAGGCATGCAGATCCCAAGGTACTGATTGATTCTAGATCAACTTCCTAGATGATGAGCTTTCATCGATAGAAAGTGATCCGCCGTAAGCAAGCTAACGACACGAAACCGTAGATCAAGTGTTGAAGAAACTTTTTGCAAGGACTAACTCAGGGATGGATAACACGAATGGAGACAAATGTTTGCAAATGAATGGTTTTTTTGACTGTCCTCTTCAACACATAATGACACTACAGATGTATTGGTGACAGTTTCCCTAAGCTGATACCCAGAAACTGGTTGAAGACTTTCAATTGGTTTGATTAACTGATAGGCAAAGGAGTTTCCCAAGCTAGGTAGAAGTTTGACACAAAGTGTCATGTTCAAGAGTGGTTTACTGCTTTTAAATCAAACTGTAACAAATGATTCCATTTTCTCTCTTTTCCCCCACCATTTCTAGCAAGTACCTGTTTATTTTTGACAAGCTTGAGGAGGATAAAATTTGCTTGTTTATAAGCTCATCCTTCGGATGAGTCCAGATTAGTTTAAAATTTAACCCTAAGAAGGAGTGGTCCATTCCTGTTTGAAATTGACAGGTCCTTTACTGTTAAATTTTAACGAGTACAGTATAAGAGAAACTTGGTGTTTTTCATTTTTAGGGAGTCAGAAGAAAAAACTTAAGAAAACTCCATGGGTGTACTTTTTTGTAATTTTAGTCTCTCAGGCTTGAAAAAGGATAAAATAATGTGGGAGAGAACTCTATTGACCATGATTAGTCAATCTATTCATTTTTCGTAAATAGTCCATTTCAGTCTGAAAAAGGGGTAAAATTATACTGAAGGAACGACTGTTCATTTTCTTTAACGAGTTCGAATAGTCAAGTACTCTGCAATATTTTCATCTTTAGAGAGTCTGAAAAGTGCTTAAAAGAGGACTCCATGGTTTTGATTTTTCATAAATTTTAAAGAGCCCGAGAAAGTGATAAAAGTACACTCTTCATAAAAAATGACTATTTCACTTGAAAAATCCAGTATTTTGTACAAAAACTCAAAAAATTAAACATACTTGCTTCAAAAATAAAATTATTTTGAAAAACCATGTTTTTAAAGTGAAAAATAAACAAATTTAAATTTCATTTATTCAAAAAAACTTATAAAAAGGAGTTTTCCAAATTCATTTTTACCGTTTGAGTTCAGAGTGAAGATTTGAGAGCTTTTGGCAAAAAATGCTCCAAAGAAGATTCCGGAAAAACCAACTGTCGAAATCGAAAATCGTCTGCTCCAGGTAATCCACATCCTCTTTTCCTTGATTTTAATCCATTCATTTCCTTCATTTAGGGTTTAAAATTCATTTTTGGAGAGGAAATAGGTTCAAAATTCTGCCCTCGAGGGTCCGCAGGCAAGACACACGGCACCTGCGGACCCCGACATATTCTCACAAAGAAAAATGTCATGGCCCTGCACTTTTAGCCATAGCCCATGTGGAGCTATGCATTGTCTCTGAATGTAAAGTGCGGGGGCACTGTGAAGAATTTAAAAACATAATTTCTTCCAAAAATACCTGAAGTTTTTGTTTTAAAATGATTCTAATATTTCATTTTTCTCATTGTAGGATATTTACAATGCTCATTTGGCAGGAACATGAACATGGGGAGGTGGATGAAGCTACAATGGTTCATCCGCCTACATTACAAGTTTTAAGAGCATGTGGGCTACTTAAATTCTGGGCTACCAGCGACATGAGAGCTCAAGTAGATCTTCTCACCTGGTTGGTAAACAAGTGGGATGTTCAGGACCAGTGTTTTGTGATTGGAAGCAACCGACTCGAAATTGAGTTGGATGAAATATATTTTCTGATTGATTTTTCTAAGAGAGGTGAACCATTTTCTCTATTTGGGGCTAGACCAGGTGGCCATTCTGTTGCTAGCTTGCAATTAGAGTTCTGTAATGATGAGGCTAATCCAAAAGGAAAATGGATTGATATTAAAACTATCATCCGTCCTGAATTAAAAGTAATTGGATTTACCATTGTCAAGTTATGTGGAAGTGCAACTTTGCATGTGGCTACTAGGTCTCAAATGCGGATTGCAGTGGAATGTTTTCGACGCACTATATTCAACTGGTGCAATGTAGTGTTGGCTAATGTCAAAGGCCAACTAACTAGAGAAAAAAATGGGAAGTTAAATCCTTCAAATATGGATGTATCATGGTTACTTTTGCTTTAGAGAGGATTCCTCTGTTAGCCCCGCAACATATTCCTGTTGATGCTGGTAGACATCAAGAGCCTCGGATGGTTCGACGGGTTACTTTGATGGCCCGTCACAGTGAGGGTGGAGAGATTGTTTGATTTCCCCTCGCATATTTCCATTGGTTAGAGCACGAACTCTTTGTGATAGATGATTTTCCTTATGCGGGCATGGATTTCCATGATGACCGAGATATGCCACTTCCTCCAGGAGCTCAATGGGATGAGTCAGGTAAAAAATCTCTTTGACATGTTTTAATTTCTAATTTTTATTTTATTTTTTAAATCATCAAAAACTGATAACAAAAAATTCAAATGCAGATGTGGGTCCGCGTCGACCAGCCACTCCCCGCCCCTTTGACAAGAGGCAAAGGGATGCAGCTGCAGTAGCACCACTACCACCACAGGATTAGACAGCAGAAATCCTGACTGATTTGGAACCCCATTTGGAGTGAATGACTCTGGACATCCCAAAGACTACTATAGATAGCATTCCTCTTCGCTCACAAAAATATGTCATTGGTGTTCCTGGATCGTTCCGGATATTATTTGATCAGGGTGGTGCGAGCTATAGTATATTATCATGATCATTACCACGGATACTGGATGATCGATTGTATAGACTCTTACCATTTTTTGTATCAATTTTTTCCCGATCATAAGGCGTTTTGAACTTATGATTGAGGATGATGTACTATTTTTTTAAACACTACTCTATGCTATGATATACTACTATTTTCAGCTACCTATCCAACATGTTATCGAATGTTAATTTACTGCTTTTATTATCGAAAATGTCTGTTAATCACACTAGAAGCTATTGCATCTGCTAATGTGTTTAAATTTCTTGGTATATGTTGATACTAATTATAATCAAATTCTCGTTGCAAGAGATGAACTCTCAAAAATAATCTTAATAACACTGGGTTCCTAATGGCATACACTCGATTTAATTTTAGTACAACAAATTCAGAGTCTAACCTAATGATAAAACTCCAAATTCCAAATGAAATGGATTCAAAAATAATTTAATAACTGCGCTATATTCTGCAATATTGTTTGTCGTTTGACCGAGGCTTACCCCATGCATAGATATTAACTCCTCAGTGGGTGAATAAACCTAGGCTACGGAAGAAAAGTTTCATGTACTACGACAAGTGCCATCAACAAAACCAATGTATGTTTGAAAAGACATCAACATCTACAATATCAAGAGTAAGTCAGATAAGCATGAATAGTAGTAAAAGCACACTTAAACTAGGCAAACATTTCTAATATACAACACACCAGCTAAAAATAGCTAATATACAGGAAAGATCTCTACACAAGAATCAAGCGTAATATCTCTTTAGATAAAGCCCATTTCTAGGTTTGACTAAAGAGACCCTATCAAAATCAATCAATTCATAGGCCCCTTTTGCAAGCTGTTGCTTGACAATATAAGGACCATGCCACATGGGTTCAAATTTCCCAGCCCCTACCTTATCATTAGCTTGATCATAAACCAAGACTAGGTCTCCTTCTGAAAAAATTTGAGGTGTAACCTTCCTATCATACTGAGCTTTGATTCATTTCGCATGAGTCTCGGTGGCTAGTGCAGCGATGCGTCGATTCTCATCTAATTGAGCTAAGTATAAAAAACGTTTCTCCTCTTCAGAAGTGGTTGGTAGTAACTATATGGCTAGTTGGAGTGATGGTATCTCACATTCAATGGGTAATACCTCTTCTAAACTGTAAACCAGTTGAAAAGGGGTCAAACCTGTCGATGTTTTTGCTGAGGTTCGATATGCCCAAAGTGTTGAAAAGAGCATGGTATGCCAATTCTACTTATGAATTCCAATGATTCGTTTGATCATGGTGACTAAAAATTTATTGATAGCTTCGACTAGACCATTGGCCTGCGGGTAATATGGTGTATAATTTTCATGGTGTAAGCCATGTTGATCAGTCACTTCAGTCATCGTGATGTTTCGAAAATGGCTCCCATGATCAATAATTATCACTTGGAGTACACCGAAACGAGCAATCACATGATTGAACATGAAATTAGTTGCAGATTTTCCATCTACCACAAATTTAGGCATCACCTCGGCCCATTTGGTAAAATAATCTACTGCTTATACCCATACCCCCCGACCGAGTGAGGGTTACATGTAATGAATTCAATGCCCCATTTCACAAAAGGGACGACATCAATTATAGGGTGAAGAGGAACAGGCGGTGCATGCATTTTTCGATCGCAGATTTGACAATTATGACATTTTCGGACCGCATAAATACAATATTTAAATAAGGACGGCTAGAAATAACCTGTGCACAATATATTTTGGGTTGTGGCATACCTAGACATATGACCGCCACATGCTCCAGAGTCATAGTCATTTAAAACCTCTCTGGCTTCTTCGTGGGTGAGACAATGTTGAAAAATAGAGTTCGCACCATGATGGTATAGTGTGCCGCCAACAATATGATATTGTTGAGACTGGAAATGGATTTTATGTCATTGTGACTGTGAAATTTCAGGCTGAATAGATTGGGTCTGAAGATAAACAATGATATCTCCATACCAAGGATCAATGGTACTCATCCCAAAAGAAAGGAATATTTTTTTTCAACAACCTGGTGAAACCTTTTGTTAACTCGGCATAGTAAGGAATGAATTGATGTAAAAAGTTTTCTTTCCCTTGCAAACTTTGGAGTTGGCGAAGAGTAGAAGGAGGATTTAAATTGATGATTGACTCAACCTTCGATGGATCAACAAGAATGCCTACCTTTGAGACAATAAATCCCAAAAATCCTCCAGATTGTACGCAAAAAACACATTTGTGAGGATTCAGAAGAATATTATAATGCCTAAATCGTATAAAAATGGCTCGTAAATGAGTAATATGATCTGCTCTGCGTGAAGAATGAGCAGGAAAATCATCAAGGTAAGGTTGTACAATGTGTTTAATGTCATGAAATGCATAAGACATGGCCGCTTGAAAAGTGGCGCCAGCACTCTTAAGTCGAAAGGGTAGTTTGCGATAAGAAAAATTTCTCCATGGACAAATGAAATTTGTTTTGGGTTGATCTCTAGTGAGTATGTTAATTTGATTGTAGCCGAAAAATCCATCCATGAATGAAAACATTTCACTTCCAGCACAATCATCAATAGTTTGATCGATGTAAGGGGTTGGATAATTGTCCTTCAAACAAGCTTGATTGATATCCCTATAATCCATACACACTCATATTTTTCCTTGTTTTTTATTGACCGGAACAATATTAGATACCCAATTTGTTAATGGGATCGGAAAAATAAAACCTGCACGAAGTAATTTTCAACTTTGGCTTTAATAGCGGTAGCTTTTCTTGGATGTATCTGACGTAATCTCTGTCTAACGGGTTTAACATCCGGGTATGTCTTAATTTCATTAACAGCAATTGATGGATAGATTACTGTCATTTCTTCATATGACCAAGTGAAAATGTCGCGGAATTCCTGAAATAGGGCTTTATATGCTTGCATTTAATTAGTCATACAAGAAGCACCTATCTGAATGTTTTCAACAATTTTGGGTTTTACTAAAATGTCAAGAGGAACCATTGTAGAAATATTTTCTCAATTCAATTCAAAATAAAAATGTGAGAGAGGATTCTGAAGTTCTTTGACGTAATCAGTAGCAAAAATGGAGTAAAAAGTATTCTCAAAATGATTGAGATTAGGTAAAAACGAAGACCTATGATGAATATATTCCCATGGTAATCCGTCGACCGAAAATAATTCACGAATATGTTCATCAGTATTGAATACTTGCTGACCAAGATCTGTAATTGATGTTGAAGCTGAGCTAGATATTGAAAATGACTCCTCATTGATCACATTCACTGAATCAGATTCAGTTGAAGGAGTATCAGAAAATGACTGTATAGTTTCATAAACTAACTCAAAAGGACTCAAAGGCGTTGCGCCATCGAAAGAATCCATTTCTAATTCTAAAGGTACTATCCAAGGATCATCAAAGGAAATAGTACTTGATGTAATCATATATATATATTTTTTCTAAATAAGACTAAATCTATTAAGAAAAAACCATATAGTACAATCAGAGCTTTGCCAGATAGCAAGGAAGAGAGACATGGGAGATGGAAATGATAGATATCAACCTCAGCTCCTAAAAGCAATCTAGCACAAGCAAAAAGTAACAGGGGGAACAAGGGGAACTGAAAGCATTAAGCGAGACAAAGGGGTCTACCCAGATTTGGTAGGAACCTACAAACGACATTTTTTCACTTTTTTTTTGCTGACTTTAACCCAGCCATTGGGATCTGACTAGGCAGGAACCAATTGTTGACAATTTTGTTCTGAAGGAGAAGCCTCCTTATCTGAATCCAAGGAAGAGGGCGCTTGTGAACGTTTCTGTGATATCTGCAATGCCGAAAGATCCATAGGGCTCGCTGAGGGGGGGTCCTTTGCCTGCTCCTCATTTTCTTCATTCGCATATTTTTCCTCCTCGTCCGAGCTGAAGGAGTCAAGGTCGTCCATGGGAGGTGGAACACACGGATTCCAGCTCTTTGATTTGGATTTCCCTTTTTTATTCTTCGTTTTGCCGAGGAACGTGGCACATGAGTTTTGGAGATGTCCCGTCTGATGGCAGTGACGACACCGAAAGGCTGTATTCTCATAGTCTAAGGTTTGGGTCTAGTGGAAGTCCCCAATTTTGAGATTTATCTTGTCAGGAAGCCCATTACTGATATCTATTTCTGCACAAATTCTGCCAAATGTGTATATTCCTTTCTCCCCCCTTGAGGCATCTGTGGCCAGGAAGCGGCCTAGAGTGTTCCCAATTCCTTGGAAGACTGCGAAGTGCCAGAGGTGCGCAGGTAGATTTGGAAGCCTGACCCAAATGGGAAGTCTGGTGATGACAGTAGTAGAAGGGTCAAAATCTGGAAACCAAGGAGTAAGGAAGAGCCCTGCTGATCCCCAGAACTAGGGGCCTTCCGTTAATGCCTTCTGATAGTCTTCACTGAAAGAAAAGGCCACAATGAAGAAAACTTTCGAGCAAAAGAAAACCTTGCAGTTATTGGTCCAGTTGGAATGGATCCACTAATAGAGATCTGCGGTTCGAGGCCATAGACCATTAAACCTGCAAATGATAGGCTTTTCTGCAAATGTCTGAAATTGGTCCTCCAAAGTTGGATGGGAGATCTCAATGGAAGGGGTTTCCTCCCTTTTGTCCACCAGGAAAGGCTTCGGAGCCCCAGCTGGTTGAGCGGCTCTCTTGGATGGCTGCGAATGAACCGCATCCTTGTAAGAGAAGGAAGGGGCCGAGGAGGTTTGCCCAACAGATCCTCCTCTCAAATGAAGGGAGAGCATAACTGTAGCATATTTTTTGATATTGTAATGAGACAAGGGTAGAGAATCTTCAAGTTTTTTACCTCCGTGAAGCAGCCTCATGAGATTCGAGGGAATCCCTAATCTGAGTTCGAGATCTTGAAGAATGTCCTGCACCAAATTGGTGGCTCGCACCCAGAGCAGTTGTGTTCCTCCTGTTAAAAGAGAGATCTGGATCTGGTAAGCAGATGCTGAATGATCTGAGATAGCTAGCTTCTGAACTGAGAAAATTCCTGGATTCCCAAAATCCAGAGGGTTTTTAGCTTTGAGAGCAACTGAATAAGGATTTTCGGCGCTTGGATCCAACAGAGCAGAGAGTCCCAATGGGGCGACGGCCAGACAGGGGAAGTGGCCAACTTGCTGCCTTTCTTGTTCTTTCTTGCTGAAAATGGCAGCACTTTGTTGCAAGTCAATGAAGGTAGCATTTGCGTCGGCAGCCAAAGCAGAGATCTGGCGCTGGTGTTTCTGGTTGATGAAGTCTTGAGGCCCAATTAGGCTCTTTATGCAGCTGTTGACGGCTTCAAGCTGCGGATCTGAGGGTGGTGGTGCTGAATCGCATGCATCCCACAGTAGGAATGGGGTCTCCTGGCGAAGGCAAATGATTTCTTGATACAGAGCGGAGGGAGGCGCTCCTGCAACAGCCGCGGCCGCAGAGAACACAGTGACGGCTGGGGTTTTGGCACAGGAAACCCTAAGCTGCTCCATCGCTGTATCTTGATGTAATCATATTGATATTAGCAATAGGAGGTTGTTTGTTCGGAGGAGGTAGGGAAAAAGTTCCCTGTAAATTTGAATCTTTAAGCAAATCTACTCTGACATCCTTATAAGGGATAGTCGATTTTCTGATATGCTGGATGCCATTAGTAGAGGCTAGATCAGATGAATAATATGAGAGATGATCTATTTTAACGATCTTTCCTTTATGAGGAAAGATGATGAGACGAAATATCGATGATACAACAGTAGTCATGGCATAAGACCAACTGCGACGCAGGAGAAGGTTGTAATTCAGAGGGGCATCAACCACTTCCACATCTAGATTAACCATTTTACCTTCAACCTCTATCGGTAGATCTTGTAAAATACCATATGGATGAAAACCTCTTCCATCAAAAGCTTTTATAATAGTAGGCGATTGGTTAATTTTCTGGGAACCAAGTGATTTCCAACATTTTAACGACATAATACACGTAGAAACCCCTTCATCAACAACAATAGGAAGGATACATTTGTTTTTTACTATTATCGGAATTTGAAAAGCCATTTGATGGTGTAGGAGGGGTGTAAAATTCTCTAAATCGAAGATCATGAGGTTCGAATCCTGGAGATCTATGGCTCCTAAGGCTTACAAAAGTAATTTTCTTTGAGTTGGGCATGATTGCAACACCTCCAAAGCTGACATTGCTGAAGGGGAAAATGCCAAATCTTCAACAATATTGTAATTCTGAGCAGCTCTCGCATGTGGATTGAAAGATGATTTACGAAGTACACCTTTAGCAGGTGGTTTGATTACTAAATCGGGATTTTGTTTCTTGATCTGTAATGGATTAGAAACTGAGGGAGATGTAGCTGATGCTGAATTAGATGTTTCTGCTTATTTACCATGATTTTTACTACCGTAATCTTGTGATCACGTCGCAACCGTCAAGATATTCTCTAGCGCATTTGAGGAAGATCCAACCATGTTACTATCTTGAGCAGGAAAAGGATCCTTCAAGATAGCAGGTATGGGCGAATCTTTAACGAATTTTGATACCTCGGTTCTATGCGGGCACTCTTTTGTAAAATGATCCTCATCACATATCAAACAAGGATATCGACGTTTGAGTTTTTCGTCAGTTGGTTCAGTTGTATCGTTTTTATCTTTTGAAGATTTTATCTTTTTATTATTACCTTTCTTCTTACCACTAGTTTTAGGTTTGATTGTAGATGATTCTACAACATGAATATCGGTGGAAACTTCAATAGAGGAATATCCTTTTGGTGAATCGGGTAAACTAATAATAGGAGAAGCCGTCTTAGAAGATTTCTTCTCACTTTTACCAGTGCTAACAAAACCAATTACACCATGAGCAGCGTGAGAGACAGAAGGAGTTGTAGTTAATTGACTAGGTCTTGGTAAATCAGGGATTTTATCATACTGAGTACCTGACTGGCTATATAGAAGGTCAAGTTACTGAGCCTGAGTAACGACTTTCTCTTCTGTAACAACGCCTCCTTTGGCCACATCTTCAATAATTTTGGGAAATAACGATTTAATAAACCATTCAGCCAAAATTTGATCCATAATAAATACCTTCACTAAACACCTTCTACGTCTCCATTCATGAATGTGATCAGATATGTACGTAGACGTAGATTGTTTTAATGAATTTAGAAATTCTGTGTCATTTTCATATCTGACAGGCAACTGAAAATGGGTTAAGAAAGAAATATCTAGTGCATTAAAATTATTAAAAGAGCTGCGTGGTAACTCAATGTACCATTTGGCAGCTAGAACAATGAGAGTTCTTTGAAAAAGATGCAATCAAATTGAATCATCGATTATTGAATTGGAGGCACACTAGAGGTGATAAGTCATAACGTGATTAGATGGGTCCTCTCCTGAATTACCCTCAAAATTTGGAATATCACTGGGAAACTTGTTAGGCATTGGCGGCCAATATGAAAGATAAAATATAGGATTGTTTGTAAGGCACGATAGATCCAGTAAATCTAAAGTTGCTATAAATGGTAACTGATGGCTAGGGTCTTGATAAACTTGTGTGATCAAACCAATCCCAGGAGGAGGATATCCAGGATACCCTGGAATTGGATGCGCATTTGGAATCATGAAACCTCTTGGATAACTAGGATTAATCAGACCATACTAAGGTTGTTGAGGTACTTGATAAGTATATACAGGGTACGGCTGATACTGATATACTATATTTTGTGTAGTCTGTCTGAATTGATATTGTCCCTGATATGGTTGATAAGTAAATTGTGGTTGACTAACAACAACCATACTAGTGCCGGCTTGTCCTGTAGGCGTCTGGACCATATTTTGAGTTGTAGGTCCTAACTCTGGTACAAATACTTGAGGAATTTTCAATGATGTAGGGATAGAAGAAACCGGAGCTGCAAATACTCCAGAAACAGGCATGGTAGGTTGAACAGAAGTTGCAGCAGCAACAAAAGTCTGAGGCGGAGTCTCAGGTGTACTAGGCCCGGGCTACTAAATAGAACCAAGTGCAGGGACTTGAATGATAGGTTGGACAAGTTTCTGGGTTGGACTAGAACCTATGGATTGTCTAGGTTGATTAGGTAACTGCACATTGGGTTGCATAGTCTATTGAATTTGAGATGGATCCCACACCATATTCATTCCGGAGTATTGACCCATAGAAGGTTGTGCATATGAAGGACCATAACATGGTTGAACGTAGGGTTGATAATTAACTGGCAAATTTCCAGCTCCTTGTAATAATTGTTGACCAAAAGGAGGTTGGAAACCTTGAGTTGGGTATTGACCTTGAGGTTGATAACCTTGAGGCATCTATTGAATCTGGGGTTGATATTGATCTTGAGGAATATACTGAGTCTGGGGTTGACCTTGGGGTATGTACTATCCCTAAGGTTGATAACCTTGAGGTATGTACTATCCTAGAGGTTGTTCTCCAGGTAAATAATATTGTCCTACAGTTTGTCCTGGTAAAAAATTACCTTGAGGTTGCCCCCCACGTGGTAACTGACTTCCTTGAGGTTGCCCTCCAGGTGGTAACTAACTACCTTGAGGTTTCCCCCCAGGTGGTAACTAACTACCTTGAGGTTGAGGATTTGGAATATTGCCAGACATCATAAAAATTTTCTCTGCATTCAACATTTCAATTTTAGTTCCATTTATACCAGATGATAACACTTGTTCAATTGGTTGAGGATTTTCTCCTGAGAATGTACCAGAGAGTGTAGAAATTATATGCAATAAGCATGCATATGTCCAAGATTCACCTGATCTCACACTATTTAACTTTATACAAGATACTAAATCTATTCCACTTGTTAATATTTTGCGGAAAAATTAATTGCACACACATGTGAAGCATAAATAAAAATTATCAGTCGCACATAACACAGTTTTTAGCCGGGAACACCTGCAGCTGAAAACCCCAACTATATATTATGTAACATGGATATCATATGAAAATCTCATAAAAACATACAAAGCTTATCACAAGCCCTCAGTATAGTACAATCGTCATACACTAATCAGGCCCAATCTTGCAAATCCATGTATCAATCTTTGCCGCCTGCTAGCCTGCCTCCACTACACATTCTCTGCTAAGGAATAGCTCTGAATGAATTCGAATTAGTCTATCCTTGACTGCGCAATCCTCATTGGCATCTCCACTAAGTGTGTGATGCAATCAATGCATCACTATAGTCACAAATATAGCTCATCTTCCTCACCCATTCTCCATCGTCTCCATTGAAATCGTTGTTTGTCAATTTAGGCAGTCCTAAATTGCTACATTAATTTGTCAATCAGATTCGTGAAGTCGACGAAGTGGGAAAATTATACAAAGATAAATCTGTCTTTACTTTTTGTTTTTGGTTTTTTTCTTTTTATCTTGGTTGGTTTCCTAATGTGAGATGGAAATTCTAAAAGACAAGTATGGATATAAATGTTCAAGGAAATGATGTCCTTTATAATGATTTCCCAAACTTCAAACTTTAAAAGGATTTTAAAATATACAATGAAAAAATTAATTCCTAAAAGGAAATGAAAATGTGCCACTATTCTAGTTAAACAAATAGTGAACTATTGATCATGAAAACCATTACCCTTGCTGCTGTCTAAACACAAAAGAAACTGTACTCAAAGAAAAGATTGCAAGTAAAGTAAAACTAAAATCAAATTACATCAACTCATATTCTGACCCCTCACCATTAGTCTCGCTATGGCTTTTGGAGGTAATCATAAACAACTTGAGAAATCTGATATCTAATTTGCAGAAAAATAAACTAATATCAAATTACACACTCATACTTCAATCCCTCACCATTAGTCTCGCTATAGCTTTCGGAGGTAACTGATAATGACATGAGCAATTTAATATCTAACTTGCAGAAAAATAAACTAATATCAAACTACACACTCATACTTCAATCCCTCACCATTAGTCTAGCTATGGCTTTCGGAGGTAACTGATAATGACATGAGCAATTTAATATCTAACTTGCAGAAAAATAAACTAATATCAAACTACACACTCATACTTCAATCCCTCACCATTAGTCTCGCTATGGCTTTCGGAGGTAACTGATAATGACATGAGCAATTTAATATTTAATCTAACTGGTTAATGCAAATGTACAAAACTGAAATAAATAAAATAGTGCTGGAATGAAAAGCTAAGAAAAATAAATCAGCAAAAGGACAAGAGTGATTCCATGTCATTAGTCATCATAAAACTATATGCAAATGCCCGGGCTGCCTACTGTAATCTAGAACAAAGACACTGATCAGTTAACAACAATATAAAGCATGAAAGATTATGGACAGAAGTAAAACGTAAAGCATGAAAGATTATGGACAAAGATGAAACGTAAATACCATGAAAGATGTAATATATATATACACGTGAATGACTATGGCACAATGAATGTAAGGAAATGAGGCATGAAACTATACAGTAATACACAAAACCTCGGCGTGTGCAGGGGCCCTCTGCACAATCCTCAGGAAGCAACTATCAAACACGGATTGTGCTTATGAACAAAGTCTTCTTATATATTCAAAATGCGGTCATAACAGAGAAATAGTGTCACAGCATAGTGGCAACACAATTACATTACAGAGCTTACTATCATGCGTATGAGAACGCATTATTTATAATAGAGAATTTCATAACTGATTTCCTACATTCTGCGCTGATACAATACACGTGAACCACCACGTCCAGAAATCTAGCATCATGGCTGCCATGAAGATTAAATCTATGGAGATTTGGTCATTGGATTCGGCTTATGGAACCATTTACAGGTGTTGATATGTCTCCCGTGATTTAGAAACGGCCACACAAATCTTCACGTGGTGAAAAACAGAGTTCTGTCACCGTGGGACTCTTCGGTTGACCACCACTTGGCTACCTTTGACCACAGCCTTCTTAGGTGAATTCGACTGAGCTAATAGGAATCGATCCATGTCCATGTCATTTCCAACTTGCCCATGTGGCTCGATTTTCTTCAAGACACCTGCAATATAGACTTTAACAAAATGGCTGCGGAAAGTTGCAGCAGCTGCGGAAAGTGACAAGATTCTGCAGCTTATTGAGCAAAAATCTAATTCAAACAGTAGACACAAAACATAGTTAAAAACCATTTTAAATTCTCTTTTATAATTAACATGCAATGATATTGATGACTTAGAAGGTCCAGGTGAATGGAAAAGGTCTAGAAAGGTGTATAAGAAAGATGCAAGTTTGGGACTCAACATACCCCCAATGTGAAGGTGTTGCATGTCCTCATGCAACCAAAATTTTGATAATCCTTCTTCAATTCATATGCCTTGATACCTCTGCCAGTACATCCAATCCTCTTCTCCTCTTCCTTGGTGCTGCTAACATCCCGGGCTTCTTCATTAAGCATCTGAATTTAAGATTAATCAGTGGTCTACTTATTGTAGCATTATTCTCCCACATTTGTCCAGTTCTTAGCATGGTATTGTCATGAATGATCTTGTCCAATTTTTTTTTGTTCCTTTAATGCCTCACTTTCATTTTTAATGTCTCTATTTAAAACCTCCAACTCAAAGACTTCTTGTTTCAATGATTGGAATAGAGCTTCTTGTGCTGTGTGAGGCTGAGTGGATGAGGTGCTGGGACCCGTGGCTGTTCATTCTAAGGATTCTATGTAATCGTACAACTCTTGCTACTTTGGATCTATCTAAGGTGTCGTTTTTCTTGGGCTGTCCCCAAAATACTGTGGAGGAGAATTGTCTTCAAAATCTGGTTGAAAAGGACACATGTCAACATCTTGAGGACTAGTTTCAACATTTGACTGAGAATGCGGTGGACTATGTTCAACATCTAGCTGAGAATGAGATGGAATATGTTCAATGTCTGACTAAGAATGAGATGGACTATGGCCAACTGGAGTTTGTTCAGGTGTTCCTTCTCCCAAATCAATAAAATGGGGTCCTTTTGTTTGTACTTTCCTCCACTTTCCTTTAAGCCTGTTGCTTCTTCTTACATACTATGGACTACTGTATTTTTCCTTTTGTTTTTCTTTTCCTCTCTTTTTGGCCATAGCTGACTGTTCCTGAAGGTGAACTAGTCTCTCAGACAATATTTGATGGTCTTCTTCTGAAGAAGGGGTTTGATTCACAGCCTCAATTCTTTTTCTCTCTTCAGTCTTTTCCTTCTTCCTTTTAGACAGTCTTTCCTCTTTACTAGTTCTTTCAACTGTGTTAGTAGGAGTACTTTGAGTTTTATCACTTGTTATCCTTCTTTTTGGTGTACTGCCTTCAGGAATTTCTTGGAGTTCTTCAAAGAAATTCCTAATTAAAACCTGTTCCCATGTGTCCTTTTTCTCTTTTAACTATTTTTCAATCAAAATTTTCACAAGACCATGGTGATACAAATGTGGTTCTACATCCCCCAGATGATTTTGGATGGCTACAAACATCTTTTTCAAACTATTTAATAAAAATTATGGCAGATTGAGGGTCTGTTTGTCTAGAAAATTCATCAACAATGGGGTATGATACATATACATTGATCCAAAATGTCCCTCACAGGTGATAAAATTTTGAATGACCAACAGTAGATTGGCCCACTCTTCTTTCAAAGCATGAACAGGAATTCCCTTTTTAAAAATAGTTACATCCATACCTAGGTTATGTAGGATCACTCTCCAGGCTTCATCACTAATGTTCTTGTTCTTGAACCAGCGTTCACCTTCTTGAGGGAGTCCTGTAGCAGCTGTTATGGATGCCTCATTCACCGTAAATTTGAGGTCCCCAATTTCTACCTCCAGACCATTGAAAGACCTTGCAAAAGCTTTTGTCACCTCTTTATGGTAGCCTCTAAACTTTTGAATAAACCGAAGCCACTTTGCCTTTTTCAATATATCTCTGACTTGCGGATATCCTTCCATGAATTTAGGTCCTTCTGGTTCTGTTCTCAACAACTGACCCATCCTTCTTTCTGCTTTTTAAAACTTGTCTGCGTGAGGAGGGTTCAACGGAGGTAAGACGGCTGAATTAGCGGAAATGAGCACGGTTTATGAAAGAGACCAGTGACTGTAAGCGGATATCAGAGAATGGGTATACGGAATGTAGCGTAACAGAGAACAAAATGGGGTGAAGTGGAACAGAGAAGGGTTACGTGAGCATGGTGGAATGCAGCCGTGAGATCAATAGAACAGTAGGAGGAGTAAAACACATCCGGCAATATTTAAAATTGGGTGGCTGCAGAGTAGATGCAAGCATGTTTATGCAACGGCTACGGATTTTGTGCGGCTAAGAGAAGCCGTAGTCAAATCAACTACGTTTCTTAACTACAGGTGGAGTATCAACGTATAGCTGAACACTAATGAAGACCGGAGGCTTGATTATGAGGTAATTTAGAAATGAATGCAAGGATTGTGGGGGAATCGTATAGAGATCGTGGGATGGCTATGGAGTTATCAACGCAATCATTGCATATAATGGAGCTATGGTTTATAACTATGTAAAAATGTGCTTGAATGCCATTTGAAATAAATTTTTACTCATACCTTGGAATTCTTGCCATTTTTCATTGGTCTTCAATTAGTTGCTCTTCATTGATGTCTTTTGAATGCCCCATGTCTTCATAATATGTCTTCATACCTGCATTTGATTTCATGATTGTGGAAAGAACATCTGACTGTAAATTTTTGCAAAAATAGAGTGGTGGCTGCAGAAACTGCTTCTGGCTGCGGAAACTGGTGTCAGCTGTGGAAACTGACACAAAAATTATTTGGGTGAATGGAGATGGATAGATGATAACTGTCTGAATGAAAATGGTCATGAAAGAAAATTTTATTGATGAAATGAAATGAAATAGATGAAATGGAGTGAAGTGAAATGAAGTGGAGTGAAATGGAATGAAATGGAGTGGGTTGTCATAAAACTTGTGAAATAAGAGAGAGAGAGAATTTTTTTTTTTTGGAAAATATAGGGTGTCAAGTGTTCTTGATTTTCACCCTACATTTTCTGTATAAGACTGCCAATCTGTGATTGGTTTTCAGGCTTATATTTTTTTTATTTTATTTTTTTTAATTGAAACTAAAAAGAACAAAGGCTATGCTGATGGAGAAGAAGGATTCTTCTTCACTAGCCTTATTGTAGAATTATCTTGAAACATTTTGACAAATTCCTCTTTTGAGAGTGGCTTATGATAGATCTTTAATCTGTGGCCATTAACAATAAGAGGAGTTTGAAATTCATCAATGGTCTTGATTCTTACCGCTACATTGCTAAAGATCTTGTCAATCTCATATGGCCCAAGCCAATGAGTCTGAAATTTTCCTTTAAAATCTTTAAACTTGGAGTCAAATAGCAATGCCCAATATCCTTCTTGAAACTTCTTATCTTTGATATATTTGTCATGCCATTTAGCTCTTTGATATTGAACTAGATCAGTTCTTAGAATTGCCTCTTGTCTGATCTCATCTAGCTCATTCAACTGCTCCATTCTATGCTTTTGGGCTTCTGATAGATCCATCCCCAATTGAACTGCTATCTTGAAGGTTTTGACTTGGAACTCAATGGGGAGTAGGATTTCTTTCCCATAAACAAGTTCATAGGGAGAATGTCCTATTGTATTTCTCCATGTAGTTTTGTAGGCCCACAAGGCTTCAGGAAGCCTTTCTGCCCAATCTCTTCTGTGTAGATGAACATTTTTGGTGATGATACTTTCAAGAAATTTGTTTGTAGACTCCACTTGACCATTTTCTTGCGGATGGTAAGGAGTAGATCTTCTGTGCTTGATTTTGTATTCTTCCATCAGCTTCTCCACCAAGTTGGATGTGAATTGGCTTCCCTGATCTATCACAATTTCTCTTGGAACACCAAAGCGAGTAAAAATATCCTCATAAAGAAAATTAACAACTGAATTTTCAGTAGCAGACACTAATGCTTTAGCTTCTACCCATTTAGTAACATAATCAATACAAACCAATATATACTTCTTTTGCTTAGATGGTGGGTTAATAGGTCCAATGAAATCTAAAGCCCATTTCTCAAAGGGTTCGATGAGTACCTGTGGTTGCAATGGCATTTCATTTGAAAGGGTAGGTTTCCCTACTCTTTGGCAGCTGTCACACCTTTTGACATATTGTTTTGCATCTTTGAAGAGGGAAGGCCAATAATATCCTAAAGAGAGGATTTTATAGGCTGCCCTTTTGTTAGCAAAGTGTCCGCCGCATGGTTCATCATGACATGCCTTAAGGATATCAGGCATTTCATCTTCCCTGACACATCTTTTGATCACAAGATCTGGCCCTGTTTTAAACAATTCGTTAGAAATCCATGAATATTTTGAACTCCCTTGAATAATTTTTCTTTTTTTCACTTGGAAATAAATGTGGAGGCAGTTTCCCTGTAACCAAATAGTTAGCAATATCTGCATACCAAGGGGTCTTAATAGTTACTACAAACAAGTATTCATCAGGAAACTTATCCTCTACAGGAGAATCTTCTTTAAAATTCTGAATCCTAGACAAGAAATCAGCTACTGTATTTTGTTTTCCTGGTCTATCCAACACAGTAATATTGAATTCCTGCAAAAGTAAGAGCCATCTTGTCACTCTACCATTAGTAGCAGGTTTTTTCATTAGATATCTAATTGCAGAAAGATCAGTATGAATAAAATTTTCATAGCCTATTATATAATGTCTAAACTTATTGATTTCATGAACAACGGCTAAAAACTCTTTTTCAGTTACAGTATAGTTCAACTCTGTGGGAGTCAAATTTTTACTGGTATAGTAAATGGCATAAGGGACTAAATCTTTTTGACCCAACATAGCTCCTAGAGCTGTATCTGAAGCATCTGTAGAAATATGGAAAGGAAGTTTCCAATTTGGTCCTCTGAAGGTAGGTGCTTCAGATATTCTTGTTTTTAAAGTTTCAAAGGCTGATTGACAATCAGGATCCCATTTGAATTCACAGTATTTTGTAAGAAATTTGAAGAGTGGAGATGCTATTTTAGTAAAGTTTTCTATAAATCTTCTATAGTATCCAGTAAATCCTAGAAAACTTCTAACATCTCTTTGACAATTTGGAATAGGCAACTTGGAGATGACTTCAACTTTTGATCTATCAACCTTAATCCCATCTCCTGAAATATGATGCCCCAAAACAACCCCTTCATTAAACATCATAAAGCATTTTTCATGGCTTAATGAAAGGTTTGTTTCTTTACATCTTATAAGGACTTTTTCCAAATTTTCTAATGCCTCTTCAAATGAATTACCATAAACTGTAAAATCATCCATATAAACCTCTACACAATCATGGATTAGATTAGAAAAAATTCCTAGTACTTCTCTTTGGAATGTTGTGGGTGCATTAAATAACCTAAAAGGAAGTACTCGATAGGCAAAAGTTCCCCATGGACAAGAAAATGTGGTCTTATCTTGATCTTCAGGTGCTACCTGAATTTGATTATAGCCACTAAAACCATCCAAAAATGAAAAGTACTTTTTGCCTGCTAATGTATCTAATACCTGATCAATAAAGGGCAAAGGAAAGTGATCCTTCAAAGTTTCTTTGTTCAATTCCCTGTAATCAATGCATACCCTCCATTTACCATTCTTTGTAGGTACTATAACCAAAGGAGAAACCCATCGACTATCTGAAATTGGATAAATGAAGTTTACATTGAGTAGTTTTTGGAGCTCTTCTTTCACTATCTCCCTAAGATTTCGATTCATCCTTCTTTGAGGTTGTCTAATTGGTCTACTATTTTCCTCAATATAGATATGATGGATGCAAGTCTTAGGATAAATACCTTTCATGTCAGTATACTCCCATGCAAATGCAGTAGAATGTTTTTGCAATATTTTGGTTAGTTCTTCTTGTTGTGACTTTTCCAAATGTTTGTTGATATTCAATGTTTTTCCTGGAAAAATCTCAATAGTAGAACTACCAAACTCTTCCATAGAGTAAAGAGACATTTGTATTGATGATAAATATTCTATGTCAGATTCCAATTGAAATTGTGTGGGGTCATATTCTGAAGATGTCTCAAAATTTTCTAATGTGTTCAGAATTTGACTATCCTCACTGACTTCATAAATGGTAAAGACAGGTTGCATAATGTCCTCATCATCAACCCATTCATTGTCTCATACTTCTGTGATTGCTTTTTCTGGAGGATACAAATTGAATTTCTTTGTCGAATTACCATTAGAAATGTACATATCCCTAGATCTACAACTAATGAAAGCATCAGCTGTGGCTAGCCAAGGTCTTCCTAAGATAAGTGGGTGCCCTCCTAGATTACTCTTGGGAGTCAAAATCATAAAATCTACTGGATATTCCCAAGAATATAAGGAGACTGAAATATCTTCTAATACACCATTGGGTTTGATAACTGATCGATCTGCAAGTTGCAGTAAAGTAGGTGTAAAAAGAAGATTAGGAAGTTTTAGCTGTTCCATAGTCTGTCTACTCATAATTTTGATAGCAGCCCCTAAATCAATCAATGTATTTGGAATTTCCATCCCATTGATATGTGTCTTGTCAATTGGACTACCTGGATCTACATACTTCTGCATGGTAATTTTTCCCATCATGATATCTACAATTTTTCCTACCATGTGGATTCTTCTTGTATCTCTTAGTTTCCTTTCTGGTCTTTTGAGACTCAACTCCTTTATTGTTTTTGCTAGAATAGGAATCTCTCGAATGGCTTGTACCAAGGGAATCTTGATACAAACATTCTTTAATTCATCTAGAAAATCATAGTTAGGCAACAAGATTTGTTTTTCCACCCCTTTATCAATTTGTAATCTTTCAAGGAAAGGAGGTGTGGATGAAGATGCAGGTTGCTCAACTATAGGAGTTGTGGGTGTTAACTTTTCTTTCTCTTTTTGAATGTTCAAGTTTTGAAGAGATGTTTCCTCAAAACCCTTATTGGCTTTAAGAGAGTCCTCCTCAGAGGTATCTTGCTCTTGGACATCTATAGAAGGTTTTTCTAAAACTCTACCAGACCTGAGTTGTACATCAATGAGAGGAACAATCATATAGGTAGGAAATTGTTGTCCTTCTATCATGTAAGTATTCTGAGGATTTTTATTGTTAGGATTTGGCAATGGCTGAGCTGGAAGTTGATTTGTCTTTTGTTGGTATGGAAGCATGAGTTGAGGATTTGGATTCTTCTGAGAAGGTTGTTGTTGTGGAAATGGCAATGAAAGTTGTGGATTTGGGTTTGGAAGTTGTGGAGCTTGTTGATTTTGAAAAGATGGAGGATATTGATAAAATTGAGCAAATCTCCCATAAGGATTTTGCATCCCTTGTACCCATGGCTGATATGGATTTTGATGTTGGGGCCAAGGTTGTTGCCAGGGATTCCAATTTGGTGGGGTTGGGAAGTGTGACTTTGGCTATTACCCTCGGAGTTTCTTCTTCAACCCTTGGGTCTTCTTGCAACAAAACGGAGATTCTCTTGAATTTGGATATCTTCTTGAAGAACGGCTTTGAGTCCGAAGGGGTGGAGGACAATCCTTGTTCTCATGAATTCTCTGAAAATCTTGTATTTCTACAAAATTGTTGCATATACAAGGGACATTCATAGCATGTTTCTTCTGCATTTGGTTGGTATTAGAGCATGCAAGTTTTAACTACTGCTTGTTTTTGAATTTTGGGGTGTCTAGTTGTTCACTAGGCTCCCTAAGATATCATTTTGAATTATCAAGCATATGCCAATCTACGCCTACTTCTTGATCTGGGTCTATGATTTATTACAAGACAGAAGATATCAGGCCCTTGGGACGTTTAGATTTTCCTCTTGAGAGATGGACACATAGTTCTGTTATGTCACGAAGTGGAAGTTGAGAAATGTCTCCTTTCCCCATCATGTTTAAAATATCTATCCATTCATCTCTAATGACTTTTTAATATGAGGGCTTTCAAAGTTTCTTCATCTAAGTTGCTCATCTTTGCTCTTTTTAAGTTGGATTGAAATCTTTCAAGTAAATCTTCTAAATTTTCATCTTCTTTTTGCACCATTTTGAATACCTAATCCTTGTGATTGGTGGGCATACAATAGTCCAAGTATCTATCCAAAAATGTTTGTTTCATATCATTCCAAGTCCTAATAGATTGGGTGGCTAATCCCATGAACCATTTCAAAGCAGCTCCCTTCAATGTTGAAGGAAACAGTTTGAATTTTTGAGAGTCTTCCATATAGTCATAAGTTATTTGACTTCAAACTCAAACACTCATGATATTTTAAGGATCCTCACTTGCCCAATCCATAAAAGTTAGGAGGGCAGATAGTGAGATTTTTTTCATTGTTGTATGAGTTTCCTCATCAACAGGAATCAAACAGTTGCTATATTTCTATTTCTTCCAGTATTACCTTCACCATTGTTGTCTCCATTGTTTCCTCCTCCTCTACCTCTACCTCTACCTCCGAATCCATCTATTATTTCCTCTGCCATGATAGTTTCTTTAGAATCCTCAAAGTCCTCTGGCTCTTCTATCAAGGGAGGATGAGAGGGAATCTCTTCCTTTTCTTCTTCAGGTGATTCTACCTCTTTGATTACAATATACTCTCCTGTAGAAGTAAAGAAAGGGTCCTTTTCTAAATGAGATTTAGTAGGTGGTATACGAGAATCCTCTAATTCAGTTGCTCCTTGAATTCCAAGAATCTTAAGGCTAGGGGTAGATGGTGGTGAATCTTGTCTAAGCCTTGAAGAAGATGGAGTTGTGAAAATTGAACTCTTGGCTTTAGCTATAAACCTTTCCCTAGAATCTCTTGCTCTATGCATGTCCTTTTTTTTATTTTTAAGTTGGGCTAATAATTCTCTTTCTGATCTTCCAGGTCACACTAGGTGCAAGAAGAGAGCATACTTAAGAAATTATTGAACCAATAACTCTCTTTTCTGATCCTCCAGATCACACTAAGAGGAGAGCATACTTCAAGAAGTTATCAAGTTTTCCCTTCTTTTTATTGTTTTTGCAGAAATTGGCTACCTACAGTTTATGCACTTCACAGCAAATAGAGATACATAATCTTTGGTGATATAGTGTGTCTAAGTGCTACATTAATTTATCAGGAATTGTCCGTGATGATGGTGCACTATATGTAGGGCTATCTTTTTTGTGATTTTAGTTTTTTCTTTTTTATCTTGGTTGGTTTTCTAATATGAGATAAATTAAAAGACAAGTATGGATATAAATGTTCAAGGCAATGATGTCCTTTATAATGATTTCCCAAACTTCAAACTTAAAAAGGATTTTAAAATATGCAATGACAAAATTAATTCCCAAAAGAAAATGAAAATGTGCCACTATACTAGTCAAACAAATAGTGAACTATTGACCATGAAAACCCATTACCCTTGCTGTTGTCTAACACAAAAGAAATTGTACTCAAAGAAATCCAAAGATTTGCAAGTAAAGTAAAGCTAAAATCAAATTACATCAATTCATATTCTGACCCCTCACCATTAGTCTCGTTATGGCTTTCAGAGGTAATCATAAACAAATTGAGCAATCTGATATCTAATTTGTAGAAATAAAATGAACTAATATCAAACTACACACTCATACTTCAATCCCTCACCATTACTCTATGTAACCCCAAATGTGCTAATAGTAATTTAATATCTAACTGAAAAAATAAACTAATATAAACTACATACTCATAGCACAATCCGGGACATAACTTAGTCTCATTATTTCTTTCGAGTGGCAGTAATGACATGAAGGTATTTAATATCTAACTTGCAGAAAAATAAACTAATATCAAACTACACACTCATACTTCAATCCCTCACCATTAGTCTCGCTATGGCTTTCGGAGGTAACTGATAATGACATGAGTAGTTTAATATCTAATCTAACTAGTAAAGCAAATGTACAAAACTGAAATGAATAAAACAGTGTTGGAATTAAAAACTAAGAAAAAGAAATCAGCAAAAGGACAAGATTGATTCCATGTCATTAGTCATTATAAAATGATGTGCAAATGCCTGGGCTGCCTATTGTAATTTGGAACAAAAAAACTGATCAGTTAACAACAATATAAAGCATGAAATATTATGGACAGAAGTAAAACGTAAAGCATGGAAGATTATGGACAAAGATGAAACGTAAATACCATGAAAGATGTAATATATATACCCGTGAATGACTATGGCACAATGAAAATAAGGAAACGAAGCATGAAACTATACAGTAATACACAAAACCTCGGCGTGTGCAGGGGCCCTCTACAAAATCCTCGGGAAGCAGCTATCAAATACGAATTGTGCTTATGAACAGAGTCTTCTTATATATTCAAAATGCGATCATAACAGAGAAATAATGTCACAGCACAGTGGCAACACAATTACATTACAGAGCTAACTATTATGCGTATGAAAATGCATTATTTATAACAGAGAATAACATAACTAATTCCCTAAAGTCTGTGCTGATAGAAGACACGTGAACAACCACGTCCAGAAATCTAGCATCATGGTTGCCGTGAAGATTAAATCTATGGAAATTGGCTGTTGGATTCAGCTTATGGAGCCATTTACAGGTGTTGATATGTCTCCCATGATTTAGAAACGGCCACGCAAGTCTTCACGTGATGAAAAACAAAGTTCTATCACCGTGGGACTCTACGGTTGACCACCACTTGGCTACCTTTGACCACCGCCTTCTTAGGTGAATTCAACTGAGCCAATAGGACTCGATCCATGTCCATGTCATTTCCAACTTGCCCATGTGGCTCAATTTTCCTGAAGACACCTGCAATATAGATTTTAACAAAATGGCTGCGGAAAGTTGCAGCAGCTGCAGAAAGTGACAAGATTCCGCAGCTTATTGAGAAAAAATCTAATTCAAACAGCAGACACAAAACATAGTTAAAAACCACTTTAAATGCTCTTTTATAATTAATATGTAATGATATTGATGACTTAGAAGGTCCAGGTGAATGGAAAAAGTTCTAGAAAGGTGTATAAGAAAGATGCAAGTTTGGGACTCAACAATTACCATGCACTGTAGTTAACTGTTGTATTTTTCAGTTGATTAATGAGTTATTATTTGTGAATTAATTAACTAATTAATTCACTCCACTCTCACTAGTGTATCAATTAGTTAGACTAGATACAAATACCTCAACTGAGTCTAACTGAGTTAAACTACATAAAACTCCATAACTACTCTTCCAATTGTGTCATAACTCTGCCACTTGAGTTCTAACAAAGTCCTCCATGCAATAGCTCTAGTACACCCTTAGGAATAGCGTAATTCCTTTTGTTAGCTGTTTTGCCACATCTATGCACTAAAATGAAGTGCTCCAAGAGAATATGTTGTTGTTTACAGTATGATTATTATTAAGAGCTAATAATAATCGACATGCATCTATTTTTAGATTGACGATGTAATGTTCCAAAGCTGGAAATTAAGCAATATCTAACAAAATATTGGTTATGCAGTGTCAAAAAATCTCATAAAATATTTTTTAATGCAGATCCTTTAGAAAATACAACAGCAACAGCCTTATACAGCGTTTTATGGGCAAAAAGGTGGGGAAAAGCGGTGATTTTGGCCATAAAATGAGTGTATTCAGAAATATGCATAAACAGAAGAGAAATGGCAGGATTTTATTTTATATTAGGTCATGAGGAACCTACGCTCAGAATTTCAACTCAATCAACTAAGCATATCTAAGTTAAACAGTTCCTCCTCCCCAAACTAGGCTTAAAAACCCTGATTTCCCATGGCTTTGAGTATGCAGAAAATGGGTGAAGCATGCAGAGCGTAATTTATGAGGGTTTTAAATGAAATAATGCTTGAACATTAGTATGGAAACTTATAATATGAATCATATGGTTTACATTAATAAAAACAGTGATTTACACAAAGAAAGGCCTCCAAATGAGGTGTTGCGACCATGCAATGAGACAGAAGAGCTGAATAGCATAATTTACAAGTGGCTGAAGTAGTGTTTCATTATATTTTATATCTAAAATATATCTAAATAGAAAATAATATATCATAATGGGATCTATATTCAGAAATAGATTTTTAGTACATTCCCCTTGGGGATCTCAGCAAAAGATGAATAACAATGAATAGATTTGAGATCTACACCATAGATCTGCAGTAATCTTCAGAAAATTTTGAAGAATATGATGCACAGTAGATCATATCTGAAATATGACATGGATTGGTTGGCCAATCCACGGATCACCTCAGTGAAGTAAAGGAGCCCTTTCACCAAAGATCTCTCCTCCAAACTGATGCAAAACCCACACTGCAACTCTGCCTGCAAAAAGGATGCAGTTTTTGAAGCTAAATATGTAGATGAAGTAAAATAAACTTTGGCCTCATGCCAAGATAAGAATCTGAAGCTTTGATCATCTAGAAAACTTTTGCAAATTGGTTGGAAGACTTTCCCAGTGAAAAGAGGGGCTAGATATGCATAGATCTAAGACTATATAACTTCCACTTGCTGCAGCTCACTTAGAAAATGGAAACCCTCACTGGATTTATGATGCCAAAGAGATATGGAGCTTGGACAATGCCAGATAGTGGACCAATGTGGCACAATATCCTCCAAGAGACCCTCAAGGAAGGAGGAGGAATTCCTAAACAAGAAATTCCTCTCTCTAGCTAAGCAACCAAGAGAGTTTGAGTTGCTCAAGAAATCTCAAAATCAAATGATCATCAACAAACTTTTCCTTGAGCCTTCTCCTTCATTTTATAAGATGAGGATGTGAAAAACCCTACACCACCTCAAATGAATTAACCCCTTTCACATTGGATCCTCCTTCTAGAACTGCGCTGCGTCTTCAAAGTGGTTCAATGTATCTGGACTGCTTAGTGATTTGGTCCTATTGACCTAGTCAAGTGGCTCAATCCTATTCACACACAAGTGGATTTTATTAAGAAAGCCCTGGTTTGTCTCTGTTCACATTCGACATTGATTTATTCTCATGTTTTAGGAGTTTTTCATGTCCTCCTTTACATTTTATCCATCAATAAATAAAATTGAAACAAAATGAAATGTTCCTATTAGCTTGGGCTAATTAGGAACATTACAATCCTCCCCTCCAAAATTGTTGCTTGCCCTCAAGCAACTCCAAGCTGAGTGCTACAAAATTTCCTCCTTGGTGACACCAACATAAGATAAGCTTCCTCCATAAGCCAAGTGTTCACCAATCCATCCATGTCTTGCTCCTCCAATGTTCTCATGAGATGCAAATAGCTCATCCAATAAGGAGACAATAGATCATATGAAACAAATATGGTTTTCCCCCATGCTCTCCCTGAAACAAGAAAGCATAAAGTACATGGAGAGTAGCCATCCCATGAGGCACATGCCATCCTTCCTCCTTTCTCCATACACCCCCATAAAATTATAAGTACATTATCAAGATAGGGAATCAAAATAATGTGCTTGAAAATAGAAAATTTCACATATGGAGGTGGATCATAGTCCTACATGTGGAACCAATGCAAGGCATCCCCTGCTTGCATCAAATGTAGATATGGTAAGTGGTTTTCCCACCACTTACTTGCTACCCACATCATATCACCATGGCTAGTGTGATATATGTTTGGTGCTTTGGGGAAGCACCCATCATCTTGCAAAATCTCTCTTTTCCTCTCAAGGGAGTGGTACAATTCAGAAATTTTTGAGGCCCAATATTGGCCAAGGCTCACATGATATAACACTCCTCCTTGGAGTCATGGCCTTCAAAAACATGGGGTAAGAGTACATGAAATCATAATATAAAACATATGTAACATGATCATGTTTTTCACCAACAATACTTCCCCCATCAATGGAATTGTGCATGGATCTATTCTCTTCCTTAAAAGAAGAAAGAGTGGGCTGATTTAATTCTTCCTTTTTGAATCCTTCCATGCCAAAGGTGTCATATGGAAATTTTCCCTTCCCATGTTGCTTCAAACCTTAGTATAATAAAGGGCCATCCCACCACTTGTTTTCTGAAATAAGCTTCTTCAAAGCTCAGAAATGATAGAGGATAATGAGTGTTGGCTGAATGGAATTCAAGAAACACATGTCAAGCTCCAATTTCTCCCATGTGAGAGACTTCCTTTCATGACACAAACTCAATACATGACCCTTTGCATAAGAGAACATAATACATAATGCAGGAGCCATATAAGGTTCCATCCTCTTCTTGAAATACAAATGAATATGGGGAATTGCACTACCAATGGATACATTCATCCAATGTATCATTCCCCCCCTCATGTTTACAATAAATATTAGAGCATCATTAACATCATGATATAAACATGCTCCCATATTCCATTTCATGAGAAGGTTACATATTCTCCCAACCCAAAGTACATACATGATTATGATATTCATTCTAAATAGAAATACATGTATATACAACATGAACACAAGTAGATGTATGGACATGAAATTCATAATGGGGTATCCATACTCTCTCCTCATCAATAAAAACAAACATGCCTTCTTCTTATGCATTCTTTTCTTGAAATACAAGGCGTGAGACAAGAAATTCAAAAACCTTTGGTGGTACCCAAACACACCCAATAGGAACCAACGCAGGTGATGTCCTCCTTGCTTAATATCTAGATGTGGTAAGTGGTTTGCATGCCACTTACTTTCTGTTCTTCTCATTTCACCATGGTTGAAAGTGAAATGTATATTTGGGGCTTTAGGGAAGCACCCATCATATTGCATCACCTCCCTTAGCCCATCAAGGGAGTGGCCATATTTGAAAATAATGTTGGCCCATAGTTGGCCATTAAGCTTGTAAGGTAAAACACTCCCCTTAGGAGTTATGGTTTGCAAATATAAAGTAAGAGAATACATGCAATCATAAAATAATATGTGATTTAAATAAGCATGATTCTTACCCAAAGTCTCCAATGTTTTGTTGGCTTCCCTCTTAGAAAGAGATGACATTGATGCACAAGGTTGAGGGAACACTTTGCTCTTCTTCTCATCATGGGAACTCCTTGGTGGAATTCCTTCAAGTAAGGAGACATCAAGGCATAGATCATGGAAGGATGTATGGACTGATGTGTGCTTTATTAGCTTGAATAGATCTCTTTTCCTTATTCTTGCATCAATATGCTGAAATAAAGAGGGAAAAATGTTTCTTACCATGTGAAGCTTGCTCTCCTCTTTGCCTTCTGCAATCTTTAGGGTCTCATCCCTTGATAGTGATGGCACATGCTGCCCAAAGATGGTGCCATAATATTCATATAATGAGACCTCCTCAATGAGAGATGACTGAATACATAAGTGGGGAAGACCCTCCATGCTTCCATTGCGCAATCCAATCACCTTCCTAGGTGTTTCAACCTTCTGTAATGGATAGGAATGAGGCTGGCCCTCTTCCTCATCTCCTCTTTGTGTCCTCATGGTTTTACACACTTTGCATTTCAAGGGCTTTTGAAATACAATCCCTTTGAGATCTTCAAGAAAATACCTCTTCCCTTTGTCCTTACTGCTCTTGCACAACGCAGTGCAACTTTGTTGCTCTAACCCAGCATCATATAGAAATGTAGATCTATTCATACAATGTGTTGAAATGACAACAGGTGGGTTTTTAATTATACCTTGGTGGGATGTAGAAGCAAGAGCTTCTTCTGCAACTATGTAGTCTTCCTCCATTACTGAAGGCTGCTCTCCCAAGGTTGTGCCAGCGCTAGTACAAGTCTCCACCCTTTCAATCTCCTTGAGATCTTCTTCAATACCCTTCAAGGTCTGGAAAAGGAGCAAGGAGATCTCCTCTTCTATCATTTTTCCAAGTGGTGGAGCCATGCTCTTATTTTTTCTATACAATTCATATTCTTTGTGAGGGTATGAAGTGCATGGATCTTCCTCTCCTTCTTGAAAACTTCTATAGGTCTCACTGCAACCTTCTTCTCCTTGAAACCCTCTAGGATTTTCATTCTCTTCATCTTCCTCCTTTGTCTGTCTATGCTATTTGAAGGGGCTCTTCATGGATCTGGAATATCATGAGGTAAAACTCATCGTCTTCAGAATTATAAACTCTGATTCTTTGCTGTAAAGTTCCCTCTTCAGGAATATCAAAATTCTATTCTAGAGATTGACTGTAGGGGAATTTACTGAATATGTCACCTTTGAAGAAAGGATGAGATCCAGAGGCTACCTGGCCATCTATAGACTCTGTCTATATATTTTTAAATCTTCCCCTTCAGGGATTCATCACTTTCTCTTGAAGCCACATGCTGAGCCAAAGATCTTGCTCTGATACCACTGTAATGTTCCAAAACTGGAAATTAAGAAATATTTGACAAAATATTGGTTATGAAGCATCAAAAAATCTCATAACAGATGTGATAATGCATATCCTTCAGCAAATACAACAGAAACAACCTTATACTAGGTTTTATGGGAAAAAGGGTGGAGAAAAGTGGTGATTTTTTCCCTAAAATGAGTGTATTCAGAAATATGCGTAAAAATAAGAGAAATGGAGGGAGTTTATTTTATATTAGGTCATGAGGAACCTATTCTCCTAATTTCAGCTTGATCAAATAAGGCCAGGTCCTGCCAGTTAAAACGGTTCCATGAGTTCCAAACTGAAGCAAAAGCCTAATTTGTCGCTTTAGGTATGCAGAAAATGGATGAAGCATGCAGAGCGTAATTTATAAGGGTTTTAACTGAAATAATGCTTTAAAATTAGTATGGAAACTTAGAATATGAATCATATGTTTTACATTAAGAAAAACAGAGATTTACACAAAGAAATGCCTCTAAATGAGGTGTTGCAACCATGTAATGAGACAGAAGAGCTGAACAACATAATTTACATGTGGATGAAGTATTGTTTCATTATATTTTATATATAAAACATATCTAATTAGAAAATCATAGATCAAAATGGGATATATATTCAAAAAAAGCATCTCAGCAACAGATGAATAACAATGAATAGATCTGAGATCTACACCATAGATCTGCAGTAATATTTAGAAATTTCTGAAGAATATGATGCAAAATAGATCATATCTGAAATAGGAAATGGATTGGTTGGCCAATCCATGGATCACCTCAGTGAAGGAAAGGAGCCCTTTCACCGGAGATCTCTCCCCCAAACTGATGCAAAACCCACACTACAACTCTTCCTGAAAAAATGACATAGTTTCTGAAGCTAACTACGTAGATGATTAAAATACACTTTGGCCTCATGCCAAGATAATAATATAAAGCTATAATGATCTAGAACACTCTTGCCAATGGGTTAGAAGACTTTACCAGTGAAAAGAGGGGCTAGATATGCATAGATATGAGAAGATCTAACTTCCACTTGCTGCAGCTCACTTAGACAATGGAAAACCTCACTAGATTTACGCTTCCAAAGAGATATGGAGCTTGGCCAATTCCAGATAGTGGACCAATGCAGCACAATCTCCTCCAAGAGAGACTCGAGGAAGGGGGAGGAATTCCTAAAAGGGAAATTTCTCTCTCTAGTTAAACAACCAAGAGAGTTTGAGTTGCTCAAGCAATATTAAAATCAAATGATCATCAAAAACCTTTTCCTTAAGCCTTCTCCTTCCTTTTGTAATATGAGGATGTGAAAAACCCTAAACCACCTCAAATGAATTAACCCCTTTCACATTGGATCCTCCATATAGAACTGTGTTGGGTCTTCAAAGTGGTTCAATGTATCTAGACTGCTTAGTGATTTGGTCCTGTTGACCCAGTCAAGTGGCTCAATCCTGTTCACACACAAGTGGATTTTATTAAGAAAGCCCTGATTTGTCTCTGTTCACATTGGGCATTTATTTATTCTCATGTTTTAGGAATTTTTCATTTCCTCCTTTACATTTTATTCATCAATAAATAAAATTAAAACAAAATGAAATGTTCCTATTAGCTTGGGCTAATTAGGAAGATTACAGATGATCTATAAATATACTTCGCCCAATATTCTAAAAATAGAATTTCATCTATTTTTCCAACTTGATTAACCATCCACAAATAGCATCCTGCAACTTCTGAAATATGATCATCATGTCTAAAAATAGACATAGTCTAAAAATAGACTTGCACCAAAAATAGCCTGCGGGCCCACTTAGTGAAGGCGACTCTTTTCACTAAGCTCATCATCTTGTTGAATCTCAACACTCCCTCTCAACAAGATAGGGATTATCCTTGACCCCGATCCTGCCTCTTTGGTATTCTAATTTGCTCATGTTGAGCGCCTTCATCGGAATATCTGCATCCTGATCCTCCGTGGGAATGTACTGAAGCAACATGATCTTCCGCTGCACACAATCTTTGATATGATGATACCTGATGTCAATATGTTTAGATCTATCATAAAACACAGGATTAACCGAGATTTTAATGCAACTCTGATTATCACAATGAATCACCGTTGGATCTAAATGTGGACCAAACAAACCAACGAGAATATTCTTCATCCAGATAGCCTCACATGTAGCTAAACTTGCTGCCATGTATTCTGCTTCCGTTGAACTGAGTGCCACAGATCTTTGTTTCCTACTATACCAACAAACCGTTGTAGATTCGATACTGAAAATCCCTCCTGATGTGCTCTTTCTGTCTGTTGGGCTTCCTGCCCAATATGCATCCATGAAGCCATGCAACTTCACCTCATCCGTCTGTCTGTACCATAAACCATACTCAGATGTGCCCCTAAGATATCTCAGGACATGCTTTCCCACCTTCTAAAAGATCTTGGTAGTCTTAACAATTGCTTGTGAAAGCTAGTTCACTGCATAGCATAGTCCAGTCTTGTATTGACTAAATACATGAGTGAACCCACCAATTTTTGATAAACAGTGGCATCCACTACCTCTACAAATGTAGCATCCTCTTTCTTCCAATTTCCTGGAAGAGGAGTGTCGATAGGCTTACAGCCTTGCATGTGAAACTTCTCCAGTATCTCCCGGGCATACTTTCCTTGAGACACAAACAGTTCACCTTCCCGCTGCCATATTTCCAATCCAAGGAAATAATGAAGGAGGCCCAAATCCTTCATCTCAAACTCCTTTGCAAGATTTTCCTTGCATGAGTGTATCAACTTCTCATCACTTGTTAGTATTAAATCATCAACATAAAGTACAATGATTAAAAGCTTACCCTCAACCACAAGCTAGTACAAGTTTTCTTCCGCCTCACTCTTGGTGAAGCTAAGTCCAGTGAAATAGATGTCAATCCGGGTGTACCAAGCATGGGGTGCTTGTTTCAGCCCATACAGAGTTTTTTTTAGCCTACACACATGCAACTCGTTGCTAAAGATCTCAAATCCTTTAGGCTACTCAATGTACACCTCTTCCTCAATGATCCCATTAAGGAACGTAGTCTTCACATCCATATGATGAATGTGTTGGGAAAAATATTGAGATGGGGGGTTAATCAGTATTTAGAGCTGATGGAAAACATTTTCCTTTTTCTCTATCTTAAAACCATACGCTACTTTAATGAACCCAACTCGTGTATACACGCGGATATCCTTAATAAAACTTGCGTATGTCCAGAGATCTTATTATGCATTTAATTCTTTACTTATATCATTGCATCATTCATTCATCAAATGTTTAGTAAGCAGTAAGCATGTGCAGTAATAACAGAATAAACCATCACACATAAGCAACACACATGAACACTAGTATTTAAGGTGGAAACCCAATTCGGGGGAAAACCACTGCTGTTGTCGTCTCTGTCTTCAATATTTATTATAAAGAAAACTTCTTACAATTTTGTACTAGCGCAGATTCATACCAGCACGCAGGCACCCACCTGCAGAAGGCTGTAACCTTCTCTCGTTCTCCAGCCACTACTAGAAGGGAGCTCCAACCCCCTGATCTCATTTACCAGCCTCTCCAGGAAGGGAGCTACGACCCCCTGATGTTAGCATCAGCTTCTACTGGTAGAAAGCTTCCACTTTCATACTAAAGGCTTCAACCATTAGATCGACTACAGACCACGTTTCATCAATTTTCATACTAGATCAAAACAACTTAAATACAACCCCTTAACATCAACAACCATAATTTACCCAAAACTTCAATTAGAACAGCAATACCACTGTAACTAGAATATAAAAAAAAACCCAGACTTCAGAGTAGATAATCAGATACACATTCAACCTTGAACAACCATTAATTCAGATACCATACGTTTTTTTTCTTTATGTAAACCACGTATATACACATCTTTCTTCACACCAACCTGCGTATGCTTCAGTGCATGCTAGTTTTATATTCTTGAAATAATACGCGACTTTTCTTCACAGTTTCCGCGTATACATGCGCTTTTCTTTTCACCAACTAGAGTATGCTTTCTTTCAGAATCTGTTTAGACTCATATTCCGATCTGAAACTTTCAATTCAGATAATCTATCAGCAATGCAGAACTGTTTATATAGTCATTCATCCTTCATCATGTTTTCTCTATCAGTGATTAGATTTGTTCATTATCAAATCAGTAGCATACTCCATATTCAATCAACCCAGAACTTCAAGAAGACTTCATTGACCGACAGCAGAGAGAAAACATAAATCATAGAAGTAATATCTGTAAATAAGCTTCAGAAACCCTAACTTCCATATGCGCTTTTTATTAAGCGAACCTGCGTATATACGCGCTTTTACCGAGACAAACTAGTGTATAGATATGTAAAAGATAAACTTTTTAGAACAGACCAGATCTATAAACTTACCTAGATTTCTTCAATTTCTCCATCAGACTTGCGCAAGGTCTTCATCATTTCTTTTTCAGATCATCCTAGAGATTCATCATTTCTAGATCTAGAGATCTTGAACCTTCATCATATCCATAGGTGCATCATAGATTCAGATCTATCAATAAACTGTTACCCATTCCATCCAGATATACTTCAGAGTGAAGTATTCATTAAACCCAGACCTATGCCCCCACTTGCACTATGATCTTCTTCTCCTTATATAGATTTGGCCTTTGTCAATACCATGAGTCAAAACCACTCAACCGCTGATGGTATTCTTGGACGGGATCAAATAGATAATCCAACGCTCAATAATGTGGGCCAATACCATGGTCATGTCGCCTGGTTTTATAAATTTAGAGAGAAAATAGGCACACGCTACTTGGTACGTACTTTTACGCGTACATACGCTACTTTGCCTTTACAAACCCGTGTATGCTTTGTGACATATCTTATTCATCATTACTCTGGCACTTACTGGAATTTATTTCTTTGTTACTTCTGAACTGCTCTGTAGATACATCAGATTTACATCATTAAAAAATAGGTTTCTATCCAAAGACAACTCATCAAGTCAGTTTCCATCAAGGACAACTTCATCAAGCAGGTTGCCATCAGGGACAACACATTGCATCATATTGCCAACAATCTCCCCCTTTGGACTTGATGGCAACCATGATGGTGCTTGATCACCACAACAGATAGATTCATTGATTATAACCATTATTCAAACACCATGATACTCTTCCCCTTTGACATCAAGGGCAAAGGGCGGATCAAAACCAAAACAAGGTTTTTCTTCTTTTGTAGAAATAAGAGCTTTGTAGATCTGATGTGCACTAAAGTTACCATGCTCCCCCTGAGTTCACGCTGAATATTCAAACATATTATTCAATGAAGTACATGATTCTATGACCTTTCCTATCACCAAGGAATCATACTTACATCAATGATCCAACCAAGTGGATTTACATATGTGACTCAAGTACCCAACCAAGTGGGTTTACACATTTTGACTCAACTACCCAACCAAGTGGGTTTACAAAATGGAATAAGTCTTTGCATGACTGAATATTACAATGTTTACATCATGGGTCTCAACATGACCTTTTTCATCAAATTACAGAAATGAATTATACAATCAAGATCAAAAATTCTCAAGCATGAGATCAGACTACAACAAATAATTAGAATGCCAACAATGCATCCTTTCCATATGACCAATGCTCCCCCTTAGCCTGTGCATCCTGAACACTTTCAACAGCAAATCATCAAGGCATCTTCATCTGAAATAGAAATATGAGAGCTGGAACATCACCAGAGATACCCAACAGCACCGCAGCTGTGCTGAAGGATGCTGACCCAGAAAAAAATTTGTCAGCAAATACCCATACGCGGTTTTCTATGTATAAACTCGCGTATATACATGACTATCCTTCAGGAAATCCGCGTATCCAATTTAATCTTCTGTATTTAAGCAGATCTGATCTTCTGAGAGGCAGAGACAACTCCCAGCTTCTGTCTGAGATATTCAAATGCTTCCCTGGGTAAAGGTTTGGTAAATATATCAGCAACTTGTTCTTTGGAGGGAACATACTCCAACTTCACCTTTTGTTCAAGCACTTGTTCACGTAAGAAGTGATACTTGATGGGAATGTGCTTGGTCTTGGAATTCATAACAGGATTCTTTGAGATACTGATGGCACTTGTGTTATCACACATAATGGATATAGGAGGTGAACATTTGATTTGAAAGTCTTGTAAGGTTTGCATCATCCAGAGAAGTTGAGTGCAACATGATGCGGCAGCCACATATTCTGCTTCTACTGTAGATAAGGCAATAGAGCTTTGCTTCTTGCTGAACCAAGATACTAACCAGGGCCCCATATAGAATGCACCACCACTAGTGCTTTTCCGATCATCAACATTTCCAGCCCAATCTGCATCAATGTAAGCATGAAGAGTAAGATCAGCATTCTTTGGATACCATAGTCCAAAGTCTTGAGTTCCTTGTAGATATTTGAATATTCTTTTCACAGCCTAAAGGTGAGACTCTTTTGGATTAGCTTGGAATCGTCCAACAATCCCAACTGCATGCATAATGTTTGGTCTTGTCCCAGTGAGATAAATTAGACTTCCTATCATAGATCTGTATTCTGGTTGATTCACTGTGGGGGAATCATCATTAGAACTGAGATTACATCCGGTTATCATTGGTGTACTTACAGGTTTGCAATCTTCCATGCCATACTTCTTCAATATTTGCTTAAGATATTTTTCTTGTGATAAGAATATGCCATCTGTTGCTTGTTGCACTTGCAAGCCAAGAAAGAATGTTAGTTCCCCAAGTAAAGACATTTCAAATTCTTGCTGCATAGCAGAAGAAAATTTCTGACTCATAGATTCTTCATTACTTCCAAAAATGATATCATCAACATATACAACCACAATCAATAGTTTATCATTTTCGGTTTTTGTGTATAAATTGCTATTAGCAGACCCCTTTGAATATCCTTGTTGATGAAGATATTTGTCAAGACGATAATACCATGCCCTTGGAGCTTGTTTGAGACCATATAGAGCCTTTTTAAGTCTACAAACAAGTTTTTCATCATTTCCCAAAATGAATCCTTCTGGTTGTTATATATAAACTTCTTCTTCTAGATCACCATTGAGAAAAGCAGATTTAACATCCATTTGATAAAATTTGATTTGTTGGAAGCTTGAAAAATCAAGAAACATTCTTATGGCTTCAAGTCTGGCTACAGGAGCAAAAGTTTCTTCAAAGTCTATACCTTCTTGTTGAGCATACCCCTTGCAAACAAGTCTAGCTTTATTTCTTATAACATCCCCATTCTCATTTAACTTGTTTTTGAATATCCATTTAGTTCAAATGACATTTTTGTCATGAGGTCTTGGTACTAATTCCCAAGTGTGATTCTTTTCAATTTGATCAAGCTCTTCATTCATGGCTTGAATCCAACATTCATCTTTGCTAGCTTGATTGAAATTTTGTGGTTCAATAGTGGATAGAAATGCCAGATAGCTAGAAGATCCCACAAGAGTCCTTCTTGTTTGTACACTTGATCCCTTTTCTCCCAAAATTTGAGATTCTGGATGATTCTTTTGAACATATCTGGATGGAGCTTTTCAGATAAATCATCTTTGGGTTCTTCATTGGGTTCACTGTCTATATCATTTCTATTTGATGTAGAAGGATATATGTCAGCATCGTCTTCATCTGTTGTTTTTTTTTCTTCTATTGGAGCTGCAGGAGACTCATCAATAACAACATCAATACATTCAACAATCTTCCGAAGTCTTTTATTGTAACATTTATATTCTCTACTCCTAGAGGAGTAACCAAGAAGTATTCCTTCATCTACTCTGGGTTCAAACTTGCCAAGTTTTTCATCATTATTTTTTATAAAGCATTTGCTTCCGAAAACTCTAAAATGCTTCACAGTGGGAGGATTACCATACCATAGTTCATATGGAGTTTTATCACTATTTACATGAACATGTGCCTTGTTAAGAATATTTGCCACTGTATGTGCTGCTTCTCCCCAAAATGTGTCAGGTATTCCGGAATCATCAAGCATAGCTCTAGCCATTTTTTGAACTGTTCTATTCATTCTTTCTACTACGCCATTTTTTTGTGGAGTGCCAACTACAGAAAACTGTCTTTTTATGCCATGTTGTTCACAAAATTCAAGGAATTCATCTGATGTATATTCTCCTCCTCGATCAGATCTAAGACACTTGATTTTTAGATCTAATTCATTTTCAACCAATGCTTTGAAGATCTAAAATTTCTCAAATGCTTCATCTTTGTGTTTAATCAACCCAATCCAACACATTCTAGAGAAATCATCAATAAATAAGATATAGTATTGTTCACCACGTGGTGAATTTTTCCTCACAGGTCCACATATTTCAGTATGAATGAGTTCAAGAGGTCTAGTTGATGATACTTCCTTGGCATTAAATATCACTCTGGTTTGCTTACCGAATTGGAAAGATTTTCATATGATACTTTTAGGTAGAGTAATATTGGGAAGATCACGAACAACTTTAAGTTTGCTTGATTTGTTGATTTGAGAGAAGCTCAGATGCCCCAACCTTCTATGCCACAGCCAATTTTCTGAAGATTTACTCAAGTAACATTGTTCTTTGTAGTTCTTCAATACATACAGATTTCTTGGAGTTTGTTTCCTTTTATAATTGTTTTACCTGTATCAAGATCATGTACCACACATTCTTTTGAACTAAAGACAACTTCAGTTCCTTGATCACATATTTGACTTACACTTAACAGGTTATGCTTTAATCCATCCACATACATGACATTATTAGCTTTCACCTTTTCTATTAGAAAAACATACCCTTTTCCCTTAATGACGGTAGGAGTATCATTTCCAAATGTAACATTCTTTTCCTTTTCTAGAGCACTATATGCAAGAATTTTGTTTTTGTCACCTGTCATGTGTTCTGAGCATCCACTATCAATGTACCATTGATTTTCTTCACCTTCTGCAAATAAAGCTATGCCACAATTTTCAACCTGTAATTCCTTCTTTTTCACCACTTTGGAGCTTGAAGGAAAATGCTCTTTTGGCTGGACTTTTCTCCTACATTCAGATTCTTCATGGCCGAAGTTATTTCAATAAGCACATTCAACTTCATTTTGAAGAGGAGAAAAGTTGTTATATCTATTCTTCTTTGTTCCAATATCAATCCTTTTCTTTCTTGCTTCTCTTGTCATGATGGTTTTATATGCAACACATTGAACAGCTTTATGACCAAAATTGTGACATGAGAAACATTGTCCATAGAAGAAATAATTTCTGCGATCATGAAATCTTCTACTTGAATTTACCTGTTGATTGGTGTTTCTTTGAAAGGTATTCCTGTTAGTGTTCTTTGAATTGAGATGGTCATGCTTTACCTATAAATATTCTTTATTCCCTTGTTGAGTGGCAGAATGTTGTATACTGGCTGTAGCTGCTTTTAGATAATTTGGTGCTGAAGCTTGAGAAGATTCTCCGATATATCCAAGACCTGTCTTTATAAGAGGAGATCGTTGTACCTTGATAATATCATCTAAGGTTTTAGATCCTTTGGCAAATATAAGATTCAAAGTCTTTACTTTCTCAATTTCTTTTCTTAGACTTACTATTTCACATTCTAATTTCTCATTATGTTTCTCCTTTTCTTCAATCTAGTTTTTCAGAGTTTCTATGGATATTTTACTTTCTTCTAAGCATATTTTGAGTTGATTGATTTCATCAAGAAAATAATTGTCCTCTAAAGCATCCATAAAAGTATCCTTTTCTTCTCTAGACTCTTTTTCAAATTCCATGAGAAGTCTAAAATCTTGTTCACATTCTTCCTCATTGTCTGATAACCCATCACTGTCTTCATGAGTATAGTAACTTTTTCTAGTGCTAAACCGATTCGTATTCCTTCTTTCTACTTCCTTCCATTTTTCATGTGTTTCTTTATGAGGACACTTAGCAGCATAATGACCAACTCTTCCACAAGAAAAACATTTGAAAGGAAGCTTACCTCTGAACTGTCCTTTGCCAAGTTGGAGTTTCTTTAAAAAGTTTACCTCATCTTCTTCTGAGATATACCCTGATCCTTCTGTCTCTTGTACTTCTTTCACTTTTGTAGAAGCTCTAAAGACATCTTATTTGACTTCAGATGGTCCTCCTCTTCTCATTTCACATGTAGTTAGTATGCCATGAAGTTTCACCACAGCAAGATTTTGAAGATCCTGCTTTTCTTCAAGAGCAGAAACTTTTGACTCAAATTTTGCTGTTAGTGATCTTAAAACTTTCTCAACCAAAGTAGATTCGATTATTGTTTCTCCCAGATTTCTCATACGATTTACAATATCATCCAGACATAAAAAGAATTGGCAATGCTCTCCTCATTATGCATTTTTAGATTCTCATATTGAATTCTGAGAGTTTGGAGTTTAGCACTTTTTACCTTTGCATCACCTTCATAACTTAGAATGATTTTGTCCCATATTTCCTTTGCAGTATCCAGTAGCATGACTTTGAAAAATTCTAATTCAGTTAGACTTCCCAATAGAGCATTGACCGCCTTTGCATTTGTTTCATAATTCTTTCTTTCCGTTGGATATGTTGGTACTGCGGCTGGATATTGATATCCTCCTTCAACAATAGCCCATACATCTGCTCCCAGAGACTAAAGATAGGATCTTATCCTTGTTTTCCAGAAGATTAAATTGTTTTTGTTGAAGAGCGAAGGCCTGATAGATGCTGTTCCATCTTGATTGCTCATCTTGTTAGATCTTCCTTCTAGTGGCTAAGTTTTTTCAGAAGGAACTACTCTGATACCAATTGTTGGGAAAAATACTGAGAGGGGGGGTGAATTAGTATTTAGATCTGACTGAAAACATTTTCCTTTTTCTCTCTCTTAAAACCATACGCTACTTTAATGAACCCAACTCGCGTATAAATGCGAATATCCTTAAGAAAACTTGCGTATGTCCAGACATCTTATTATGCATTTAATTCTTTACTTAGATCATTGCATCATTCATTCATCAGATGTTTAGAAAGCAGTAAGCATGTGCAGTAATAAAAGAATAAACCATCACACATAAGCAACACCCATGAACACTAGTATTTAAGGTGGAAACCCAATTCGGGAGAAAACCACCGCTGCTGTCGTCTCTGTCTTCAATATTTATTATAAAGAAAACTTCTTACAATTTTGTACTGGTGCAGACTCATACCAGCACACAGGCACCCACCTGCAGAAGGCTACAACATTCTCTCATTCTCCAGCCACTACTGGAAGGGAGCTCCAACCCCCTGATCTCATTTACGAGCCTCTCCTGGAAGGGAGCTATGACCCCCTGATGTTAGCATCAGCTTCTACTGGTAGAAAGCTTCCACTTTCATACTGAAGGATTTAACCCTCAGATCCACTACAGACCATGTTTCATCAATTTTCATACTAGATCAAAAAAACTTCAATACAACCCCTTAACATCAACAACCATACTTTACCCAAAACTTCAATTAGAACAACAATTCCACTGTAACTAGAATATCATAAATAACCAGACTTCAGAGTAGATAATCAGATACACATTCAACCTTGAACAACCATTAATTCAGATACCATACATTGTTTTTTTTTATGTAAACCGCGTATATATGCGTCTTTCTTCACACGAAAATGTGTATGCTTCAGTGCATGCTAGTTTTATATTCTTGAAATAATACGCGACTTTTCTTCATATTTTCCGTGTATACACGCGCTTTTCTTTTCACCAACTAGCATATTCTTTCTTTTAGAATCTGTTTAGACTCATATTCAGATCTAAAACTTTCAATTCAGACAATCTATCAGCAATGCAGAACTGTTTAGATAGTCATTCATCCTTCATCATGTTTTCTCAATCAGTGATTAGATTTTTTCATTATCAAATCAGCAGCATACTCCATATTCAATCAACCCAGAACATCAAGAAGACTTCATTGACCAACAGCAGAGAGAAAACATAAATCATAGAATTAATATCTGTAAATAAGCTTTAAAAACCCTAACTTCCATACGCGCTTTTTATTAATCGAACCCGCGTATATACGCGCTTTTACCGAGACAAACTAGCGTATAGATCTATAAAAGGTAAACTTTGCAGAACATACCAGATCTATAAACTTACCCAGATTTCTTCAATTTTTTCATCAAACTTGCGCAAGGTCTTCATCATTTTTTTTGCAGATCATCCTGGAGATTCATCATTTCTAGATCTAGAGATCTTGAACCTTCATCATATCCATAGGTGCATCATAGATTCAGATCTATCAATAAACTGTTACCCATTCCATCCAGATATACTTCGGAGTGAAGTATTCATTAAACCCAGACCTATGCCCTCACTTGCACTATGATCTTCTTCTCCTTATATAGATTTAGCCTTTGTCAATACCATGAGTCAAAACCACTCAACCGCTGATGGTATTCCTGGACGGGATCAAATAGATAATCCAACGCTCAATACTGTGGGCCAATACCATGGTCATGTCCCCTGGTTTTATAAATTTAGAGAGAAAATATGCATACGCTACTTGGTACGTACTTTTACGCGTACATATGCTACTTTGCCTTTACAAACCCGCGTATGCTTTGTGACATATCTTATTCATCATTACTCTGGAACTTACTGGAATTTCTTTCTTTGTTACTTCTGAACTGCTCTCTAGATACATCAGATTATTAAAAAATAGGTTGCTATCCAAAGACAACTCATCAAGTCAGTTTCCATCAAGGAAAACTTCATCAAGTAGGTTGCCATAAAGGACAACACATTGCATCATATTGCCATGAATGTGCCAACCCATCTACGCCGAGAGAAAAGGATGGTCTCAGAGTGGAAGAATACCTGTGTGGTAGGTGTGCAAAGGTTTCTTCATGGTCAATCTCAATCTATGAGAGAGAAGCCCCGTGCAAAAAATCTTGCTCTGCCTTATACTTTCATACTCCCATTAGCAGCTTGCTTTACCTTGTAGATCCATCTTGATCCTACAACTAATTTACCCACCAACCATGGAACAATCTCCCAAGCACTGTTTCTGACAATGGAGTCATACTCGTCCACCATGGCATCTACCCATGTGGGCTCCTGCACTGCTTCTTCAAAAGAATATGGCTCTGTCACGATACACTTGCTCATGAGAGCCATGTATCAAGTAAATCGATCAAGTGACTGTCTCTGTCTGCATTGTGATGTAGAGACTCCTACATTCTGTGCCGCATCAAGCTTCAGTCTCTCAGCTTCTGTGGTACGCTTTATCCCTTGTCTGATGTTTGGTTCTGCATGAGTGGACTCCTCCACTCCATGAATCTCCTCCTATGGCTGATCCACATCTAGAGGCTCATCTTTGGGAACAAGAAGTTCCTCCTCTGCATGCAAGTGTAGCTCCCTCTCAAGCTACAACTTCATGGCTTTCACCTCATTGAATTTTATATCCCGTCACACAACAGTCATCCGATTGTCTGGAAAATACACACGATAGTTATGGGGTGTTTCTGTGTACCCCACAAATATCCCAACTTCTGCAGTCGGCTCCAGCTTCTTCCTGGCGTCCTTTGTCACATGAATGTAAACAAGTGAGCCAAAAATCTTCAAATGAGAAATATCAGGCTTCTTACCAGTAAAAGCTTCTTCAGGTGTACTCATGCCAAGTACTCTATGAGGACAATGGTTTTTCACATAAACCACAGTGTTGCATGCTTCCGCCCACAAGTGCATCGGTAGGCCCTGGTCAGGCAACATCACTCGTGCAACACCCACGATTGTTCTATTCTTCCTCTCCGCGACCCCATTCTGCTGTGGGTTATGAGGCGCCATGAGTTATCTTCGAATTCCTTCTTTGCTACAAAATTCTTTGAATTCGCCTGAGATGAATTCACCACCATTATCACTCCATGAAGATTTCACTTGCTTCCCTGACTCCTTCTCCACCAATGCTTTGAACTCACAGAAATTTGAGAACATTTCACTCTTCTTCTACATGAAGAAGATCCAGCATCTACGAGAATAGTCATCAACAAATATAACATAATACCTGTGTTTTGCTGTTGAAGCAACCGAGAAAGGTCCACACACATCTGTGTGAATTATCTCCAGGATCACCGAAGCATGGTTCTCCTTCTCATGAAAGGTGGTCTTCACAAACTTACCCATTGTACATCCTTTTGAACTAATTTTATTACGCAAGAGTACCCCTATGAAGTCCGTGAGAAATTTTCTGCAAAATCTTCAAAGCGCCATGGTGAAGATGGCCCATTCTCCCCATGCCATAACTCAGCTCTCTATCCTGCTCACCACTTCTTCTAAATTTTCCCACCATTACAAATAAGAGCTTCATCTACTCACCTTGTGAGATTCTTAATTCGAACCCCTATCTTCTGGTTTGATGTGTTTTTTTATGTCAAAGGAAAGCTCCTCACTAAAAACAACATCATATCCCTTTTCTTCCAAAGATTGCGACCGAGACCAAGTTCTTCTTCGCACTGAACATGAATAATTCTCCAACAAGAATGGATTACCAGATCTCTCTATAAAGATAATGGTCCCAATTCCACTGCAGTCTAAACCATCGTCACCCATCTCTATAAGCATATGGAGGTCCTTCTCCTCCAAGTCACTAAAAAACTCTTTGTATCCCGTCATATGGAAAGACACACCACTATCAAGATAGCACACCGATTCCATGCAGCTTGAAACCAAGAATGCGATAAAGGAAAAATTCAGCTAAAATTGCGAGGCTAAGGCCTCTCTAGCTGTAGATCCAAGAGCCTGCTTATTCTTCTTCTTCTGTGGATAGTTAGTGGCGAAATTTCCATGCTCGTGACAGTGAAAACAATTCACTTTGGACAAATCCTGATTCTTGCCTTTAGCACCGGAATTTGAAGGATTTTTCTTCCCCTTTCCTTTCCTTAATTTTCACAGCCAAAGTGAAATTCTCTTCATCTTCATTCTTCGATGAAGATCCATCCCTAGTACCCCGCCTTATCTCCTCCTGCACAAGATCCGACCAAATTCGTTCCCATCCTAGCGGTTTCTCTCATCCATTGACAAAGTCTTCGTAGCTATGCCAACTCTTTGGAAGCCCAAGGAGAGCCAGGCTCACCAAGTCTTCTTCATCAATAGTATCCCCCACACTTTCTAGTTCATCCTTTCAGTGGACAAACTTCGTGAGGTATTTTGGAATACTGTTGCCTTTCTCCATTTTTATTTTTCTAAGCCTGTCTTTAACCACCAACTTCCTCTGGTCATTTTTGCTTTGGAAAAATTCTGTCAAAGCCTTCCACATTAAGAATGGAGTGGCTTTCCTGTGAATGCTAGAAACAATGTGGTCCTTCACACCTTCCAACATAATCCTCCTCGTCTTTGCAGTCTTCGTTTTCCATGCATCAAGTAATGCAACATCGCTAGATCCCGGCTTAGGAAAATCATTATCAATGAACTCCTTCAGCCCATTATCCTTCAGCACCGCCTCCATCCTGTCCTTCCAGGCTATGTAATTCAAGCTTCCATCAAGGGCATACTCCAATCTCAACCCGTTGAACGAAATTTCAATGTATACTCGATTTCTACACCAATAATCTTCTGTAGCAAATTCGAATTGTCCACTAGCACAAACTCACTTCACAATTGCAATATTAAATCAACAATGCTCTGATCCCATGTAGAAATTATAAGCACTAAGCATGCATATGTCCAAGATCCACCTGATCTCACACTATTTAACTTTATGCAAGATACTGAATCTATTCCACTTGTTAATCTTTTGCGGAAAAATTAATTGCACACACATGTGAAGCATAAACAAAATTATCAATCGCACATAACACAGTTTTTAACTGGGAAAGCCTAAAGCTGAAAACCCCAACCATATATTATGTAGCATGGAGATCATATGACAATCTCATACAAGCATACAAAGCTTATCACAAGCTCTCAACACAAACATAATCGTCATATACTAATTGTGCCCAATATTGCAAATCCATGCACCTATCTTTGCCACCTCTAGCTTGCCTCCACCGAATATCTCGCCGAATAATAGTTTTGAATGAATTCAAATTAGTCCATCTTCCCTGACCGCGCAATCCTCATTGGCATCTCCACCGAGTGTGTGATGCAATCAATGTATCACTATAGTCACAACAGATAGTCTATCTTGCCCTTTCACCTATCTCTCCACTGGGTCTCCACTGAAACTGCCATGCACTGTAGTTAACTAATGTATTGTTCAGTTGATTAATGAGTTATTATTTGTGAATTAATTAACTAATTAATTCACTCCACTCTCACTAGTGTATTAATCAGTTAGAATAGATACAACTAGCTCAACTGAGTCTAACTGAGTTAAACTAAATACAAATCCATAACTACTTCTTCCAACTGTGTCATAACTTTGCCACTTGAGTTCTAACTGAGTCCTCCATGCATTAGCTCCAGTAAACCCTTAGGAATTGTGTAATTCCTTCTGTCAGCTGATGTGCCACATATGTGCACTAAACTAAAGTGCTCCAAGAGAATAAGTTGTTGTTTAGAGTCTGATTATTATTAAGAGCTAATAATGATCGACATGCATCTATTTTTAGATTAACGATCTATAAATAGACTTTGCCCAATATTCTAAAAATATAATTTCATCTATTTTTCCAAATTGATCAACCATCCAAAAATAGCATCCTGCAACTTCTGAAATATGATCATCATGTCTAAAAATAGACATAGTCTAAAAATAGACTTGTGCCAAAAATAGCCTACAGGCCCACTTAGTGAAGGCGACTCTTTTCACTAAGCTCATCATATTGTTGAATCTCAATATAGAGTGACTGATACCTCGAAGGAACAAACGAACCACCATATAAAAATGTTTCTGGAGATTGGGAAAACATAGATGACTCACCTGACATAGTTGATGAAGGATAATAACCTCTCGGTGTGGGATGAAAAGGAATTTGGGGTGGTGAATAACTAAGACTCAGGTTTTCTAAAAAATCTATCAAAGATCAATACCAAGCATCAGTTCTAAAAGGACTGTAGAATATTGATTCACGCTACCTAAGATTCAAATTTTCTTGGGTTTTAGGAAGAGTTATGTCTTCGTTTGGACCAAAAAGTTCTTCAATATATATGAGGTCAGAAGGAAGATTTTCAGTAACGTGATGTCTTACCCTAGGTGAACCAGGATCACTAGAATTCAGAGTAACAAATCCTGAAGATGGTTCCAATATAGCAGGTTCAATGTCAGGCTCAGAAATTTCAGTTTCTACAGCCAATTCACTGGAAGGAGAAATACTACCAATAACTTCGAAAATTGAAATCGGATCTTCAATATTTTTTATTATTTGTGTTTGATAATCAGGATGAATAACTATAGATGATTCTTTTTTTTCTGTCAATCTAATTCTACTGACACTAGGTGATACAAGAGCACACAGCCCTTCAAGTTGGCTTGGTGTATACTCAGGGGGTTTCCCCTAGAGTCTACGTGATTGTCTTGGTAATTCAGCCACAATTAAAAATTAGTAATCACACACAATCAAAGAAAATTTCAATGAAAACGCCTAGAGTCACTAAGGAAACAAACAAATGAATCACACACCTAAAAAATCTAGGAGATCAAACCACACACAAACAGTAACTTCCCACACTAAAAACACTAGTTGGTGATGAAATCCAACATCATAGTATTTTAATGTATAAAGGGCAGTTGGAACAGTTACCTTGACAACCTGCTTAATGAAACAGACCAGTGCAAGTTTCTTCACTTAAACCATCTCGAGTGAAGATAACCCTCTAGAGAGTCCAAGTGAGTCTGGTCGACATCTGCTCCAGGTACAATGGGATCTTTCCTCCACCGTCACCTTAGGAAAAAACCATAAATATTATGGCCACTATGGTTACCAGTAGGAACTAATATACCTGGGGGAACAGTCTACAATCTGACATACATGCAAGGGCAGAGTAACAAAGCTCAATCCCCTTGAAGGCTCCTTGAAATAATCCAAGGTATACCGACAAGTGACCCCAGGCTCCTCAACAACCGTCTATCCGAGGTTTATCATTGTTAATACGTGCACATCTTCTCTCATTCCCAATGAGATAGAATTGATTATCCCGCTGGTTCTGATATGACCTCGTGCTTGACTCCTTTAAGAGGAGCTTCCCAAAGCATACAAGAAACTATTGGATTTTTCCTACAGCAAGATAGACAGCTTATTTGTTTTAATTGTCTTGGAGAGTTAATTACTCCCTACTCCAAGACACTAGCCTAAGCTATATTGGTGAAAAGAGCCCTAGAAATATAAAAATTAGTAGATTGATTTTAATTGAAGTGTTGATTTTAATAGGCTATTTCATATGACAATAGGTGCGAAAGTGAAACTGATGATATGCAGTGACTCGACTCAAAACACACTAAAAATGCATCTATTATGAGAAACAATTATTTTTCTTTCAATGAATTCTATCTAAAGAAAGAGTTGAGAAATGCAATCTTTTAAAAATAATTATTTCCTTCAAAAAAGAATAAATGAAAAGAAATCTAATTTCATAAGAACATAATATGATCAATTTCTCAATAAGAAATCCCTTTATCATTCAAGATTGAAACTAAAAACAAAGTTTTTCTTCAAAAGAACACTATAAGTTCTATAAATAACACTCAAAACTAAAAACACTAATTTTGAGATCTAAAAATTCTAAAGATTAAATCTGAATTAAAACTTTAAATATTTTGAGGATGTCTTGCTTAGCTTGTTTATCTAACTAAGGAATTATTTGCTTCGATCAGTAAGAACTCAAAAAACACCCAATTTTGGTTTTTTAAGTGAAATTCCAAACTTATTAAAAAAAGTTTTTTAAAGATTTACAAATGAGAAAAATGGGATCTAAATCTCATAAAACAATTTCTGCTATGATATCAAAATCAGCAAGAAAGAAAGGAAATACTAGTGATCTAAAGGTATACCAAGGTTTCTAATCTTTGAGCGGGATAAAGACAAAGCAAAAATCACTATAACATGCAGATCTTTCTTGATCAAAGCTTTCTGACGGAAGATACAAGTCTATGTATTCACTGAGAATCTAGCAAACTAATCGAGGAAAGAAAATTTTAATGTTTTCTAAAAATTTTCACAAGGTCCGCAGTTTCTAGTGTAAACAGCTATATTCCCACACTGTTTATACAGGAAAGGAGCGGAGATTTCCGCACTTTTGTTAAAAGAAAAGTGCGGATACAAGAAAACTAAGAGAAAAATAAAAATCTCGAAAACATTTCTCAGGGATTCTATAGCGATAAACTACCCAAGCCAGTATAAATCAATCAAAATTAGAAAAAATAAATTGACAAGTCAAAAATAAAAAAAATCAAAGTTCAAGATCTAATCCCCAGTGGAGTCGCCATTTTTTTGGATGGATAAGTCATTCTCGCAGATAAGACAGACCTCCCAAGTGTCTTACAGATAGCTACAAACAAATAGGACAGATGCAAACTATTTTCTCTAGATTATATGTAATTTAAAATTTTCTATGATGAAGAAAAGATCTACCTGTGATCCAATGCTAGTTCAATTCTTCTTTCCCGTCACTCCATGAAGTTATCTCGAAATACCTGCAAGCAAAGACATAGAAAAAAATAAAAAGCACCTGCAACATATACTAATTCAAAAATCACAAATCTATCTTAATGATCAAGGAATTTAAGAAATAAATCATTCAAGTAAATACACAAACAACTTATTGAGAAAAAGGTATTCATTTGTATTATCTTTAATAAAGAAGAGCCTTACAACCGTGTCCACCTTGATGTCGTACAGGCCTTCCTAGGGTTCAGAATAGGCATTTCCTTTACTCTAACAAGACTTTCACTCTCTCAGCTAAAATGCACATGGGTGTGTAATCATTCCCACATAATGATCAGTTAAGAGAGTATGAGTGTCTACAACATTTTTCCTAAAAAAATCTCCAAGTCTAACTCACTAACTCTAACCCTTGAAGCTGCACTATGGCTTTGATTTATAGGAAAAGAGAGGAGGTTATGGTTCCACATAAGAAGAGATAGAATGCTATTTTGAAGCGATTGGGCTCCATCAATCAAGGGGTACGCTCCCATAATGGAGGAATGAACATACATGATAGGAGCGAACCTTCGACCGGATAATTGCTTCTAGAAGATTCCAGATTTGACTATTGGGCTTCTAAATGTTACTTTTTTCCTTTGTTTTACATCTTACAGGGGTCTGCACCCTTAATTAATAAAAAGTGTGTTTAGCTCTGCATGATTTAGAACAAAAAGGTGCGGCACTGCAAGCAATGTTAAGAGAAAGTGCGGTACAAGTGTTTTTAAGAATTTTATGAGCTTTTCTCTCAAATTCAAGGCTTGATTTTAGGAAATTTGATGTTGTAGACTTCCAAGGGAGTACTAAAACATCATGGTGATAAATTTCAGTGTAACACCTTCTCCAATATTTCATGGCAGTTTCTTTTTTCCATGCAATCCCTTCCATCATACCAGCATAAACACATAACTATAAACACATAAATAAATATAACAATATACCAATTATCTTACCTTGTTTTTCCAAGCTCATTTCCTTGTAAATAAACACATACACCTCTCAAGGAACTCCAATTCCTTGATGAATCCATCGATATTGTAATATCCCAAAATCAGGGCAGCTAAGCAATCCTGCTGAAATAATGCACTTCTGAGAATTTTGTACATAGAAATGATTTTGCAGCTCCTGGATCCCTTATATCAACTCATCTAAGATCTAAATCCAAAAGGAGAGCAAAAAAAAATCAGACTAGGTGGGTTAAACAGATCTCCCACAAACTAGTCTAGTTGAAAATCACCTAAAGAGAGGGGCTGCAGCTATATGCAAAGGACCGATTCAGAGATAACGCAGATCCACTAAAACACATTAGGATTTTGATATGGAGGTTCAAAAAAAATATATATAACAACAAATCAGATGTACATTATAGCCCATACATTGTACAAGGGAAAGAATGAGACTATACAGGAAAAATCCTCAGAAATGAGGTGCTACAACCATAAGTAAAGACTGCATAACGATGACAGCATTATTTTCAGGGGATGAAGAAAAAATTTATTAATCCTCAGATCGATAGCAGATCTGTATAGATCTATATCAAATCTACGTACAATAAATGCCCATCTATACATTCACCTTGGGGTTTTGTGCAAAAGATGAAGCACAGAGAGTAGATTTGAGATCTAAAGTTGCAGATCTGTAGAATGATTCAAAAATTTTTGAATAATACAATGGTACAGAAGATCAGATCTGAAACAACATGAATTGGTTGGCCAATCCGCGGATCACCACAGTGAAAGGAAGGATCAATTCATTGGAGATCTCTCTTCCAAAAGGCAGACCAAACACCCTGCAACTTCTCTTTTGTAGATAATGCAGTCCAAGGAGAGAAACTACATTTTAGGCTCTGAGAATACTTTGGCCTGATGTCAAGGTCTGGATCTAAATCTAAAAGTGCTAATGCACTCTTCCAGGAGGTTAAAAGACACACTCACTAAGAAGATCCACTAGTATAGGATATATCTGAGCATAGCTAGTGTCTTCCACTGCTGCAACTCACAAGAACAACCCAACCCTCAATAGGATCAGTGCTATAGGTGCAAGGTGAAGCTTGGCCCAAGCCCAATAGTGGAAAAGATAGCACTAGTCTCCTCCAAGAGCTACTCAAGGAAGGAGGTGTGATTCCTAAACAAGAAGAGCCAACAAGGGATGTCTGAGCAGACAATACATTTAGAAAATAATAATCTTCAACAACCCTCTCTTGTTGCTCTCCTCCTCCTTTTATAAGATTGGAGTCTTTTCAAAACCCTAAACCACTTCATTAGTTTAGCCTCTTCCACATGTAAAACCTCCTTCTAGAACTGAGCTGTCCCTTCAAAAGGTTCAATGCATCTAGACTACGATGTTGATATGGTCATGGTTGACTTGGTAAAGTGATCAACATCTTCCATACTCAAAGTGTCCTCATTTTGACTGGTTAGCTTGATTCCCATTCACATTGAGCTGTCTTTATTTAGGCTCCACTCTTTGAGAATAAATGTTGTTGACTTGGCCAAACTTGACCTTGTCCACATAGTTTAGACCTGGTTCACACATGTGGATGCTTGATATAGTTATTTCATGATCCCTTTTCACACCATGAGGGATTTTTATTCATACATGAGCAGATTATGAGCCCCCTTTCTCAATTATTCATCCATCTAGATTTCAAAACCAAAATTATTATTCCTATTAGCTGTAAGCTAATTTAGTAATATTACAGTCCCCCCCTCCCAAATGTTGCTTGTCCTCAAAAAACTATAAGGGTGCTGAAAAATCTCCCCTTCTTCTCTTATAGCCTCCTCATCCAATAGTCTCCACCATTTCTCTGAATTTTCTGCAATAGTTCTTTCTTCCAATGGTCCTCCCTATAATATCCCAAATTAGGGAAATGCTACAACAATGAGAATATCTCAAGATATTCTATAATTGGAGACCCAACAATATGAAAACATAATAATGGAGTAGTAGTGACACTCAACTCAGAAAAATGTGAGAAATATCCATAGCCATATTATTAAATGATAGCAGCAACAAATGAATAGAAGATCTTGAGGAAAAGGTTACTCAACATAGGCAATGCTCAGCCTCAAGAAACAAGTACATAAATCATGATAAAACACTGCTACACATGTGTGCCCAAGCTATGAATACGTAGTTTTATAAGAGAAACTACATGCTACATATGTCAAATACATGTATATACAAATATATGGCCCATACAACATTGGGAGTGAAGATCTCAGCTCCCAAAGGCTACCTCAAGTCAATCCTAGAAAAATTGGCTATAATATACAAAATCTGCAAAATGCCAGGGTTGCTGGGTAGCAGCTGCAACTCAAGAACTGGAAATAAGTGAAGGCTAAATATGTTGCAACCAATTAAAATACCTCATCCAATGGATCTCTAGAGTGAAAGGTTGATCCTCTCACCTAAGATCTCACCCTCCAAACATATCTGCAAAACCCCACTGCATTTGCTCACGAGGAATAACACAGTCACTGAAGGAAACCGCGCTGTAGTGGAAAGAGAATGGGTTGGCCCAATGCCAAGATCTGCAATCAGCTCCAAATGCCTCCAAGCTAATTTCTCAAAGGAAATAGAGACTCCTCCTCTGAAAAATAGCTGATGGAAGTGGTGTAGTGAACCCTCACTGCAACACCCTACAACACAACATTATTCTATTGCAGAAATAACGCTGTCTTGGAGGAGGATGCTTGGCCACAAGCCTAGTTGTGAGGAAAATTAGTGCAATCCCTCAAGAGGCCTCTCAAGAAGGAGAGGAAATCCTAAACAGGAATCCCTCATGCTAAGAAGCACTGCAACTTAGCTAAATAGTTGGAGATTGCACAAAGTATGAATAGACCATAAAATCAATAATACATGACATGAGAAACAATGGCTGCCTTGCCCTCCTTTTAAACAAGTGAAAGCCCCTTCGCCATGGGTCCCACTCTTTTTAGGGTTTCCTCCACCAAATAACCCTCTTCCCATTCATACTGCATTGTTTCTCTAAGTGTTCTCCACCTCTTATCCCAGCACTATTGACTTGCTCAAACTTGACCTTGTTCACTTGCAAATAACCCTGTCCACACATGAGGGTGTGAAAAATAGCTCCCATCATGATCCCCTTTCATAATATGAGGGAATTTATTAAGATTTTCATTATGCATGGGCCTCCTTACCCATTTATTCTCCTCTTAGGTGAAATCAACAAAAATTAATATTCCAATTTAATGTAGGAAAATTTTGGAACATTACAGTCCCCCCTTCCCAAATGTTTCTTGTCCTCCAGCAACTGCAAGGATAGAACTGGAAAGCCTCCTCTAAAGGCATGGAGACTATGATATGTTGAGGAATATCTTCCTCATGTATATCCTCCATCCCCCAAGCAATCATCCATGCAAAATGAGTTACCTCCCAACATGGCAACTCCTGAAAGTCATCTTCCACTTCTGGATCCAGCAATGTAGGTGGGCTGAAAATTTGATCTTGGTAGACAAAAGAGCCTATCCCACGATATCCTCCTCTCCACTTAGGATAAATTTCGAGTGTATGATGATCCTGGGCTACAGTGATATTTCCCTCAAATGGAAAAATGGAGATTAGATCTCTAAGGATCTCTCCTCCAGCGTTGTGAAACATGTTGGCCCAAATCATCTCATATGTGATGAGTTGGAAGTCATCATCATATGGCTCACCTCATAAGGAAACAAATTTGCTAATGTAGTGGTCATACCATCTCCCATGCTCCCTTTAGAACATGTAGTGCAAAGAGTGTGGGAGTTCTCTCCCTCCAAGGACACACTCACCCAACGTGTCTCTCCTCCAATCATGCTCCCAAGAAAATCTTTAGCAATATCAACCAAGGGAACCACAAAGAGAATCATGCTGGCTGCCATGTGAAGTAAGGGAGAAGGAAAATGGTCCCTCAAATGTAGCCAGTGCAGTTTGACTCTCAACTTCCATATAAAATGAAATGATGGGTGGCCTCCCCACCATTTTCTTGTTGCCCCAATATCTTGGAGAAAGTGAAATATATAATGTGAAATATGAGTATGTTCTCCATAAGAAATATCCTCCCCATATCCTCTTAGGGAGTGATCATCCATAATGGCCTTATGTAGACCATAAAATCTAGAAGGAAGAATATTCCTTCTTTGAGAAAATCCCTGCACATATACGGTTAAGAGATGTATATATATAGAAAAATTACTATGCAAATCAAAAATACTCTTATCATATGTTTTGCTCATATAAATGGAGTGGCTCATAGAGGAGTATCCCCTCATCCTCAAAGGGAAAAGAGTTGACCGTGTTAACTCCTCCATCTTCTTATGATCCATGGAGTGCCTCCTCAATTTCTTCAAGTGGTTCATTCCACAAGAAGAAAAAAAATGTAATGTGGCATTCATGGTTGGCCCATGGTTCCTCCTGAAATGTACAACATGTATATTAGGTAGAATCATGCACCCAATGGGCATCTTTAGTCTCAAGCCCACTCTCAAATCAAAGCTTCCCATGAACATAGAGATACCAGCAATACATGGAAGTAAAAACCAATAGAAACAAGTTGTCATGTGATAACCGGAAAGTGGATCAAGGTCCCATACAAGGAACCAGTGTAGTGCATCCCTTTTCCTACATCCAATACAAAAAAAAACAAGTGTTTTCCAGAAACTTGTTTGCTGCCACAATCATTTTACAAGATATAAGCATGAAACTACAAAAGGGTGTCAACGGTGCACACCAAAAGTCATGTGGCTTTCCGCACAAACCACCAATGAGATAGCCAATATCAATTCTAAAAATGGCTTCAAGTACATCATTATATAATATGCAAGAAGGAATAATCCTCCTTGGTACAATATGTTGGTCATAAAAAGAAAATAATTACAAAACATAAGGTGAAATTGTACATTCTCCATCATGTACTTGAAGACTTGAGCTGAAATGGCTCAACTGAAAATTCTCCCTTACTTCCAATGAGTAGGAATTTTGCTGTGACATCCTCTCCATCATCATCTGAGTGCTGAATCTTTCCATATGATGAAATATGTCTAGCTGAATGCCCTCCAAAGTGAACTCCTCTGCCAAAGAAAGATATGAATCAAAATGCATGGAAAAGAAGTCATCATGTGCTGCATGCAGCAGCTTCTCCTTGAGACTAGAACCTCTAGTCAAGAAGACTCTGCCATGTGAATAGATGACCATATCATCCACCATACACTCATAATCTCTACCCGGGTCATCGAGAATCATGCATGCATCAAGATCCTTGGAGTACTCTACCAAGAGCTGAGATCTCCAGTAAGAATCAATCCTCCTAAGAGACAGTGCTGGTGACCTGGTTTGTGAATCTCTCCTCCTGTTGTTGTCTGATACTTTGAAATCCCCCATGTCAAATTTCTCCTCCAAACTCTTCACCTCTCTAAAATCCAAGAGCGGTGAATCCAAATACAAGATGTCTTTTATCAATGATAGATCTGGTGGCCTCCCTGGTGGAATGCCTCTATGTAGTGAGACATCACTTTCAAGAGTGGACTGTACATATGGTTGGGAAACCTTTCCCTTGCTTTCAAAATGAAATACACTCTACCTCCTCTTTGAAATAGCTCTCTGGAATAGATAAGGGTGTGTTCCTCTCATCACATGATGTTGCTCTTCCTCCCTACCTCCTCCTTCCAGCTGCAATGATGCATAATCATGCTACTCACTGATTGTGCTTGGACCTCCATGTATGAGATCCTGGGGACTTCCTTGCAAAGATGCAAGAATCCCTCTAATTGGAGCAAGATCTCCTCCTTCCTCTGCATGAGGTGCTAGATCAACTCTAGAAATGATAACACTGTTTCCCTTAGCCTCCTCTACATGAGTGGGCAACCTTCCAATGATTGGATCCTCTTTTGGAAAAGAGATATTTTTTCCTCCTTGTGCCAAAATAAAAGATGAAGGTCTTGCCTCCAAAAAATTATAATGCAATATATCAGCCTCCCTTATAGTTCTCTAAAGTGATTTTGAGTCTATGCTCTCCTCCATCACATGCAATGGTTTTTTTTTTTAGATGAGTTTGTTTCCTCCACACATGTTTCAGAATTCTTCCTACCAAATCTCTCCATCAAAGTTTTAATGAACCTTGCATAGGAAGAAGTATTTTCATTCTTTAAAGTAAAGGACTCAAATAACCACCATGCATAGACCTTACCTCCAAAGTGCGGCACTGCTATTCTGATGGCCTCATCTTCGGAAATCCGATGATGCTGCAGAAAGGTGTCCAGCTCTTCCACCCAAGCCCTGGCTAAACATGTAGGGGACCCATCAAAGATAGATAGAAGAAATATATCGATATTATGCTGCTTGATCCTCCTCACCATGATCTTGTAAAACTCTAGAAAAGTAATATGATCTCTAAACTTCTGAGTTTGAGACTCATACTCATGCAACAAACCACTAAGAGTTCCTCTCTTCGGCATTCCTCCTTCTTCTTTCTCCCTTATGGAAAAAATTTCCATGTGATTGCGTTGTGCATCATAGGGTGTGGCTGCATTCTCAGAATCCCCATAAGAAAATCTAGAGTTTGACTCAATTTCAAACCCTCTTAGAGATTCTGTACATATCTCCCTCCTTATCTTCTTGAAATCTTCATGAATCTTCTATACAGATATTGGAATAAGCTTTGTAAGATTATCTTCCTTCCTATCTCCACATAATGGAGTCTTCATATTTTCTTTTCTTGATAGAATAATGGTTGAGATCCATAGGTTGAGCCAATATTATGCTATGATACCACTATAATATCCCAAATTAGGGAAATGCTACAACAATGAGAATATCTCAAGATATTCCATAGTTGGAGACCCAACAATATGCAAACACAATAATGGAGTAGTAGTGACACACAACTCATAAAAATGGGAGAAATATCCATATCCATCTTATTAAATGATAGCAGCAACAAATGAATCCAAGATCTTGAGGAAAAGGTTACTCAACATAGGCAATGTTCAGCCTCAAGAAACAAGTACATAAATCATGATAAAACACTGCTACACATGTGTGCCCAAGCTATGAATATGTAGTTTTATAAGATAAAATACATGCTACATATGTCAAATACATGCATATACAAATATATGTCCCATAAAACATTGGGAGTGAAGATCTCAACTCCCAAAGGCTACCTCAAGTCAATCCTGGAAAGATTGGCTATAATATACAAAATATGCAAAATGCCGTAGTTACTGGGTAGCAGTTGTAACTCAAGAACTAGAAACAAGTGGAGAAGGCTAAAGATGCTACATCCAATGAAAATACCTCTGCCAATGGATCTCTAGAGTGAAAGGTTGACCCTCTCACCTAAGATCTCACCCTCCAAACATATCTATAAAGCCCCACAGTATTTTCTCACTAGAAATAACGCAGTCACTGAAGCAAACTGCACTGAAGGGGAAAAATAATGGGTTGGCCCAATGCTGAGATATATAATCAACTACAAATGCCTCCAAATTGATCTCACAAAGGAAAGAGAGACTCCTCTGAAAAGTAGCTGATGGAAGTGGTGCAGTGAACCCTCACAGCAACACCCTCCAACACAACATTATTATGTTTCAAAAATAATGCTACCTTGGAGGAGGATGCTTGGCCACAAGCCTGGATGTGAGGAAAATCAGTGAAATCCCTCAAGATTCCTCTCAAGAAGGATATTAAATCCTAAACAGGAATCCCTCGTTCTAAGCAGCACTGCAACTCAACTAAACAGCTGGAGATTGCAAAAAGTTTGAATAGACCATAAAATCAATAATACATGACATGAGAAACAATGGCTACCTCACCCTCCTTTTAAACAAGTGAAAGCCCTCTCTCCATGGGTCCCACTCCTTTTATGGTTTTCTCCACCAAATAACCCTCTTCCCATTTATACTGCGATGTTTCTCTAAGTTTTCTCCACCTCTTATCCCATCATTATTGACTTGGTCAAACTTGACCTTGTCCACTTGAAAATAACAATGTTCACACATGAGGGTGTGAAAACCACCTCCCATGATGATCCCCTTTCATACTATGAGGGATTTTATTGATATTTTCATTATGCATGGGCCTCCTTACCCATTTATTCTCCTCCTTGGTGAAATCAGAAAAATTTAATATTCCAATTTATTGTAGGAAAATTTTGGAATATTACACTCCCTCAATGTGCAAGTTAGCCCTTGGTGAATAAACCCAATGGCTCTCATCATGAAATAATGGAATGTTGTTATGGAAACCTTCTTGCTTATCCATGGCCTCCTCAATATAGAAGTGATGACAATCATGGGGATTTTAATGATCCATGAAAGACTCCCATATCCATGCTATCATCCAAATGAACTGGATCACCTCCCATCTTGGAAATCCATATAAAAAATCCTCCCCAACACATACGAGAGGTATGTTCCCATCAAACATATGGCTAACTTTACAAAGAGACAAGTGATTCTCCAAAGTGACCATACAATATCTCATGCTCCCATTGAAGCATGTAGTGCAAAAAGAGTGGGGAACTCCTCTCCCCAAGGCCACATCCCACCAATGTGCCTCTCCTCCAACCATGTTCCCAAGAGTAAGAACGTTCTCAACATATTGAATCATTATTAGAATCATGCTATCTACCATGTATGATAAATGAAAAGGAAGATGTTCCCTCATGTTCAACGAACGTAGTTTTATCCTTAACTACCATAGAATAGGATATGGAAAGTGCCTCCCATAACACCTGTTTTTTGCCCCATCCCTTTGGAATGCTTGGAGAATGTGCATCATAGTTGGTGTAAAAGAATAACACCATGAAGAATATAATAGCTTTCCAAGATCCTCCAAGGAATGACCTGCATCAACATAGTTCATGGCCTTGAGTGGCACATGAAACCCATCATAAGTAGTGCCCATTTTTGGAGCAATGATCTACAAATGAGTGTTAGACAAACATAAGCATATAGGAGATACATTAAAATATTCAGGAAGACAAGTCTCTCTATATACTTGTTTCACATCAGTGAGGTAACTCATGGATGAGTCCCCTCTCACACTCAATGAGTAAGGAGGTGTGAATGGTGGTTCTTCCCAAGAGCTATGTTCCTCCTTGTCTACCAAGTAATCCCTACACATATTCATATGAGAGTGAACCTCTTCCTTGAAACCTTCACATATGAATCCACCCAGGAGAGTATGATATTCTCTAATGAAACCAGTGGGTTTGGAAAGCAACATCTCATAGGTGGCATCTAGTAGTCTCTCCTTGAGCTTGGAGTCTCTATTCAAAAGGATAAGATTATAGAAATATATGACTCCATCAACTACCTTAAACCTCTCATCCTTTACTTCCCCATCAAGAACCCCACATGTGAAAAGGTCCTTGGAGTATTCCATCATGAGTTGGGAATCCTAATATGGATCTAGGCTCCCCAAAAATGACAGCGTTGTAGAAGTCTGAAATGCTAAATCTTTCATATCATGGCTCCCTCCTTTGACATTCTTAATGTCAACATCACATGTTGGAGCTTCATAATCTCCCCTTTTCTACCCCATTTATAGTTGATCTTGCTCAAGACAAGATTGAAGCATATGGAAATCAACTTCCCCTCGGAAATTCCTTCTCTTCCGATACTTCCTCATTTGGCCCATGCATACAAGAGGGTTAGCATCCCCTTTCCATGTTCAAAAATATTCTTTCTGAATGAATTAATCATGGGCTGCCCCAAATATATGGAGTTTCCATATGTCCTCATGCTCATGCCATCATAGACTTCTAATTTCTCCTCTCTCAGCGCAGATAGCTGAGTGGGAGTTAGCAATGCCCCTTTCAGGAAATTTCTCATCTCTCTTCTGAATTCATGAGAGATTCTTTGTGATGTGATGGCTTCTCCCAAGGCTCCCTCCTTAGCCAAGTATGCATATGCTGCCCATAGTTGAGTGAACACTTTAAATTTTCTCCCATCAAGAGGTGCTCCTGGGAAAATACCTCCTTGTACAGAGGTGTCAAGGCATAGAGTATAATGTGGATGTAGGTAGACATATTTGCCCCTACCTTTATTGCATAGGTCCTCTTGCCTTCTTTGTGCTTCCAAGCCTTGAAACAGAGAAGGGTTCATGCTCTTCATCTTGTGACACCCTTCCTCCTCTTTTCCTTCTTCTATCTTCAAGATATCATCATTTTACAATGATGGTACATGCTGCTCATGTATTATGCCAAGAGCTCTATGTGTGAGACCTTGTGGAACTCCTTGCAAGTGTGCAAGAGTTTCTTTCCTTGGAGCAAGTGCTCCATAATTCTCTTCATGGGATGCTTGAGCTGCCATTTTCATGACTTATTTATCTCCTACCTTCCCTTCCTCTTCATCAATAACTGAAATTTCCTCATCATCAACAAAAGACCTTAGATCTTGGTCATCTATTGAAGGAGGAATCTTCCTGCTTTCTTCTTGAGAAGAGTGCTCTTTATCCAAAGAAGGTCTTGCCCTTGGCAAGGCATCAAAAAAACTTACACATTTTTCCATGGTCTTCAGAAATGGAGTTGGATTCGTAGAACCTCCCAACTCATGCAAAATATTTGTTTGATATGGCTTGATAGTGTCAACAGAAGATGTTATACATGGGGCTTCATCAAACCTTTCCATTAATCTTTATTTAAACTTTGCATAAGTACGTGTATTTGAATTCCTTAGGGAAAAATACTCAAACAACAACCAAGCGTTTGCTTTACCTTCAAAATGCAGTGTTGCTACTTTGATAGCTTCAGCCTCTGAAACTTGATGTTGTTGTACAAAGCTGTCTAACTCCTCCACCCAAGCCCTGACTAGACATTTAGGTGACCCATCAGAAGTAGATAGAAAGAATCTACTCACTCCAGGCTACTCCACCTTTTTTCCTTTGTTCTACTTGATATTGCAGAGCCCTTGGAAGTTTAATTTATCTTTGAACTCCTTAGATTGAGCTTCATACTCCCGCAAATACTCACCAAGAGTCTTCTTCTTGGGTACACCTCCTTTCTTCCTCTTCATGAGGAAATTACTGATAGAACACCGAAGCTTTGGTGATATGGCTAAGTGAACATATCCATTAGATGAGGATTTAGAATTTTCCTCATGTATATATCTTGTATATTTGATCAGAAGATATTCCTGCTCTTGAAACCCTCTAGGATTTTCACTGCTCTTTCTCTCTTTTTCTTGTTCAACCTCCTTGGAGAGGTTCCTACTATATCCGAAAAGTGATGAGAGTAAACTCATATTCTTCATAATTCTAACCTTTCTCCTTTATTTATAGCACTTTGGCTTGAAGCGTATAGGCTGAGCCAAAGATCTTGCTCTGATACCACTGTAATATCCCAAAATCGGGACAGCTCAACAATCTTGCTGAAATAACGCACTTCTGAGAATTATGTGCATAGAAATGTTTTTGCAGCTCCTAGATCCCTGATATCAGATCATCTAATATCTAAATCCAAAAGGAGAGAAAAAACAAATCAGACTAGGTGGGTTAAACAGATCTCCCATAAACTAGTCTAGTTGAAAATCACCCAAAGAGAGGGGCTGCAGCTATATGCAAAGGATTTCTTCAGAAATAACGCAGATCCACTAAAGAACATTAGGAGGCTGATATGGAAGTTTAGAAATCATATTTATAACAAAAAATCATATGTACATTAGAGCCCATCCATTGTACAAGAGAAAGAATGAGACTATATAGGAAAAATCCTTAGAAATGAGGTGCCACAACCATAAGAAAAGACTTCATAACCATGATAGCATTATTTTCAGGGGATGAAGTAGCATTTTATTAACCCTCGAATCTAGAGTAGATATGTACACAAATAGATAGATCTATATCAGATCTATGTACAAGAAATTCTCATCTATACAGTCCCCTTGGGGTTCTGTGTAAAACATGAAGCACAGAGAGTAGATATGAGATATAAAGTTGCAGATCTGAAAAATGATTCAGAAATTTTTGAATAATGAAATGGTACAATAGATCAGATCTGAAACAAAATGGATTGTTTGGCCAATCCACGGACCACCACAGTGAAAGGAGGGATCCAATCACCGGAGATCTCTCCTCCAAAATGCAGACCAAACACCCTGAAACTTCTCCTTTGCAGATAATGTATTCGAGGGAGATAAACCACGTTGTAGGCTCTCAGAATACTTTGTCCTGATGCGAAGGTCTGAATCTAAAACTCAAAGTGCTAATGCACTCTTCTAGGAGGTTAAAAGACACACTCACTGAGAAGAGCCACTAGTATAGGCTATATCTGAGAAGATCTAGTGTCTTCCACTGCTGCAACTCACAATGAAAATCCAAGCCTCAACAGGATCAATGCTGTAGGTGAAGCTTGGCCCAAGCCTGATAGTGGACAAGATAGCACAAGTCTCCTCCAAGATTTTCTCAAGGAAGGAGGTGGGATTCCTAAACAAGAAGACCCAACAAGGGATGTCTGATCAGACAATACCTTCAGAAAATAATAATCTTCAACAACCCTCTCTTGTTTCTCTCCTCCTCCTTTTATAAGATTGGAGTCTTGTCAAAAACCTAAACTACTTCATTTGTTTAGCCTCTTCCACATGTAAAACCTCCTTCTAAAACTGCGTTGTCCCTCCAAGAGGTTCAATGCATCTAGACTGCGTTGTTGATATGGTCGTGGTTGACTTGGTCAAGTGATCAACCTCTTCCACACTCAAAGTGTCTTCATTTTTACTGGTTAGCTTGATTCCCATTCACATTGAGTTGTCTTTATTTAGGCTCCACTCTTTGAGAATAAATGTTGTTGAATTGGTCAAACTTGACCTTGTCCACATAGTTTAGACCTGGTTCACACATGTGGATGCTTGATCTAGTTATTTCATGATCCCTTTTCACACCAAGAGGGATTTTTATTCATACTTGAGAAAATTATGAGCCCCCTTGCTCAATTGTTAATCCATCTAGATTTCAAAAAAAAATTAATATTCCTATTAGCTGCAAGCTAATTTAGGAATATTACAGATATATGGAAACCAATTTTTATACCTGTCAAATACATGCTTACAAATGTACCATATTTCCACATAGTTTTAGACAAATTCAAGGTTAATAAGTCTTATTGTATCCAGAGAAATAATTCATTTGGAGTTGTGGTGTCCAAACATATCTAGAGGAATTCTTACCCAATTCCTTTATTTTACCCTTGCCTTACTACACATAAATCTGACTGTGCACTATCACATCACCCAATCATTATATAAAAAAATCATCTATTACATTTTCCTACTAATTCCATGAATGTTTCCCTGCAACTGCTCACACATGTCGATCACATGTTCCAAATACCAAGACATCATATCTATCAATTTTAAATCAACCTTTTCCAAGACTAACAACAATTTCATAATCAAATAATAGTCAAAATCATAATACTACAACTAGCATACACTTACACTCAAGTACATATCAATTGTCTCAACACATAATGCGTTAGTACAACCATCTTAAAATAAGAAAATTCATTTGTGAAATCTTTCAGTCACATATTCATATCATGCAATTATTCAAACATTTAGATAAATTGTAAACATAAGATGCTAGATAAACCAAATAGATGACATAAGCATACTCATACCTTAATGTATCTCAGGGGAGGCTCTCTTGTCAGTAACAATCACTCAATATTAGCATGCTATAAATTAAGAACATATCAACTCAAACATAAATAAGGTCATGATATCCATAATAGTAATTAACTATCATGTTCACAACATAATCTCCTAAACAATTGTCATTCATGCATAACAATAACACATGTATAATTATCCTAGATTAGTATGACATAATATCACAATATATTAATTCATACATGAATGTCATAGCCATAATCATCTACAGAGACTAATCTAGATCAACACAATACATATAACATCAATATCTTAATGCAATAACCCTAATAATTGAGTTAACTAACATATAACAACAAAAATTTAACATATAACATACTCATCAACAACATATAACATAATCATCAAGTTAACTATCATATAAAAATCAACAAATTAACATATAACATATTTATCAACAACATATAACATAATAATCAAGTTAACTAACATTAAAAAACAACAACAATGCATATAACAACAAGATACTATCATTCATGACTATTCCACACATGTGCATATGACCACATTCATTCACTAGCATCTACCATATATGTAACCACAACAACAATAGAATGAAAAAAAATTATATAACCATAATGCATATAACAATCCATTGATTAACATACCTGCATGCCAATCATACAATACTTGTATGACGATTATCTCTTAGCCCAAAGTCTAGTGTTGCAACTTCACTTTGATGATTTGAATCTCCTTCTCTATCTCAACCAACACATCAGCCTCATAACCTATCAACAACATCATGACAACCTAAAATTCCTACAATGACCTCATGGACAATAACTATAACCATGGAAATGCATGCATAACAACATAGAAACACTGACATGCATAAAAAATGCATAACTGACGTGCACTAATGAAAATCACATCCAACAAAAAAACCATCAACTTCCACTCGGCGACAAAACTATAACAATGGCCACTGCCATGCATAAAAAACAAGCACATAGTCCAAAATCATACATAACACATATGCAACTGACATGTATGCATGACAAATGCATTCCCCCCATCTAGTCCAAGGGGTGAACCATGCTCTGATGCCACTCTCTGGTATCAAATATGGCCCAAAGAGAGCGCAACATGCTTTGATACCACTCTATGGTATCATATATCACACAAAGAGATAATAAACCAGACATCACCCAAGGAGAGCGCAGCCAAAATTTCATCCCAATTTGTGGTATCAGATATCCCACAAAGATAACGAAAGCGAGACACCAACCAAAGAGAAAGAAACTCGCTATGATACCACTATGTAAAACCCACCTCCCACATCTACCCAAGTAATTGGTTTACTAGGGTAAACACACAATTAAAGGATACTATGATATGATTCAACCTCTTTGGTGTCCTTAAGGAAGTGGAATTGATGAAAACACATCACACAGACCTTTCACATCAGCAAAAACCATTCCAGGGGCCATCCTAGGCACTCAGGTATCCTGCCTATGGGTCCCACTGAACTTTAGGACCATTAAACCCATGGATGATCGCTTGTTATTGAAATGGGTGTGTTTGGGAGGCTCTAGACACTCCCGCATCATGGGTATTCATGCGTTTAGGGACCTTTTTCCTTATATCTATGCCATCATCCTCGAGATTTGAGCCAATTTTCACACCCAAATCCCAGGTCAATGCCGAGAACTCAATGAAAAGTATAAGAATTAATTATAACATCATAACAATGATATATTTTTCAAAAAATTGACAAGGTCTAAACTGGACCCCTACTATCCATGATAGTCATTTTAGTAAACATATCACAAATATGAAAGATACAAGTATAAACAACATATATTATAATAGGGGTCTCATACTTATTTGAGAACCACTAATAATAATTGTTCCCTTACATCATTAGCTGCATTATCATATATTAGGTCATAAACAATTTGTTAATCCATTTAGAAACCAAAACATGAGGACATACCTACATCATCATTGTTATAATACAGGCTTATAACCATCATAATAACAATAGAAATGTGAAGGAGACATCGGCCATAGAATCCACATATAAACTAGTACATTTACACATAATATGTCAAGGAAACAATCTCTTATTAATGAATGCAGAATCCAACTTGGGATGGAACTACCACGTTCAAGTTGACCATATATTGGTTGAGCCAAATATTTCTTCAATGAATTAGCCTCGTGACGTATTCCAAGCATGAATGTGTGACTAAAACCAAAAGAACCAACTAGGGTATCTCGAGGCTAAACCACCTCACCCTCATCAATAGAAACAAATATTTACTACAATCCATCTAGGATCACAGGCCATAAAACAAGCATGAATGGCATCAGATTTCTCGACCTAAACCATGAGGAATTTTCCTATCTCCTAGTCTCTTAGGATTTACCGCAATCTAGACTAGATCACTAGGCCCTTAACTAATACTCCATCGTCTAGGATTTACTGTATATCTCTCCATTCATAGGCAAGGATTCCTAGGCCCAATCAAGGGTATCCATCTCTAGTATTTACTGTATATCCCGCCATTAATCGGTCGAGAATTCCTAGGCCCACCAAGGAACACAATACCTAGATTTACAGCAACCCATAGTCTAGTTCCGGGGTCACTAGTCCAACAGCTTTACTGTAATCCACAATCTAATTCAGGGATCACTAGGCCATGTCTTTTCCTTTCACATATCCAGCTCACTCAACTTTGAATCCATCTTAAAATATATCTCAACCAAAACATGAGAATCCCATCAAACCATGGCTATCTAGAAATGGAAAGGGTATGTTGAAAACACTATCACACCTGGAAAAATCCATGCCATGGCAGAAAGGAACCACATGCAATACCATTCATACCAAATCTAGCAAGGAAAAAACACATGCAAATCGATAGTTGCATAGAGTCCTGTTGTAGTTGCTTTATCATGCTATTCCATGCTTTCTCCTTCCTTCCTCTTTCCTTATTTTCCTTTCTTGATCCAATGGCAAAGTGCTCCAAGAAAAATCTAAGTGTCCAAGAGTGAGAGAGAGAGAGATAGATAAAATAATGAGAGATATCCAAAATTGAACTCACAAAAGGTTTGAGAAAAAATTTTCCCACTGATCCTTAGAAGCCTTTTTATCAATGAGGCCTCTATTTTCTTTATTTTTCATTATTTTCCTTCATTTTAATCCTTACATACAACCTATGACTCTTCACCTTCATTTTCTCTTATTTTCCATTATTTTCATAAATAAATGCCAAATAATGCTTATTGCCTTTCCAAGGCCTTTTCCCTTGCCTTTTCCAATTTACTTAGCCATAATAAACCAAGATGAACACCCACTAAGATGTTTTTCCCAACATTCAACTTAGAATAAGTGTCCCATCAACTGTGGTTATTATTTTTCCTTTATTAACTTTTATTACATGGAATTTTCACTAGGGATATTACTGTTTGTTTGATGTTTTGTGGATACATTGGCACAGGAAAATATTTGACCATAATCCGTTTATGTTCATTAGTGGTGTTGTGTTATGGAATAAGAAGAAAAAATTAGCTACAATAGTTTCTATTGTTGAAGCAAGGTATGGTTCAGACAATACAATTAATAATGAAACTTAAAAAAAAACTTAATCATCTATTGGGGAATTAGGGAAAAGTATATTTGAGTTAACAAAGGGCGTTTTTTCTTAAGTATTGTATTGGTACAATTAGTTTTACAATTTTAGATGAAAATCAATGTCTTCAAATCAATGCACACAAAAAAATTGTCTTATGTTTGAAATTAGGTACAACAATTTCCTTGGGTCTTGTGATATTCATGTTAAAATCTAATCCTTTGTAGAGACAATCAATATTTATCAGTCTCAACTATGAAAGATATAAATCTATTTTCCTTCTCAAATTATTAATGAATTATCCAAATATTTATGGCACTTTTGCTCAACATCTTCCTAATTTTTCTTTCGAAGTGTTGTGCACAATGACTAAGCAATCTGTTTTCCTTCACCTTGAATTTACCACAATTAAAATTTAAGAATGGAGATTTCGGAGGTGTATCCACCTAAGTTAAAAAATAGGATTGTCTTATTCTTATTGGAAGAATAAACATATGTGTGAAATCTATAGGCTATAGTTGTATTGGTGGCTTCGTTATTAATTTTCATTACACTAAGACTAGAAACATTTGTCACATGTTTAGTAGCCCTCCTCTGGGAAATGCTAAAATAGGTAGGCACAATGAGCCCCACATTTTTCACATCGCAACCTAAGAAACCTTCAACTATATTTTTCATTTTCATTGAAATCATAGAAGATATATCCTAAACTATAAACTATTTTGTCTAACCTTTTTACTCGACTTGGATGATGGGTTGACCATTGTTTCCTACATCAACAATGAAGTTGTAGTGTATTGTGTCACTTTGTAAACAAGGACCATTGTATCACCCTTATATGAGTCTTTTAGAAATGAGGATGAATTTTCAAGGATTTTTTGATACCTAATTTCTGGTGGCATCTCCAACTCATCTTCCTAATGGAGTTAAAGAAAACATGGAAGGAGTGGTTATGTTTCCATTCTCATCATTAAAAATAATTTCAATTCTATCATGCTACCACATTGTTACACATGAGTACGATGTTCCCTTTTCAAGGAAAATGGCCCAACTTGCCTTAAGGAATTTTGGAGAGACATGTTCCAGCCAACGTCCAATGGGCCCACAACCTCCATTGCATCCAAAATACATCTCATTAAATTCCTAGAGAGATCATTGGTTGCACCAGTTTTTGAAACCATGCATTTTGGGCTAGAGTTCCTAACCAAGGTAACAACAATTTCAACTCTATCATTTTTCTTCTGAGGTTGGCATACTACATTTTTGTGACCAAGATTTATGATGAGGATAGAATAGATACAATCATCATTTCTTATGTTTTATATTAAATATGACATGTCACTATTGGAACAGGGCCCTCCAAAGGTTGCGAATTGGGACAATTTTGAGTATTTTTGTATAATTTTGGCATTTTTTAGTCTAGCGTAGGGGTTTTGGGGTGGGTCAAAGCCCCGAGAGCATTGTAATGGGTTAAAGGGTAAAACTAGAGTCTGCAAACCACAGTTTGCAGACTACAGGAAATATTAGGCTAGATCGATATAAATAGAAGGACATTTTGAGTCAATAGGGAGGTATGTATTAAGATTTGTGTGAATTACAAGTTAGTAGTTCTGTTTGGGTTATTAGGGAAAGGACTCCTGCTGGCTGTGTGCGCAGAGATCCTTTGTCCTACTCTGTGCAGAACCTGTTGCTGTGTGCACAGGTTTGGTTTTGGGTATTGTAAAAGGATCTGAAGGATTCATAAACAAGGAAGGTTGTTGGAATATCTGAATCTGTTAAATGTGAATCTATGATATCTATAATGTTGTGCATGGTTCTATGTTAAGCTGTTTAAATAAATGTATCTACTTACGCGTCATTGAAAACCTAAACTAGTTGTGTCTATTATGCTTTATATATCTATTAGCTACATTATATTTCTACAAATTTATGCTCTATTAATTACTGTGATTATAATCGGTATTGCGCATGTGGATGCGAAGGAATCTATAGATCAGGGCTCTGTGATATACGATCTGGTAATTGTGAAGTCGAACGTAGCTCTGCTTGACTTACCTACCCTCTCCTAGTGTGTGGAAACTTGGTTCCAGCACCCTCCCATACTACTTCGGGTGAGACTTTTGCCTGCACAAGCAGGTCGTTGCCGAAAGCACTAGTAGTATAGGGGTTTGTTCGCAAACATTAACCTCTAAACCTAGGTCAGGTAACCTCGAGCCAAAAAATGGTTCCGTTTCTGGGAATGGGAGCATTTTGAGAGAGGGATTGGGTAATGTAAAGGCCATACTGGAAGCCTAAAAGAAAATAAATCGATGAATGGTTCGAACAACAAGTTTAGGAATTAGCAGTAAAAGAAAACTGTAATCAGAGTTTGACCACCAAAGAGTGGAAAAATAAGTATATTTTCATGAAGATCTACGAGATCTTCTTTGTAACCATTGCAATCGAGCTCCAAGAGTGGCTCGCAAGGTTGGTCAAATTCCAGAAGTGTTGGGAGGATGAGTGGGTCACCCAGTGGACTCCAGAATTGATCCAGTAGTTAGAAAATAATGATAACACCATCACTCGCACGGTGGACCACTAGGTGGATAGAGTTCTAGGAGGATTCATGATAGAATTTTCCATCTATCAATTCATCTCCTAATCTAAAGCAAAGCGAAGATTCTTCAAAGGATTCTGGGGTAGGTTTCTAAAGACTTTACCATTTCTAATTAAGATATTACTATGCAAAGAAAGTATTTTGTGTAGCCACACTAAATGAATGACCTCTGATCTGGACAGGAGTACGACATGAAGTGGTAAATACTATCAGGCCAATCAAGAAGGAGGTAGATCTGTCTACAACCCGATAAGAGAAGCTACTGTGAAGAGTCTGCTAGCCACACCACTTTCAAGCCAGCGTAGGGGTAAGAATTCAATTACACCTCCACCACCACCGAAATACGATATGGCTACGCACATGAAGTTGCCTACCTTTAAGGGTGTGGGAGATGAAGACATGGATCAGTTTTGTTTTGTCACAGAGTCGGTATGGACAGCGCAAAACGTAGCTAGTGATGCGGTGAAGAGGGCACAACTGTCCCTTACTTCGAAGGAAGAGCTTTGGAGTGGTACATCGGATACATCGGCCAACATGCGAACACAACCATTGAAGAGATTAAGAATGCCTTGAAGCAACAATTCAAGAAGCCTAAGTCCTACTCTCAAATAGTGTTTGATCTAAAGGATTTCAAGCAAGGGCCTTCTGAGTCGGTGTGGGAGGCCAATCAGCGATTGAAGAAGGTGATCAGAGAAGGATGATTTCAGTATGATGACAGACAACACACAGAATGATTCATTTCCATGCTGCTACCTCACCTGCACTTACCAATGGGTCACCAAAATTTTGAATCGCAAAAGTTGCTATGAAGTTGGAAGCTGCACCCAGAGATGATACATAGCTAGGCATCCAGCAGATCTAGGGGAAAATGGAGGCGATGCACATGGAGATCTATAATCTGTGAGAGGAGCGAGGAGAAAAGGCTAGCCCTGAAATATGGTGCATATGATGCAGGACGAATGATCACACCAAGGATAGTTGCCCTCTGTTAATAGACTATATGCAGGCTGGGGGACGTAGTCTGTTGCACCCTAGGGAAGTTACAGGGTCAAGTGGGTCAGTGCTATGGTGCGATGATTGTTGCATGGCGGGTCTACATGACACAAAACACTATCCCCGCCTGGCTGCATATGTCCCAGAAGTAAAGTAGCAATGGTGTAGGTTCTGCAGGTCGATAGGACACGAAGAACAGAAATTTCAAACGTATGATATGATGATCGATCGAGGGAACCTCTATAGGGTACAATCAAATCCATCCTCACCAATATCCCTCTCAAGTGCAGGTGGCTCCCTAGCGAGGGGCAGGGGAGGCAGAAGGGGTGGGAGCGTAGGTCAGGGATGAGGGAAACTAATCTGATATAACTATTGAGAAGTAGGACACTTTGCCAGGGACTGTCGAAACCCTACAAGGCATTCTTGTTCGTATTGCAGACAGCTGGACCATGCGATTGAAGATTGCCCCATCTTGATAGAAAAGAAGTAGGAGAAGTATCCAACATGTATGTAGAGCATACAAAGGTTTAAGTCTAAACTACGAGACAAAGATCCAAGCGTGAATGTCGTAACATGTAGTGGGATGGCCACCAGGGGGCCTGAGGAGAAGACTACGACCGAGCCTCTAATCCGACAAGCAGTTTTCAAATAGCAAGGTTTGGGTCTAAGGAAGGAGAAAGAAACATTTGTCATAGCTTGTAAAGACTTTGCTAAGGCAGAAGTGTCTACTTCGTAGCTGCTTGAAGACCTCAAGGTAGATGACGAGGTGAAACCCTTTCTAGAGGCGTGCATGAAGCTGCTGCGCAACCCAAAGGCTGTGAAAAATCTTCAAGATTTAATAGATAGCTATGCAGCACGACCTAGCCTCCCTCCGGAAGTCAAGGATGTACACAAACTCTATCGATATAAAAAACGCACTGGTATGAAGATGCGGTTAACTGTGCAGATCGGTGATTACGAGATGGATCAGTTTATTTTGGACCTAGGGTCAGATGCGAATGTATTACCTAAATAGACTTTGCAAGGAATGGGCGAACCTAAGTTGGAGTGGTCCACTATCCATATGCATATGGAAAATCAACAGAATATCATACCCTTGGGGAGACTATTGAAGGTCATGGTGGATATTGCAGGGGTCAAAGTTCAGGATGATTTTGAAGTAATTCAGATTGTAGAAGATGTGGACCCCTACCCTGTGCTCCTAGGCTTTGATTGGGCCATTGATATGGGAGGTATCATCAATTTGAAGAAGAGAAGCATGGTGCTTGAGAATAATGGTACAAGGGTGATAATACCATTATATCCCATGGAAGGTGAACGATACACAGAGCCGGTGTGCAACGAAGAGGATGTAGATCACATCTATCAGTTGAATGCACGGGATGAGGATTGGATCAACCCCATGGTGGATGGAGTACTCTTCTGGGAAAAGGATAGTGAATGCTTCTCTAACTCCAATGGGGAGATAGAGAATTGGAAAAACCAGTTACGCGATGTCTCTGTGCTGCGATGTCTTCGGATCACAAAGAACTTCTACTACATCTCCTCAGAGGTAAGGGATCTACCTTACTTTGATGGTTCTGGTAACATTAGGGACTTTTTGTGAGAATTTGAAGCCAAGGTTCCCAGGGAACAAAGGTTATGGGCCCTTAACCTAGCTATGCGTGAAAACCCTAAATGATGGTGGGAGATGCATAAGGGATCATTCAAGGAGTTGGAGGATTGTCGAGACATGATGCTCTTGCTATTTTAGAATCTGGTAGAGGTACAATTCAAAATTTTCCTTGGCCCAGGGGATCCACATGAACACATGGTTGCATGAATGGAGGCGTGGGGCTGCTGAACTACAGACGAGTGGGTTCACTTATTCACTCATGCATTGGGTCCAATCCATACTTCCTGGTACCTAGATGTGGAGCTACATCAATGCACCCGCCATTGGGAAACTATGAAGAATGAATTTATAGGAACATTTGCACTGATAGGGGGTTCCAAGGCACTTGATGAAGCTCTGCAGGACATAGATAAATTCATTTTTGGCAATACTAGCTCCTCTGCAGTACTTGAGAACATTGGAAATTTGGATGAAGGATATTGCTAACTATCACAGCTTGGTAAGAAAGGAAGGTGAAGATGATCTGCGGTCTGTCTCTATCCCATAGTCGGAAGGGGAGTGCACTATTGAAGGACCTCCACTAAAAGAAGTGAATGTCACTAAGCCTATCAAGACACTTGAAGTAAACATTGGGACGAAAGAGCACCCTAAGTTGGCCAAGATTGGGGAAAACTGGGATGAGGATATAGTAGGAAAAGTGGCTGAATTACTTACAAAATATCAAGACTTTTTCCCTACAATGTTTTTCAAGCTGAAGGGGATCACGGGGGACTTACGGGTCATGCATATCACTCTCAAACTTGATGCGTGGCCCATAAAATAGCGACCTTATAGGTTGAACCCCAAGTATAAGCAGAAGGTCAAGGATGAGCTCTATAAAATGCTTGCTGCAGGTATCATTGAACCTGTTGAACATTCAGACTTGGTCAGTCCAATGGTGGTTCAGGAGAAAAAAAATAAGGGGGAGATCTAGATCTGCATGGACCTACACAAGTTGAATGATGCTTGTGTTCATGATCCATTCCCGACACCATTCTAAAACGAAATCTTAGACACCATGGGAGGACATGAAGCATACTCCTTCACGAACGGATTCTCAAGATACCATCAGAAAAGAATCGCACCTGAGGATCGCAGCAAGACCATGTTTGCCACTGAGTGGGGATAGTTTCAGTACATTGTCAAGCTGTTTGGACTCAAAAATTCCCCTGCCATCTTCTCGTGGGTCATTGTCGCAGTATTCAAAGAATTCATTCATACTTTCCTCAAGGTATTTTTCAATGATTGGACTATCTTCAGCCTAGTAAAGGTGCATGTATCAAATTTTCACTTAACGTTAGATGCCTGTTGGAAGCACCAAATTTCCCTAAATATCAAGAAATATATCTTTTGCGTAACCTTCATAATATTACTCGGCCACATCATTTGTTGACAAGGACTAATGGTAGATCCTACCAAAATCATATTTATCATAAACTTGCTAGTACCACCATGGAGAAACAACTATGCTCAATCCTTGGACACACAGGTTACTACAGGAAATTTATTCAAGGTTATGCGCTGATTACTACCCTTATGGAAAAATTGCTCAAGGAGGATGTTTCATTATTTTAGAATGATGAGTGTCAAAAGAGCTTCGAGTTACCTAAAGAGAAGATGGTCTTGGCACCTATTCTCATCTTTCCTAATTGGGAGAAGGTATTTCATGTTCATATCGATGCATCGAGCATTGCTCTTGGGGTTGTCCTTATGCAGCCAGGAGAAGGAGATATTGACTACCTAGTTGCGTTCGCAAGTAGGAAACTCTATGGTGTGGAATGCAACTACTCCGCCACAAAACGGGAGGGATTATCCATGGTCTACACTTTGCAAAAATATTAGCATTAATTATTAGAAGGACACTTCAAAATTTTCACAAACCATTCCGATTTAAAGTACCTAGTAAATAAGCCTATGTTGAAGGGGAAAATATGTCGATGGCTACTGCTATTTTAGGAATATGATTTCCAAATCATCGTTAAGTTGGGAAATTTGAATGTTGGGCCAGATCACTTGTCCTGAATAGAGAGTGGCGAGGAGCCAACTGACCTACAAGTCAGATCGTTTGATGCGCAGCTATTTTCTATTAAGGTGGTAGATGTGCACTTCGCAGATATCATTCAGTTCTTGACTACTGGGATGGCACCTCTAGAGTATTCTGAACAGCAAAAGAAAGAGTTAGTTACCCAGGTATCATATTTTACCATCATCGCAGGTCATTTATATAATATTGGAGTAGATGGAGTCTTGCTGCAATATGTTTTGGAGCATGAAAGGTGCACTATTTTGGCGGAGGCTCATGATGGAGTAGCAGGAGGTCACGATGCAGGAAAAGCAACGGTGCAAAATATATTGAGAGTTGGGTTATGGTGGCCAACTTTGCATAGTGATGCCCATGACTATTTTAAAGCCTGCGATACGTGCCAACGAACGGGGAGGTTGTCCCGCAAATATGAAATGCCCCTTAAACCACAGATGGCTCTATAAGAATTTGATAAATGGGCTATCGATTTCATCAGGCCTATTAACCCACCAGGGAAGAAGACGAGTGCGCGCTACATTATTACTGTCACTGATTATGTAACTAGGTGGGTAGAAGCACAAGAAGTAAAGGATTGTACTACAGATACCGATGCGCATTTCATATTTGAACAAATCATGACAAGATTTGGATGTCCAAAGATTCTCATGAGCGACAGAGGTACGCATTTTGTTAATGAAGCAATCCAAGATTTGACCAAGGAGTTTTGGATCCATCATGCGAAGAGCACACCATATCACCCATAGGCTAATGGCACAGTTGAAGCTTTTAATAAAATCTTGGAGAAAGAACTGAAAAAGTTATGCAATGCTAATCGTAGTGATTGGGACGTGTGCATCCCATCGGTCCTATGGGCCTATCGAACAACCTACAGGAAGCTCATAGGAAAAACCCCATTTAGGATGGTTTATGGTAAAGAATTCATCATGCCCATGGAGTATATTATTCCTAGTTTGTGTATCACAACATTTAAAAACATGGCAGAACCTAACATCATGGAGAAGCTCTTAATACAACTTATGGCTTTGGAGGAAGATTGGTTTCTTGCAAATTTCCATTAGCAAGTCTAGAAGGCCCACAATAAAGCCTGACATGATCAACATATTCACCAGAATACATTCGCAGAGTGAGAATTGTTCCTCTTATACGATAGCCAGTTTTCAAAGCATCTCGGGAAGTTCCGGCAGCATTAGCTTGGTCCCTACACAGTTAGGGCGATCATGGATGGCAGAGCGGTTAGGCTTGCTACCCTACATGGTGATATGCTCCTAGGCTACATCAATGGTAGCTGGCTCAAACCGTATTGGATCAAATGACTCTATGGCTGGAGTAGCCATACAGGCACAGGTGGAGACTCCCCTCCCATAGTGACTCGGGACGAGTCACAAGATTGTGTTGGGGGACTGTTAGAACAGGGCCCTCCAAAGGCTGCGAATTGGGAAAATTTAGAGTATTTTGGTATATTTTTGGCATAGTTTAGTCTAGCACAGTGGTTTTAGGGTGGTTCAAAGCCTTGAAAGCATTGTAATGGGTCAAAGGATAGAACTAGAGTCCACAAACCATGGTTTGCATACCATAGGAAATATTAGGCTAGATCGATATATATGGAAGGACATTTTGAGTCAATAGGGAGGTATGTATTAAGATTGGTGTGAATTACAAGTTAGTAGATCTGTTTGGGTTGTTGGGGAAAGGACTCCTACTGGCTATGTGCGCGAAGATCCTCTATCTTGTTGTGCACAGAACCTGCTGTTGTGTGCGCAGGTTGTGTTTTGGGTATTGTAAAAGGATATGAAGGATTAATAAATGCAGAAGTTTGTTGGAATATCTGAATCTGTTAAATGTGAATCTATGATATCTATAATTCTATGCATGGTTCTGTGTTAAGCTGTGGAAATAACTTTGTTATCTATTGACACTACGTTGACACCTGATCGGGATCTGTCTGTTATGAATTATATATATCTATCAGCTGCGTTATTCTTCAATGAATTTATGCTCTGTTAATTACTATGATTATAATTGGTATTGTGCACATGGATGTGAAGGAATCTATAGATAAGGGCTCTATGATATACAATATGGTAATTGTGAAGTCGAACGTAGCTCTGCTTCACTTACATACCCTCTCCCAGGGTGCGTAAACCTGGTTCCAGCACTCTCCCATACTGCTTCGGGTGAGACTTTTGCCTGCGCAAGTAGGTCACTGCTGAAAGGGCCAGCAGTATAGCGATTTTTTGGCAAACCTTAACCTCTGAACCTAGGTGAGGACCCCTCAAGCCAACGAAGAACAAAAATAACCAATCCATTGGGAAGAGATGAGTGGTTCCCCATGTGAAAGTATTGAAATATTCGTTCTAGGAAGTGTTTCCCTATAATGGTTTCTTTGGCCATTCACACCATATTTTGAACAAATATGTGAGCCCTTTTATTACGAACAACTCATAATTTTGAGTGTTAAAACAGAAATGAAAGAAGTTGACATAGTGAATGTGCTAGAAATGTGTTTTGGGGCCTTGATGTGCTAGGTCCCTATATTACTAGTATTTTCCCTTATTGTTATTAGTGTAACCCCATTTTTGTTATTATTATACCCCTATAACCCCCATATTGCTATTATTGTGCCCTTAAATTATTATTGTTAGGTCAGCTAGGATTACATTGTGGCCCCACTAGGATTACATTATGGCCCCATGGACTCCTATATATAGAAAGGAGGTTTTGTAATTTTAATCATCCAACAATTGTTCATTTATGTAATGTATTGGAGGTTTCCCCCTTGAAGTGGCTTATTTCTAAGGTGTTGATATCTCTTTTCTTCTATTTTTGGAGTTGGTTTCACAACACTTGGTATCAGAGCTTTGATATTCTAGGGTTTCGCTGCTCCAAACAGGTCATCATGGAATTTTTGCTATAATTTTTTTCTACGAAGGTTTAGAATCTAAAAATTTTAGAGTGCGAAGCCACAATCCTGAGGAACATCTTCAAAAATTTTCAGAGCTTGGTTCCCAATATTTGTGGAGATATTATTTGTGCAAGTTAGGTCATTTTGTAGAATCTTGAATTTAACCTAAACAGGTCATCGTGGTATTCTCGTAATAACTATTTTTCTACGAAGGTCCAGAAGCTGAAATTTTTAGATTAAGAAACTGAAATCATGAGGAACAGGGTCGAAAAATTTCAGATATTGATTCGCAATATTTCTGGAGATATGATCTGTAAACGTTAAGGCTTTTTGAGGCTTCTGAATTTCATCTCAAAGAGGTGATCATGGAAAAATCTTCATAGCTCTCTCTCTGAGCATCAGATTGGAATGCTATAAAAATTGGTTGCACGTACACGAAATGTGATTCTTGATCTATCAATTTCAAAGCCAAAGGAGGAAAAAATGACACATGGAAAGTCATACAAGTTCGCTCTACTAAACCAGTCCAAAATTGGGCCATTGTGGGAGATTGGACATAACTTTGCCTTGAAGAACCAAAATCAGATCAGACAAGTGGAATTTGAAAGATGCTTCAGAGGGCTACTACAGGGCTCAATTTTAGATATTAAGGATCTGCAATTATAGAGATAATTCAATTTCAATATCGAGCTCCTCCAAACCAAGTAAAAGGTGTGTATTTTTTTTCGAATTGCATAAGTCTTGTTTGAAGAATCAAGTTGAATTGATTCCAAGGGAATATTAGAATATATATCAGTATTGGATTCTAAAATGGCCCCTAAAAAGAATTCAACACCCATTAAGCCTTTAGAAGGCTCTACTATGACTCATGGAGACGAAGAATGGCAACATGACATATCAAAATTACAAGAGCAAGTGCAACAAATTTCGCTCTCGCAAAGAAAAACAAAAAATGAAATGGAAGTTTTGAAGAAAGGCATGGAAACTAAGATGGATGGGTTGAAGAAAGTTGTGGAAGCTAATATGAATGGTTTGGAAGCTAAGATGGATGGCATGGAAGTGGGCATGGAAGCTAAGATGGATGACATGGAAGCTAAGATTGATGAAAAAATGAAAGACAACATGGAAAACATGAAGAAGGATCTAAAAGTAGACATCTAAGATTTGGAAAAGTTGATACAAGAAATGTTTCCCAACGGTGAAAAGATAGTACAGGAAACTCATGATGAGAAAAAAATAAATGTTAATCATGATTTCATAAACTCTAATGTTGGTAGGAAGAACCACCATATTCCAAAAATGCATATGAGGAAGTTTGATGGAAAGGATCCTATAACATGGATACTACAGATGGAGCAATATTTTGATCTCCATAATGTACAAAACACACAAAAGTTACACATTGCAACTTTAAATTTAGAACAAAATACATTTTTATGGTATCGATGGATTTGCTCCCGTAAAAAAATTGTCACTTTGTCAATTTTTACAGAGGAAATGATAGCACATTATGAGGATACAAAGAGCAACACCTTCTTTAGCCAATTAATAAATCTCAAACAAAAAGTTTTAGTGGGGGAGCACATTGAGGACTTCCAAAAATTGAATATAAGGGTAACTGATATTCTAGAGGAACACAGGATTGATCTCTTCATAAGTACTTTAAAGGATAACATCCAACATGAAGTTCGCATTTTGGAACCTGATTCATTGGAGAAGGCATTCAGGTTGGCAAGAAAAATTGAATGTAAAATTATGGTGACAAGGAAGCCTACCACTCACTTCTATAAAGATGGAAGTGTTGCTACTCCTAGATTTCCACAACCCACAAGGTTGACACCACAAAAATTGGAAGAAAAAAGAGCAAAAGGGCTTTGCTACAGTTGTGATAGCAAATACACTAAAGGTCATAAGTGTGCTGAGAAGAAATTATTTTACATAGATTGTGAAGAGGAAGAAGAAAATGAACAAGAAGAGGATATACACCAGGAACCAACCCTAGAAGAGGAATAAATGAGTCTGACCATATCGTGTAATGCATTGGCAGGAATTACCACTCCTCAAACTCTCAACATAGAAGGACATATCAAGAAGAAAAAGGTAATAGTGTTGATTGATTCAGGTATTACCCATAATTTTATTCATTTTAAGGTAGCCAAGGAATTGAATTGTTTCGTATACCCAGCACCAGAATGTCAAGTGATGGTTGCAAATGGAGGAAGTATAAATTGCTCTGGAAAATTTCATAATATCAAGCTAACCATGAGGGAATATGTATTAAATAGTCCAATTCTTTCCATTCCTATGGGAGGTGATGATGTTGTACTAGGAGTACAATGGTTACAATCTTTGGGGATGGTAACTTTTAATTTTCAAGAAATTTTCTTGAAATTTTTTCAGAAGGAAAGGAAGTCGAATTACAGGGTATTGCAGGGAAGCTAGGAAATATAATAAGCTCTAATGTCATGACAAAGCTTCTAAAGAAATAACAACGAGGCATAATTGCATAATTATGCTCACTAGAAGTTCCAACATCAAAATCATCTATTTCTATAGATCTCCAAAAAGTCTTAGAAAATCATTCCAAGGTGTTTGAAACTCCCAAAGGACTCCCACCTATTCGTGATCATGATCATTCTATTCATTTGATTCCAGGTAGTGTTCCTCCAAACATCAGGCGTTATAGATATCCTTATGTCCAAAAGAGCGGAATTAAACGTATGATTGCAGAAATGTTAGAGACGGGTATAATTCAACCTAGTCAAAGTTCTTTCTCTAATCCTGTAGTATTGGTACACAAGAAGGATGGATCTTGGCACATGTGTCTAGATTATAGGGAGCTCAATAATCTCACCATTAAAGATAAATTTCGCATTCCTGTGATTGATGAATTATTGGATGAATTACATGGAGCAATTTATTTTACCAAGTTGGATCTTCGTTCAGGATATCATCAAATTAGAATGAATATTGAAGATATTCCGAAAAAAGCATTTCGAACTCATGAGGGTCATTATGAATTTTTGGCCATGCCTTTTGGCCTTACCAATGCACCTTCTACATTTAAAGGGTTGATGAATTCCATTTTCAACCCTTCCTTAGAAAATTTGTGCTAGTATTTTTTGATGATATACTAATTTACAACAAGGCTTGGAAGGATCATGTTCAACATGCTGACAGGGTGCTCAAACTATTTCAGGAGAAACAATTATATGCATAAACATCCAAATGTTTCTTTAGAGAACAAGAGGTCGAATATCTGGGCCATATTGTATCTCATGAGGGAGTTAAGGTAGACCCTAACAAAATTAAAGCCATTAAGGAATGGAAAGTCCCCACAACCATAAAGCAGTTGCGAGGATTTCTCGGGTTAACATGGTATTATCACAAGTTTGTTAAGAATTATGGGAGAATAGCAGCACCTCTAACAACATTATTGAAGAAAGATGCATTTTCATGGACTCCTGAAGCAACTAAGGCCTTTGAACATCTTAAAGAGGCAATGTGCCTAGCACCGGTCTTAGCTACACCAGACTTCACAAAAACCTTTATTGTGGAATGTGATGCCTCAAGAAATGGAATTGGTGTTGTTTTAATGTAGGAAGGAAGACCCATTGCTTTTGAAAGTCGTCCAATCAAAGGAAAGTATTTACATAAACCTATTTATGAGAAGGAAATGTTAGCAATACTGCATGCACTAAAGAAATGGTGAACTTACCTAATGGGAAGACACTTCAAGGTAAAAACTTATCATGATAGTCTTAAACACTTTTTGGAACAAAGACTATCTTCAGAAGAGCAGCAAAAATGGGTCACAAAGATGTTGGGTTATGACTTTGAAATAATCTACAAAAAAGGAAGCTTAATGTTGTTGCAGATGCACTCTCAAGAAAGAATGAAGAGGTGGAAGCATTGCTTTGTGCCATTTCTATTATCCAACCAGATTGGATAACCAAAGAAAGAGATGAATGGAAGAAGGACAAAGATGTATGGACACTCATTCAAAAGTTGCAGCAAGATCCTAGTACATCTGATACATTTAGTTGGAAAAATGATTCCTTATGGTACAAAGATCGCTTATATCTTTGTAAGAATTCCCAACTAAAACAAAAGATTCTTTTTGAATTGCACACTTCTCCTTTAGGAGGACACTCAAGATTTTTAAAAACTTACCACAGGGTGAAGAAAGAATTTTTTTGGGATGGCCTTAAATCTGATATTCAAAAGTTTGTGGCGGAATGTTTGGTTTTCCAGAAAAATAAATTTGAGACAATTAAGACCCCGGGTCTTCTACAACCTTATCCATTCCAAGTCAACATTGGGAGGAGATTTCAATGGATTTTATCACAGGTTTACCTAAGTCCGAAGGAAAGAGTGTCATCATGGTGGTAGTTGATAGACTTACCAAGTATGCACACTTTTTTGCATTATCTCATCCATTTAAAGAAAGTATAGTTGCTACTACATTTATGGACACAATTCAAAAGCTACATGGAAACCCAAGGGTTATTGTGAGCGACAGAGATCCCATTTTTACTGGAAATTTTTGGACGAAGTTATTTTCTTGTTTGGGTACTCAATTAGCTCATAGATCATCTTATCATCCTCAATCCGATGGTCAAACTAAGATATTAAATAAATGTTTGGAAGGATATCTTCACTATTTTGTATCTGATAAACAAACACAATGGGTCAAGTGGTTACCTCTCGCATAATGGTGGTATAACAATTCCTTCCATACTGCAGCAAAAATTACCCCATTTATGGCACTTTATGGATATCATCCACTATCCATCACATCAAATTCAAGAGAAAATTCAAAGGTTCAAGCAGTGGAAGATCACATTGAGCATCAACAAGAAGTTCTCCAACTCTTAAAGGATAACCTGAATTTGGCACAAAATTGAATGAAACAACAAGCAGATCAACATCACAGCGAGAGAAGTTTTGATGTAGGAGACTAGGTATTTTTACGGCTACAACCATACAAAAAATTGTCCCTCAAGCAAGATAAGAAGGATAATAAATTATTGCCAAATTAATCTGGTCCTTACAAGGTGTTGCAAAATATTGGTACTATGGCATACAAATTGGAGCTTCCTGCTTCTTCATGATTTCATCTAGTTTTCCATGTTTCATGCTTAAAGAAGGTTATAGGTGAAAATATTCCAGTTCAAACAATATTGCCAAAACTTGATGAGGAAGGGAAAATCATATTGGAACCTGAAGCGATCATAGAAACAAGAACTCGAGAGCTACAAAATCGATCAAATTCAGAGCATCTCATCAAGTGGAAGAACTTACCCACTGAATATTCTACATGGGAGGATGATAATTTTATACAGAAGCACCCATAGCTACTCAAGCATTCAGGACAACACTTTTTTGAAGGAGAGGGGCATGTTAGGTCCTTAGATTACTAGTATAGTCCGTTATTGTTGTTAGTGTAACCCCCTTATTGTTATTATTGTACCCCTGTAACCCCCATATTGTTATTATTGTGCCCTTAAATTATTATTGTTAGGTCAGCTAGGATTACATTGTGGCACCACTAGGATTACATTATGGCCCCATGCACTCCTATATATAGAAAGAAGGTTTTGTAATTTGAATCATCCAAGAATTTTTCATTTATGTAATGTATTGGAGGTTGTCCCCTCGAAGTGTCTTATTTCTAAGGTGTTGATATCTCTTTTCTTCTATTTCTGGAGTTCGTTTCACAACATCATGACTACCAGAAATAGATATCACATTAGCTTTCTAGTCACTTCAAATGAATTCAGGATCATAGATTTGTCTATTGAATGAGTTGTTTATGATAAATTTTCATTTCAATTCTTCTCGAAAGGTATCATCGTCCAAGGTCATCAAATAGACAAAGATGGAAAGAGATGTTGTAAATATAAATCCAAGAAATCATGTTGTTGCAATTATCTCTAAGCGCATCCATACTTTAGAGGGGATATCACTTTATGTTGAAATTTACATACTTTGATTTTAGATTTACTTAAGATTCGTGGTTCATACAATTGGAAATGTAATGAGGTGGAATGGACCTGTTACTCGGATCAGAGGTCATATCTTTTCCATTATACACTAGAGGGTATGTCATCTTTGGTGGACAAGATACATACATAATGATACGGTGGAACCATAAGTTGCCACATGTTGAATTTTTCAGCATACCAACATCCCCTATCACTTTTGTATTTACAATCATGTTGGAATCAAAGGAAAATTTATAATCATACATACCCATATAAGTCAAAACAAACAATTTTCAATACATATTGTTACTAGTTAGCAAAAAACGAGGGTGAAGTGGTCACCTAATCAGAGATGTGCATGCCTTGATATGCACCCAACAAATGACTATCACTCTTTCCCTGTCAACAACCATAATTGGTATAGTTAAATTCAAAATTACAATGAAATTCACAGACGACCAGTAAACTATAAAGGTTTCTAGTATTTTTGTGGCCCACCAGTCCTATGCCTCCTTCACATTACTAACTTAGGTTTGAATCATAGAGAATATAAAGAACAAGAATATCGCACATGCAGGAGTAGCTCTGAGACATAAAATTAGTGAGACAAGGGACCCCTACATACCCACATCTCAATAATGAAGAGGACTATAGTAGATACAAATGTAGACAAGTGAAACAAACAAACAAAACCATAAAATCCATGTGAATTCAACCCTACCCTCGATTTCCAGGAATGGTAGAGGGTGAAATAGCCCCTAACCAATATCATTCCTTGAAATTGGGGAAATTGGAGGAAAATCTGACATGAAATCATGGCGATTGAAGCAAATTCGACCTCCAAACGAGATGAATCAGGGCTTGCATTAGAGAAATTTTGAGGTCTAAAATGGGTCTCCTAAGAAAAATATACCAAAATTAAATTTATAATAACAAATAGGATTGAAAATGATGATGTCAACCATGGGGGATGATTCATTATTTTTTGGATAAAAAGGTAAAAATATTAAAATAATAAAAGTACTTTTTCAACTTGTATTTTCAACTTATCTCCCTAATTTGTTACTCAAATTTTGAGTGGGAGTACTCGTTAGATGCAAAATTTAATTCCTCATCCAAAGAGTTCTCATGTTGCATAATTTATATGAACCATGCTACATGAAAAATGAGAAATACATGAAAAAACGTGATTGCAATCATGCTTTTGATGTATTTCTCATTTTTTGTGTAGCAGGGTACATTAAAATATGCAACATGTGTACTCCTTGGACGAGGAATCAAATTCTTCATCCAACGAGTGTTCCCGCTCAAAATTTAGGTATACCCATATGGAGATAAGTTGAAAATGAGTAAAGCAAAGAAGATGAGAAGATTTAGTAATAATGAGAACAAAATTATGATATTTTAATTTTGAAACAAAATATTTGTCTAAAAATTCTCTAGGTAAGAATAATCACATGGCATCTTCACTTAGTGAACTTGTCACATAGCACATGTGTTACGTAATATTAAAGAATAACCCTAAGTTCACTAGGTATTTTTAAATATCTCCTGAAATCCTTTTGTGGAAGCCTCCTCCCAATATATGTTTCTAATTTAAAAACCATTATTTCTCATATATATGACTTTGTATTACCCTAATACTTATAATACATCTAGTACCCTTCACCACCCACCTAATACCTACAATGTTAATGACTTCTTTCACAATTTTAAAAATCCCTTTATAAATGAATATATTAAGGCATTGGTGCACATGGTATAGCCTCCATTGGTACTAATGCATGAAAAAATCCAAGTTATTTTAATATCCAAAATAGTAATAAGATGATATCACATCAAATCCTTAATGGTCTATGTAATTTCATAGACTTGGCATGAAAATGTATTTTGGCATAAGAACATTTAAGTTGGATCTATTTTTATTCTTTTCAAATGTCATGGAAAATTCAAAATAGGAAAATTAAACCATTTACACTATGAAATGAAGATATTTAAAAATCGAGGAATGTGTACAATGCTATCATAAATAAAAAATCCAAGTAACCTACATTATATGTTATATTATTACAATGTTAGGGTCACACAAGTAATTTTATGTTTCTAAAGAATATTTCATTGTAACTTGGAGGTTTATAGAGGTCTCATTCAACATCCATTGAAAAAGAAATATAATAAAGGATGAAGATGGGATTCCAATGGTATTACATATTTAAAACTAACCTAAATCGATAATTCCAAACGCTCATCATTTATGTCCTATGTAAACATGTAGAAAAAAATGGGTTGGCTTTGCATGGTAGCATCAGTCCTACACATGTGAACCATTAGTTGCTTCAATACCATATTCACTTATTTGAATGTGTAAGGCATTGGGTTGGGTTGGGTGCTGATTCCATAAATAAGATAAATAATAAGAGGATTTATATGTGTGTTTCATAGCAATCTTGCCACAATTTATTATAATGGAAAGAGATACCTTATTATTACAAAGAGATATCCTATATGAAATAAAACAGATTCATGAAACATGGTATTGGATTCATGTTGATGAATATATTAGAATCAAATATTTGGTGGAGAGGAATAAGGTGGACATGTTCCTACTAAATCAATAACCATTCATATTAGGGATAATAATGAGATCGTAAGAGGATATGGTTGTTGCATATGGGAACAACAAGGTTCTTGCGATGTGTTTTTCTATTTATACAAATAAATACAAGGTGATTTGGTTAATATTCACCTTTCCTACCAAGCCAAGTGTATTTTTGTGTTAATAATTCATAAAATATTTATGAATTATTAATTCTACCTCGATGATATTTTCTAAAGAATATTTATTTATCAAATCGATGTGATATTACATAACATGAATTCATGAACTTCTAGTTTTTGGTGGCCAAATTTATTTATTATAAGAATTATTTTATTTTATTTTTTAATTTAAATTCATGAAACACTTCTTTAGGGAATTATCATTCTCAAATATGTATTACTGAAATGGTTGTTTTTTTTTTCTAGTGTCTTAATAACCATGTTGGCATTGTATATTTATAATTTTTTTATTGATGAAATATTTTTCATGGAAATATCATTTGTACACCATTCTTGTATTTGGAAGAGATCATAATGGAATTACTATGGTTTGAGTTATATCAAAGAAAATAGTGCAAAAAACATTTATGGGATAGTTGCAAGAATTTGATCAATGCATTTTGTTTTCAAGTCCAGATGGAAACAAGTATTGTTATTTATTGATGATGCCCTCATAGAAAATGATGGGTGATAAAGTGTGTATATATATTAGTTTATATTTCTTTCATTTCAAAGTGTATTTAATTTCTTTCTTTATTTCAAATAAATTTTATTCACCCAAAATAATATATTGTGTTGGATTTATTTTTCCAATAATTCTTCATATATAGAACATGCACCATTATCAGTTGAAATAATTGATTATATATATATATCTCACTGGGATACATAATCGATTATTATTTATCAATTGAGTTTGTTGTCAACAAATTTCTTAAATGCTAACAAAATTTCTCCAAGAAAATTTATTTTATCATGTATTTCAAAGATTGATGATGCAATGTCTCGTGCCTCCTCCAAAAAATATTACGACATTCTCACCACTTACAATGCATAAAATTTAACTTTATGATTGCTATATGCAACAGATAATATAGGAATGTAATATGTTAAAAATGTTGAAATGCAATGTAAACAAATATAAACGATTGTACATCATAATACAAAATTTGCACAATGGAATACCTAAATAATTAATAGGCATTCAATTACACAATAACACAACAAATTAAATATAAAAATAACTGCATTATTAACCATATGAAAACAAATAACCCCAAACTCCAAGGTTTCCATCATGAAAATTCATTAATTTACCATCATTTAAATATTTAACTTGTGACTGGGGTTTCAAGCCCAAACAATTACAATTCAACAATATGAATATCATAAGAAGTTAAATCAATACAATAATAAAAATGAACACATTTATTTACAAAAATGAAGCAATTGTCTATGGGATCTACACATTCCACCTCGCCATAGACCTCCTGATTGATCAAGATCAAGCATGGGTCACCCCCGAGCTATGTGGGACCCCAGATAACATCTTATCAAACGTGAGACATTATAGTTGTTTTCTATTGTCATGGATTCACATGTCCCCCCATCCTCTTTTCTATGGAGCGGGCTCCACAACTAACCATTTTTTTAATAATATACAAATATGTACATAATTTACAATATCTACAATCTTTTCCTTTCATTGTCTTTTCCAAAATAGCACATTTCCTTGGATAATCTAGCATGAAAATCTATATACACATATACATAGGAACATAGGCCTAAAAAAGTGACTTTGGATCACAACACTAATAGCAAGATATATTTACATCGTATTTAAATCATAAATTAGTAGGGAATTAGATTCCTCCCCCCCTTATATTATCCACTTTCATTAATTCTGCATACACACACACACACATATACATTAGTAAAAAATATAAGGGCACTCTTCCGTAATTACATCCACTAGGTCCCATGTAGCATCATTACGACCAAGTAGGGTCGATTGTACCTTTACCATGTCGACAATTTTATTTTAGAGAAATTTTACAATATTGTCTAAAATATACATAGGTTAGACCTAACAATCACCTTCTGGATCCACCTAAATCATATGCCAACCAATCACGTGATTAACATGAGGAATATATGTTTTGAGTAGAGATAAATGAGATACATCATGAACATCCATGGATGTAGGTAATGCAATTCTATATTCAATAGTTTTGATCCTTTCTATAATCTCAAATGGCTCAAAATAACATGTTGCCAATCTGGCACAATTTCCCAATTTGAGATCTTCCTCAGTTTAAACTTAAAAAACACTTGATCCATAATTTTAAATTCCATATATCCCATTCCAATCTGCATAAAAAATTTATCAATCTTGGGAAAAAATTAATTTTTTTCTAATTTTCACATTTTTTTCTTCCATATATATAAGCAATTCTAGACCAACAATGACTCGGTCCATCAGATTTCTCCAGCTCACAAGAGTATGACATTTCATGTCATATAATTATTTTAAAAAAAATAATGAAGCCTGATATCTGTTTTTATATGAAAAATCTACTAGATGTAGATAATCCTCCCATATGGATGGTTTATCCATCATGTACATTTGTAACCTATCCTTAATTACCTAGTTAACATGCTTAGTATGTCCATTAGACTCTGGGTGATATGCAATATTGAAATTGATATTAATATCCAATAATTCAAATAATCCTATCTAGGAATTAGATGGGAACTTCAAATATATGTCCAAAATAGTTTCTTGATACACACCATTTAGCTTGACAACTCACCTCATAAAATTTTCAGCTATGTTAGCCACTTTATGTGTTGATTTCACTAGAATAAAATGAGTCGGTTTAGTAATATTATCCACCACCACAATAATCACATCATGTACTTTTTCCTTCCTAGGTAATTTGATAATAAATTCCATTTACACTAATTCCCATTTCCACTCTAGAATGACTATAGGTTGTGTAACACCTTCCTCCCACATCTACCAAAGTAACTGGCCAATTGGGGTAAACATGAAACGAAAGTCTACTATGATCTGATTCAACCACCTAGGTGACCATAAGGAAATGGAATCGATGATAACACATCACACAAACCATCAACATTAGGAAAAAAAAATCCCAGGATCCATCACAACCACTTAGGTAACCAGCCCCTGGGTCCCATTGATTTTTTATACCATTAGACCCATAGACGCTCCCTTGATATGGACTAGTGTGTGTTTGGGAGGATCTAGACGCTCCCACAACATGGGCATGCATACGTACAGGGAATTTCTTCCTAAGACCCATGCCAACATTCCCAAGATTTAAGCCAACTTTTCAGCCCTAGAGCCCAAGTCACTGCATAGAACAACATGACACTTTCAAGAATGAAATACAACAGAGTAAAAATTATAACAAAAAAAAACACATAAATAAGGAATTGATTGGAAACCTACTAGCCATTACAGGAATTTCGCCAAACTTGTCACAAATATATAATATACAGGGTTAAATAATATATATGAGCATAGGGGTTTCATAATTATCTGATAATCGCTAAGAATAATTTGTGCCTCATCACATTATCTGCATTGCCATCTAATTGGTCATAGATGAATTTTTCATTCATTTAAAAATCAAAACATGATGAGATCCATACATCATCACCATCATAAAACACATTCATGACCAGCATATAAACAACATAAATGATAAAAACATAAAATCCATATAAGCCACATAACAACAAGAATATTTATCCATCATTACAAGAGGAAAAGATACCTTATTTCTAAAAGAAAAATGCAACCAAGTCTGGGACTTGCACGTTCCATCCGAGCATAGACATGGCTGAGCCAAATATGTGTTCAACTAGTTTCCCTGTGCCATATTACAAGCATGAATATGGGATATCATCAAACACATCTATCAAAATAAAACCAGGGCTTCTAGAGTCCAAACCACCTCAAACCTCAACCATTGATTAAACATGATGGTAGGACATCACAAGCATCACTAGTTTGGTATCCACCCAAGTTCTTGAGGGCTCCAAAATGTTTTTCCAACCATGTCTTCCAAGACTAGTAACTAAACCCACCAAGGGCTTCCAATTTGTTTTTCCAACTAAGGCTTCCAGGACTAGTAGCTCAACCCAAGTTGTTACAAGCCTTCCAAATAAATTTTCCAACCAAGGCTTCTAGGATCTAATAACTAAACCCACAACCAAATTCACATGATAAACAACTAGCAAAACAAATAATGAAATAAACTCACAATGCCATGGATTACCAGGAAATGGAAAGGATAGGAAAATCCATTTTCAATATAAGAAATCCTCCATTCCAATGACATATCATAACCAAGAAACCACATGCATCTACCATGCATGCAAAAAATAGCAAGGAAACCATACATGCAACTTGATACCCGCAAATCAATCTAGTTGTAGTCCTTGATCTCGATTTCCTCTTGTGCTTTCCAGCCTTTCCTTTGCCTTGTTACTCCAAATCCAAAGTATGCCACACTCCTCCAAAAGTTCTCCAAGAAAAATCTAAGTGTCTAATATTATGGTATAGAGAGTAGAATGATATATCCACCATAGAACCAATAAAAGGTTTGAGAAAAATATTGAACCAAAAAATATTTCCAACTGATCCTTAGAAGCCTTTTTATCAATGAGGCCTCTCTTTTGTTCAATTTTCCATTATTTTTCTTCATTTTCCTCCTCACATGAAACCTGTGACCTTTCACCTCCCTTTCCTCTTATTTTCCTTTATTTTCATCAATAAAATGCTACTTAATTCCTCATGCTTTTCTAAAGCCTTAGCCATTGCCTTTGCCAATTTCCTTTAGCCATAATAAATCAAAATGAACACTGGCTAAGTTGTCTTTCCAGCCACTCGGCTCAGAATACGTGTCTTGTGACCTTGGTATTATATTTTTTACATGGATATTTAACCAGGGCTGTTACAGAACCCCCCCCCTCTTAAGGGAACACCATCCTCGGTGTTCAATGACACCTACAACTAGAAAAACAAAACATATTTCCTATGTAGCTTTATAACATATCTCGTTGCAGTATTTACAATGAACATTGTTGAAAACATTGCAAACATGCCATTTAATGGAGCATTATAACATATCCCGTTGCAGTATTTACAATGAAAATTGTTGAAAACATTGCAAACATGCCATTTAATGGAGCTTTATAACATAGCTCATTGTTGCACTTACAATAAAAACCATATTTTCCTCAACCAACAAATAATCATACTGTCTATGGAGCATTATAAATATAGCACAATAGATTATTTACAATAATATACATATATACACATATACACATTTTCTCAACCAGTAAATAGAAGGATATGATGCATGTATCAAAAATAAGGAAATCCAGAGTCTCACACCTCCTTCCAAGGAAGTCTAGAATCCACTATCAAAGTCAAAGTAGGCATCCAATGTCCAAACACTAAAATCCTACACTATTGTACCCTCATTGAGCATTCACCAACTCATTTTTCTAGGGCACACTCCCAATGTGCATCTGATTCCATTTGAAAATGCTAATGACCAACAAAAATCCATACCCTACCTTACCTTCTCTGTTACACAGTCCCTCGGGAAATCCAGTCACCCCTACCATGTAGACACACACCTTCCAAGTTCTACTAGCACCCCCACCCTACGAAATCCATCCCTTAGAAAGGCTTCCTCACATCCAACAAAAACTGATCAGAAGTTCATAAATTTTGATCAAAATTTAAATCTACAGGATTGGGTTGAAAATAGTATGGTTGCGTACATCTCATCTTCCTTATTGCGGCACCATAAATGGCTCAAAAAACTAAAGTCATATGAGGGAGATATCGCATTCTGATCAAAATCCCAAATAGGTAAATTTTGCGACAGGTTTGATCGGGATGCCTAGTCAGCATGGTGGATGCACAATTAGAAAAAGGAATATTCTGAGGAATATTCCTTCCTCAGAACCAATCCCAGGTTGACAAGTGGTGTGATATTATTAGAAAGTTGGTTGTATGTTGCTTTTATAGGCCATTCGGAGGGTCAAACGTGGACAAGCCTGAGGTCACCATGTGTCCCCTTTGTGGTGCATTAAATTTTTTGTTGAGACTACAAGAGTCAAACCTTGAAACTCTGGCAAATCGCACCCATGCCTTACTGCCCAAGTCACATGTATTTCTTAAAAAATATGGTATGGGGGTCGTATTTCAAGTTTTATAAAAAATGCAATGGGGGTTGGGGTCCACCGGTGGGCCCAACCCGCCGGCAGTCCCACGATATATTGTCACATGTTATAACATAAAATTGTCACAAAAAACATAACCACCAACCACAAACTCCGCCATTTTCTTGTTAAACCTTGTCACATGAAAATTTACCATTACATATCTCCACGCGGTCAGCAACATTAACCAGAGTTGAAAACTGATCCACCGAGGTTTATGTTATGGTTCTGCCAACCGTCACGGTAACCATCGAACTAGGGTTGGAATGTGGCCACCCATAATCGAAAATTTTAATGCTGCAGCTATTTTGGTAGCTTGTTTGGAAGCACACCCAAATTTAGCTGAAATTAAGTATTTTGACTCCAGTTAAGTGGAGTCCTCCACATTTAGTGGAGCTTTTCTAGGTGTAACTGATAAAATGAGTAGGAGACTCAATTTTCGCCCATTCAAAGTGAATGAGGAGTCATTCTAGAATAATTGGAGTATTCTGGAGCCATTTGTGCTGAGAAAACAACCATTAGAGGCCTATAACTACATGTACTTGGAAAATTTTGAGCATAATGAAAGATGGGCATGCCATTGGGAGCTGGACCAGCAGATGTAGCCCAAGAGGGGTGAACTGCTTCATTATGTCTACTGTGTAAATGTTATGTGGTGACTTATTTCTCTGTTTTACATTGATGTTTAATGTTATTTGTGCTTATTTCATGCTTCCAAGTCACTAAAATCATCTACAATTCATGGTTATAAACCTCAATCCTTAAGCAAACTAATGAGACACGTATGCACATGTTTATAAACTGGAAGGAAACTTAGCACAACAAAACTAATACAGTCCTTTCACATTAGATTGGTATCAGAGCTAGAGTTTTTATTCTCTGGTGTTATTTTGTGAAAATAATTGTTTAACTGTTTGCAAGTTATAGATGCCTACAAGGCTCAAGCTTAATAGAGGAGAAGGAAAATTGGTGGGAGTAGAAGGGTCTCAGAAAGAGCCAAAGAAAAGGAGAGCAAGATTTCCACAATCTCCACCACCTAGTTCATCTCCTAAAGAAACACAAGCTACATTAAGCATGCCTCCAGAGGAAGGAGAAATCCATGAATAAGTTGATCCCAAAGAGGAAGAAATAGTGTTCAGGAAATCATTCCTTGACATGATTGAGATGGTTAGAATCCTTTATCAAGAAAGGAATGAGAGACTGGAAGGAAAAGGATCCAAACTTCACAAGGAAGGATAAGGATGCTTAGGAGGTCACAATGATGAAGATAAGTCAAAGAAGGGAAATGGGGGAAATGGAGGCAATGGAGAGCCATCATCCTCACCCTCATCATCATCATCCTCTACTTCATCTTCAATACATTAGCCACACAAGTCAAAGGAAAATGGTAAAATTAATTTTTTTAAACTCGATGTTATGTTCGAATTGCCAACATTTAATGGCGAAGTCAATGAAGAAAATCTTGATAATTGGATTAGGAAATTAGAGGTCTATTTGAGAATCTAGAACCTTCAAGATGATGATATCAAAATCCAATTAGCTTCATTGACAATGGAAGGTGCACCAATTGTTTGGTGGGAAGCGAAGACAAAGGAGTAGATCAAGAAACATGGTAAGATTATTCTATCATGGTAAAATTTCATTACTGCAATAAAACAATAGTTTTATCCATTATTTCATATGTAGAAATCCATAATGAACTGGAAAAACTTTAGGAAATTGAAAGGATAGAATGTGCAAGAATACACCCAAGAATTTAGGAGAAGATCTCCCTTATTAGGGGTAGATTTTCAGAGCCAAGATACTTTTCTCAAGTGCATAGGAGGCTTACATAGCTACCTTAAACATACTACTCTCATGTTTAACCCCACAAGTATAGATGAAGTATGTGTTAAGGCCACACACCTATAAGATAGAGGGAAGAACATTTCTGAAGAGGGTATAAAGAAGCCTTTTAAGGGTAAAAACAAAGACAAGACCTCAAAATGTAAAAGAAAAAAGAATGCATTTGTTAAGAAAGAGGGAGAAAAACAGTAAACATTGTTGAAAATAAGGCCTTGATGAAACTCATTATCGGAAATTACATCCTGAAATGAGACCCAAGAAATAGAATAACAACAAAGGGAAACATAAAAATGTAGCTACAACTCAACATGATTTAGGAGATGATGCAGGTGATGAATCAAAGATTACATCCATGGGATTGAAGAACATGAAGGGAAAAGAAATTGAAACTAAACCCAGTTCCATTACATCAAAGTGTCCCATAAACACTCCAAATGAGGAAGAAAGAATTGAACTGTTTCATGTGAGGGTCATATCCAATCATACCAAGATTGACACATTTTTTGACAGTGGGTCACAAGAAAACTTAACCTTGAGACCATACCACATCCAAAACCATATCCATTAGGTTGGATTTGTAAGGATGCAAATTTATAGGTTTCAAAGAAGCGTATATTGCAGTTTACAATCACTTCACATTTTGTTGACACAGTTGAATTAGATGTGGTTCTGCTTGACATAATAGGTATTGTGTTCGGGAGTGTTTTCTTGTATGACAGGAAACTGATCTTCCCTTTTCATGAGAACAAATATCATTTATTCAAATATGCAAAGGAGTACATTGTTAGATCACATCGCAAGAAGAGAAACATTGCTATGGTAAATGCTAGACAAGTAAAGAGGCTGGTGAATTCAAGTAAGAATTTTGTTCTTCTAATTATTAAGCCTAAATATGATGTTAATCATGAATCATTTGAGGGATGTGATCCTAAGTTGAAATTATATTTATATGATGTAGTTAATGCACATCATGAGATGTTTCAAGAGCCAATAGGATTGCCTCCAAAAGGAGAGATTCAACATGAGAATCAGTTGCAACAAGATTGTCCTCTTCCAAACATTGGTATGTATCGCATGTCGATAATGGAGAATGTTGAAATAAAGTGGCAAATCAAAGAGATGTTGGATAATGGAATCATAAGGCCAAGCACTTCGCCATGCAGTTCACCCATAGTCTTGATACCAAAGAAAGATGGGACATGGTGCATGTCTGTAGACTTCAGAGCTTTGAACAATATTATGATAAAAAATCGTTACCCACTCCCAAGGATAGATGATTTGCTTGATCAGCTGAAAGAAGAAATTTTTTTAACTAAGTTAGATTTACGAAGTGGATATCATCAAGTAAGAATTGCAGAAAGTCATATACGGAAAATTGCATTCAAAACCAAACAAGGACTCTTTGAGTGGTTAGTTATGCCAACTGGTTTGTCAAATGAACCGACAATTTTCATGTGGTTATGGATAGTGTTTTTCATCCATTCCTTGATGAATTTGTGATTGTGTACTCAGATGACATATTTATTTTCAGCAAAACAAGAGAATAACATGTCTTAAATGTGAATAGAGTGCTTGATGTTTTAAAGAAAGACAAATTGTTTCTTAAGATGTCAAAGTGTGAGTTTGGAAAGACTTATTTGGTTTATTTGGGACATATTGTAGGGGGAGGAGAGTTGATAATTGATCCTTATAAACTGGAAGCCATTGTGAATTGGTCCACACCCAAAAAAGTAACTGAGGTAAGAAGTTTCTTAGGTGCAACTCAGTATTGGACAAAGTTTATTGCTAACTTTTCTTCCATCGCGGCTCCTATGCATGTAGTGACAAGTGTGAAGAAAGGCTTCCAATGTGGAGGAAAACAACAGAAATCTTTCGAAGCTTTAAAAGACAAGATCAGTTCAACTCCAGTCCTTGCATTACTAAATTTGAGACAACAATTCGATATTCAAACCGATGCTAGTTATTATGCCATGGGCGTAGTACTTTTACAGCATGGTAAGCCTATTGATTTTCATTCTAAAAAATTTAATGGTCTTGTGACAAATTATCCTACATATGAAAAAGAACTATATGCATTGGTACAAAGCATCAAGAAGTGGAAACACTACTTGATGGGTAAAGAGAATATTATGCATATTGATCACCAACCATTACAGTACTTGCAGTCACAAACAAAATTGCAGCAATCAAGAAATTTCAAGTGGATGGGATTTCTTCAATAATTTCACTTGGTTATAAGGTACAAGAAAGGTATTTTCAATAAATTTGCTTATATTCTTTCAAGTCCAATCATTAGTGCATGTACTTTAATAAAAAATGATTCTATTGTACATGAGAGTTACATAGAACAATATGCACATGATGTTGATTTTCAAGATGTGTATGCTAGTTTCAGTGAAGGGAATCAAGTTGAAGAAAAAAATTATCACATGCATAACAGTTTTCTGTTTCATTTGGGGAAGCTGTGTATACCACAAGGAGAGAGGTTAACTGTCATGAGAGAAGCTCATTCATCTCTTATTGCTGGAAACTTTGGGGTAAGAAAAATTTTGGCTCATCTACAAAGGTATTTCCATTGGCCTCACATGATAGATAACGTGTCATGTTTTATAAGAGGTTGTTGTATGTGTGCAAAAATTAATCTTAGTAATATGAAACTTTGGTTGTACACACCACTACCGATACCATCAAGGCCATGGGAGAGTGTTGATATGGAATTTGTTGGAGGTCTACCTATGTCAAGAAAGAAACATGACTATCTTTATCTAGTTGTGGATAGATTCAGTAAAATCTGTATACTTATGCCATGTAAGAAAACCATTATTGTTGAACAAACTACTGAACTTTATTTTCAACATGTATGGGTTCATTATGGATTGCCAACTTCTATTGTTAGTGACATGGATTTTAGGTTCATTGGGAATTTTTGGTCCAATCTATGGAAGATAATGGACATAAAGTTGAAAAAGAGTATCTCTTCTCATCCGCAAACCGATGGCCAAAACCAAGGTGGTGAATAGAACCTTTGTCCGTCTATTGAGAGGATATTATAGCAAACATCCTAAGTTGTGGGATGAGCAACTGCATTACATTCAAGACGCTTACAACTGATAAAAGCACTCTTCTACAAATACATCACTTTTTGATCTATGCTTTGGGTATTTGCCAAAATGGCCATTAGACTTCATCTTTAGAAAGGATGTTGCAATAGATGATCATAGTGATATTAGCAAGGCTTGAAATTTCATTGAGAAAATTCAGATTATACATCAACAAGTTCAAGAATAGCTTGAGAAAAGTTAAATAAAATACAAAGAGAGGCATGAAAAACATAGATTTGATCACAATTTTCAAGAGGGAGATGAGGTATCGCTGCACAATAGCAAAGAAAGGATGCAATGGGAAGGTAAAAAGCTCAAACTCATTCGCTATGGTCCATTCAAGAACATAAAGCAAGTTGGTAATAATGCATTTCAACTTGACTTGCCTTCATATATGCAAATGTATTCAATTGTTAATGTTGAAAACTTACATTTTTATGAGCCACCTTTGATCGATGATCAAGGAAGTGATGTTCAGCTACCTTCTATTGAATATTTCTCACCAGAATTTCTATATGAGCTCAAGGAAGATACAATCGTGACAGGAGGACAAGAGCATCCAAGAAGAGAAGTGTTGACTACCTTCGAGTTGGGATGAAAGGCACTAAGCCAAGCAAGGAGAAATGGATGGAGGTTGTAAAGGTGAGGGATTTGTACCCTCATCTACTGAATATGTAATCAATTATTTTGAGGTCCAAAAGCTTCCCAAGGGGAGGAGTGATCAGGAGTTCATAAATTTTGCTCAAAATTGAAAGTTACAGGATTGGATTGAAAGCAAGTTGATTGCGTAGATCTCATCTTCTTGATTCTAGTGTTGCAAACGGTTCAAAAAACCTATGTCGCATGATGGAGATATAGCGTTCTGATCGATGTCCCAAATAGGTAAAATTTGTGACAGGTTTGACTGGGATGCCCAGTCGGCATGGTGGATGCACAGTCACCAAAAGGAATATTCTAAGGAATATTCCTTCCTCAGAACCAATCCTAGGCTAACAAGTGGTGTGATATTATTGGACAGTTGGTTGTATGTTTTTTTTATGGGCCAATCAGAGGGTGACACGTGGCTAGCCCTGAGGCTGCCATGTGTCCCCTTAGTGGTGCATTAAAATTTTTGTTGAGGCCACAAAAGTAGAACCCTGGACCTATGGTAGAAGACGCCCGCGCCTTACCACCCGAGCCACATGTGTTTCTTAACGACTATGGTATGTGGGTCGTATTTCAAGTTTAATACAAAATGCAATAGGAGTTGGGGATCGCTGACGGTCCCATGATATATGGTCACATGTTATAACATAAAACTGTCGCAACAAATTTAACCACCAATCGCAAAATCTACCAGTTTCATGTTAAACCTTGTCACATGAAAAGTTACAATTACATATCTCCAGGTGGTCATCAACATTAATCGAAGTTGAAAACTTATCCACCAGGGTTTATGATATGGTTCTTCCAACTGTTGCGTTAACCGTGAAACTGGGGTTGGCATGTGGCCACCCCTAACTGCACAGTTTAATCCTCCGGCTATTTCGGCGGGTTGATTGGCAACGTGCCCAAATTTAGGTGGAATCAACTATTTTGACTCTAGTTAAGTGGAGTTCTCCACATTTAGTGGAGATTTTCTAGGTGTAATTGGGAAAATGAATAAGATACTCAATTTTTTCCCATTCACAGTGAATAAAGAGTCATTCTAGACTAATTGATCATTTTGGAGCCATTGGTGTAGAGAAAACAACCATTGGAGGCCTAAAACTGCACGTATTTGCAAAATTTTGAGCATAATGAAAGATGGGCATGCCATTGGGAGCTGGACGAGTAGATGTAGCCCAAGAGGGTGAAATACTTCATCATTCCTGCTGTGTAAATGTTATGTGGTGACTTATTTCTCTATTTTACACAATTGTTCAATGTTGCTTGTGCTTATTTCATGCTTCGAATTCATTAAAATCATCTACAATTCATGGTTAAAATCCTCAATCCTTAAGCAAACTAATGAGACAAGTATGCACATGTTTATAAACTGAAAATACACTTGGCACAACAAAACTAATATAGTCTTTTTAGATAAAAAAACAAGGCATATCCATCCCTCAAAACCATAATATCAGTCATAGCATGCTCATGTATATCAATGGACACTATTGGGTACTAGTGTCCCACAATGGCCCTGCTCCTGAAGTGGTTTACCAACATACTGTTACTTGTTCCAATTCCTTTTTCTGACATTGCTAGTTCTTGCAGTTGACCTCAACCATCCAAAACTAGGCATTGCATGATTTCCTGTACCAAGCAAGTAATTTCCACTAGATTCGCAATAAATTGAAATAAGTTCAAATCATACCTCAGTGGTAGCCTGTTAATAAGGTACACTTGCACTTCTAGTTACTTCCCGTCACACAATTCAAACTAGGTGTTTTATCAAATCATCATATATAAACATATCACGTCTGGTTAGATAAAAAAAAACCATCATAAATTAAAATCATGAATCGAATGAAATTGTCATAAACCATAATCATAAATTACATTTAACCATCATAAGTAAGAAACATAGATCACATGCATAATCAAAACTAAAATAAAATAGTAATACTTATCCTTTAATTTATCCTTACCTTCTACCTTTGTTCTTTTGTACATACACAGGATCAGTTACCACACTCGATAAGAACCCAGTGCCCTTGCTTCTCCTCAATCACGTAGACATACACATAGTGTACAACACGTACATCTACACAAGGCATACAATACCACACAATACATACACACACTCTATTGTACAACAAAACCCAATACATACACGTAGTGTGCATCATACACATGAAACTACACACAACATGAATCACCATATAATACATGCACTTATACCTGACATACAACACATACACCTACATCTAGTGTACAAAACAACACATAAACCTACATCCAATGTACAACACAAAAGATACACCTACATCCATTTAAAAAAAAAAACATAAACCTACATCTAGTGTACAACACAATACATACACATACATCCGGTGTACAACAAAACATATATACGTGCACAAATTACAACACAACAAATACACATGTCATGATACTAATACTACAAAATGGAAATTCACGGTACCACATGTACACAAAACACCATGTCCACCATGCACACAATACCACGTGTGCACAACACAGCATGTGTGACATGCACATAATACCACATGTACAAATATAGTACCACAAGGAGAACATGTACAAAGTACCACCTGTGCACAACACCACCTGCACAATGTGTGCACAACATCACATGTACACAACACCACCTTCGCAATGTGTACACAACACCACATGTACACTGCACCACATGCATGACATGTACACAATGCCACATGCATGGCATGTACACAACACCACCTCCGCAAAACAACACATATACAACATGTACACAACACCAACTCTGCACAACACCACATGTACAATAATGCACACAACACCATATGTACATAGCACCATAAGTACAACATGCACATAACACCATATGTATCTAGCAGTACATATACAGAATGCTCATTGCACCATATGCACACAACACTGCATATCCAACCTGCAAAAAACACTACATATACAACATGTGCGTAGTACGGTATGTACACAACACCGCATATCCAACATGTACATAACACCATCTATACCCAGCACCACATATGAAATATACACACAACACCATATATACAACATGCATACAACATTATATGTACAAAATACTACATATGTTACATGTACACATCACCATAGGTACAAAAAATGATTATAAAACATGTGAAACATATAAAAAAATTAGTACTGCACATCCATAGACCACATGCCAAATCCATAAAGCAACCTTTCTCCTAGTGTCACTCCATTATTCATGCATGCTTCAGCATGTTGCATATCACACTTCTTCCATTTCATTGATGTACCCCTCAAAATTTCCTACAATAACATAGGAATATACATAGTATAATCACATAATATCAATTCATACCCACATGATAATGACTTTGTATATCTATCAAGACTATTATTCCAACTTGATTCCTCATAAGCCAAGAACCTCTTCATGCCATTCACCTACATAAGAAATCACTCCTCCACAAGAATTATCCCTAAAAACCATATCAGATAGTGACATATATACATACATATAATAATTAGCATAAAACAATCATGATCCATGATGACCCTATTAGACACGACATACATACATACATACACACATGTATAAATATATAAACATTAGCATAATCATGATCACAACATAATTACCAAATAACATAAGGTCAAGGTTAATAGAACTTCCTTTATCAATGCACAACATGCACAACATTGACAACCAAAGTTCCAAACTTAGCTAAGGAATCTAATGCCTCAAATCTCTTTACTTTACCCGCTCTACCACCATCCATTTACCCAATTAACTCAACCAATCCAACTGACTATCATATTATTTCCTTTTGTTTCCCTTATACATGAAACGGGCTTCATTCGAGTCTTACATTACTTGTTGGGCTTCATCAATCTCTCCCTGAGATCGACTACTTTCCCATTTCCCAAAGCAATCCCCAAGACTCTTAAAACATAAAAGGTGAGGACAAGGAACAAGAAAGAATAAGACCATGAAAACCAAAATCAATATGAAGCATCAAAAAATTAGCATGATCATGCACTAAAGGCAATAAAGACTGCAAATCAAGTGCAGAAAAATCACTAAAGGCCAAAATCGAAGGACTAAAAATAAAAATGATGACTCAATCCCCATGGTTCCTAGTACTTCCAAAGGAAATATCAACCTGAATCTTCATCAATATTTCATGAGAATCTCTTTTTCCTTGCAATCCCGTACATCATAATGCCATAACCACATAACTTTCAGTGCATAAATAAGTATAATAGTATACCAGTTATCTTACCGTGTTGTGCCAACACGTTGCCTTGTAACTAAACACACATGTCAGCCACATGTTCTAAAGATCAAGATGACATATCTATCAATTCGAAACGAAAATTTACCAAGCCTAATTACCATGCCATAGTCAATAATTGACTCACATTCTTCAATCATAATACTTAATGCTACAACTATCACCTACTTAAACGCAAGTACATATCAACTATCTCAACACATATGTGTTAGTGAAATCATCTTAAAACAATATAATTTCTTCATGAAATCTTACAGACACATACTCATACCATGTGATTAATCAAACATTGAAACAAACTATAAAATTACCATGTTAGATAAATAAACTAGATGACATAGTAGCAACCAAACACTGAACACCAGATAGATGACATAATCAAACGATGAAGAACCAAAGATGACATAAGAAGACTCAAAGATTAATGTATCTCACGAGATGCTATATTGTCTGCACAATAAATATAGATTAGAAAATATAACATCTCAACATATCAACTCAAACATAAATAAGGTCATGATATTCATAACAATAACTATCTAACATGTTCACATCATAAACTCAAACAACTGTCATTAATGCATAACAATCACATATGCATAGTCAGTATAGATTAATACAACATAATATCACAACTATATCATCTCATGCCTAAATTTCATAACCATAACTGTCTACATATCCCAATGAAACTAGCATGATACATATAACATCAATATATTCAAGGAAAGAACAATAATGATCAAGTTAACTAACATATAACAAAAACAAGTTAATCATATAACATAATCATCAACAACATATAACATAGTCATCAAGTTAATACCATGTATGACTAACCGACCCTTGTACATTTGATCACACTATTTAACTAACATTTATCTTGCATGTGACCATAACATTGAACATAATGGAAGGAATATAGAAAACCATAATGCATATAACTAAATTGATCAACTATCATTGATCATATATGTAATCGCAACAACAATAATAAGACAAACATGTATACAACCCTAATTATTATAACAACCATTAACCAAAATCTCTGCATGCCAAACATACAATACATGTATGACGATTTGCTCCTACCCCAAAGTCTAGTGCCACAAATTCACTTCGATTATCTACATCTCCTTCAATATCTCAACCAACACATCAACATCATAACATACCAAATACATAATGATGACAAAAAATTCATACAATGACATCATGGAAAATAGTCTTAACCATCACAATGCATGCTTAACAACATACAAATACTGACATGCATAACAAATGCATAAAAAATAGAATTGCATTCATAACGTACACTTCCTGAAAACAACACTGTGAACTTCTACATGACATCACAATGACAATAAGGACTTTCAAGATGCATACATAACAAGCATATAGACCACAAGGATGATTAACACATGTGCAACTGACATGAATGCATGATCATCACAGACCACCCATCTAGTCTAAGTGGTGAAACATGCTCTGATACCACTATGTGGTATCATATATGACCCACATTACATAAATTTTGAGTTATAAAATGGGCCTCCTAAGAAAAATGTACAACCAAAATTTTTTTATAAGAGCCAATAGAATTCAAGATGATAATTTCAACCATGTGGCATGAATCACCATTTTTGGGGTAAAAAAGTAAAAAGATTAAAAATAATAAAATAATAAAACTACTTTTTCAACTTGCATTTTCAACTTATGTTCCTAAGGTTTTACTCAAATTTCGAGTGGGAGTACTTATTGGATGAAAATTTTAATTCCTCATCCAAGGAGTACCCATGTTGCATACTTTTGATGGACCTTAATACACAAAAAATGACAAATACATAAATACATGTGATTGGAATAATGTTTTTCATGTATTTCTCATTTTTCATGTAGGAGGGTCCATCAAAAGTATGCGACATGGGTACTCCTTGGATGATGAATCAAATCTTGTATCAAATGCGTGTTCCCGCCTGAAATATGAGTAAACCCATAGGGAGATAAGTTTAAAATATGATTTGAAAAGTAGTTTCTTATTTTTTCCCTCTAAAATTTGATGATCTAATCCAATACTATTTTATTATTTCCACTACTATTTTATATTCTCCTTAGGAGGCCTATTTTAGACCTCACAATTCTCCAAATTAAGAGAGCACGACGTGCTCTGATACCACATTGTGGTATCATATATGACACAAAGACGCATGAAACCAAAAATCACCTAAGGAGAGTGAAACCATGCTCTGAGACCACTCTGTAACACCCTCATCCCACACCTACCGAAGTAACCAGACAATCGGGGTAAACATACGATGAGAGACTACTATGATCCGATTCAACTGTTGAAATTCTGTGATCTTGGGTCTAGGATAGAATCTTAAAATATTGGATGCTACCAAACCAAGAATCTCAATAGAACTACTTTGCACAGTGGAATATAAAAATAGTAAATCACACATGCACAGAATATAGAAATAATTTTACATTTTTTAACCCAAAATTTTTATATTAAAAAACATATAAAACAATAGTCTAGGTCCCCCATACTAGGGACAATGACCCTTACTCATCCACCAGTACAAGAAAAAAATTGGCGCTTGGTGTCAGTAAATCGACAACCAATATGCACTCAACAAGATACTCTGAACATTTAGCTATAGCATGCTCTCTCAGCAACTCTTGGTCGTACCATATACTTTCCCTATCCTTCAACTCTTTATCTTCAACTCTTATCTCTATCAATGCTCCGAGTCCATCTGAACACTGAACCTTGTCTATTAATCTTCTCACTAGTTGAATGATCGTCCATTAACACATCAATACATCAAAACTCCTCTCAAGTTGTTCATAGCTTCACTTGTGAACAACTCTCAATATTCCCACTATTTCTACTTAGCTACTGAGGGACTTCAACCCACTGTTGTCTTCCTTCCCTACTCTGATGAAGACTAACATAGGGCAATAAGGCCTTCCACCTAGCACTGCAAGATGTCCATCTCCAAAAATGAACATGGGATAGGAGGACCTACAATCATCTATTTTTTAATTTCTTCTCCACACACAAGTCTCAAGCTACTCAAAACCACTCCTGGTTGATCAAACCCTTGAGCTCAAAAACTACCACAATAGCAACTACCTTTTTCCATCAAGATGTTCCACACTGGGCTCCAAATTGCGTATTATCACGATGTCCTCCAGCAGACCATAAATGCCCAATGAAGTCCACACTTGGTCCACTCTCACGTTTCCCTCCAATAGTCCACGAGTGGGCAATACATGTTGTATCATATGTAGCTAGGTATGGCAGCCTCACACCTAGGAAACCCCGATGCATGGCTACTAACAAGATTCACAAAGAGTTGTCTTCGAGGGTGTTTATCCACTGTAAGGTATGCTCCTATTTGGTGTTTCTTAACACCTAAGACAACCCTGAGACATTACTCTCATAGGCTACTACTATGGCCCATATTAGGACACGATCCAACACCAAAAAAACATAATATACATAATACCATAGCTTTATTTTAGGATTGTATTTATAAAATGCATGTTTGGTATTGGTTAGGGCTAAGCACACACTATAAAAACTCCTTATTCCTCCTTCTAGACCTCATATAAAGTGGTGGCCTTGCTCTTCATGGTTCTCAGTGATGAAGATTTTCCCTTAGGATGAGTTTGGGCTAATAATAAGCTTCACATCCCTCTCCATCTGCCCAGAATTACTCCAAACCTCTGCGAGACCATTAAACAACCTTAAACACCCCTTGAATGGGGCTCTCGAACACCTGAATTGGAACTAGTCCCTACGGCCCTCAAGCTTAACCTTCACATAGAAATATTCACCCTAAAAAAGCCTTGTTTTCAACTCATTGTCATGCAGTCTGATTCAACAGTCACTTCAGACTTGTGATGAGGGTAAAATAATCCCAAAAAAACCCTTAACCTTCATGATTTTTCCTCCTCCCATATGCAGTCAGTTCAGAGATAGTATGATGTTAGTTTGATGTCCATGGATTCTAAAATGACTCTCACACACCTCTTATTTATACACATAAAATGGATCCATGAATTATATGAATAGACGTGAATTTTGGACGAATCTGACATGAATTTTTTGTATAACAATTAATTGTCACATTCAAAAATTCATAACTCAAGTTCTAGAGCTCTAATTTGGGTGATCTTAGAAGCATTGGAATCACCACACAAAACTCTATCACCTAAAATTTTCTCATGTTAAAACTCCTCATGGTTTTGGCCCAAATCCTGATGGGTACAAAACCCAGAGATTAGGTTCCAAGCCCACAAGAAACTCTTGTGGTGCTTTTCCCTCCAAACCGCGAACCCTAGGGCTTCGAGTACCTGACAAGCTACAAAAATATAAACAATACCTCTTATCAAGGGAGGTACTTCCAAGGCTAGAAAGTAACCATCATCATTTGATGATACTAGCCCATTTGTCATCCATCACTACAACATACCTTTTAGAATGAACCCACAGTCTTGGGAGTATCTGGGTCTCATTTCTTATGAACCTAAAGATCCCAAACCTCCATTGGGTTGCACCCTCTAAGGCTAGACTCCCTCTCAGCCTACACGATATCTGCTTGCTCAATCCTGCAAGAACTCATCCTCGTGGATCAAATACTACATGTGAAAGTCACTCCAATATTGGATATGAAACATCACGATCTGATGAATATTCTAGCCTTCCAACATGTAGTCCATCACATGACACCATATCAATCAACCTGATCTCGTCCATGCCAAGGTAATCCTCGAGTTGTCCCAACCATAAATTACAAATCAAAAGAATTCCGTCATTAGCAATATTCCCTACAACAAATTTTGTTCACCATGCTCACCACCAATCCACCAGAACTCCCATCAAATCTCACTACCAAGCTAGTCAATATCACATCTCCATGTATTTAGCTCAACCCTATGCTCCATGATATATAAACCCATAACTCTGTCTGAGTTACTTTGTTGTGCACACTCTTATTCATTGTCTCTTAAATTAGCTTAGATACACTCCGATACCATGTTGAATTTCCATGATATTGGGTCTAGGATATAATATTAAAATATTTGATGCTACCAAACCAAGAATCTCAACATAACTACTTTGCACAATGGAATATAAATAGAAGCAAATCACACATGCATAGAATATAGAAATGTTTCTACATTTTTCAACCCAAATTCATTATATTAAACAACATATAACAGAACAGTCTAGGTCTCCCGTACCAGGTATAATGGCCCTCAATCAACCACTAGTACAAGATACAAACTGGGGCTTGGCGTATGTACATTGACAACCAATCTTCCTTCAACAACATACTCTGATCATCTGGCTGTCACATGCTCTCCCATATCCTCTTGGTCATACCCTATACCTTCCCAGTCCTTTGACTCCTAATCTGTAGCTCCTACCTCTATTAATGCTCCAAGTCCATCTAACTACTGAACCTCAACTATTAGCATGCTCACTAGTTAATCATTTGTGCATCAAATCATCAACACATCAAGACTCTTATTGGGTTTTTCACAACTCCACTTGCGAAAAACTCTCAATATGCCCACTGATTCTCCTCAGCTGCTTAGAGAACTCAACGCACTATGGTATTATTGTGTTTCTTAAATGAATAACAAAATAGCGAATAGAGGGCTACCACCTATCACTCCAATATGTACATATCCCGCAACGAACATGGGCTAGGAGGACTTCCCATCATCTATTGTAGAACTCATTCTCCACACACAAGTCTGAGGCTACTAAAAACTACTCCTGATAGATTAGACCCTTGAGCTCAACAATTGCCACTCTAGTAACTATTTTTTTCCATCAAGGTGTTGCACACTGGGCTCCAACTTGGCCTCTATCATGTTGCCCTCTAGCAGACCATAAATTCCTAATCACGTCCACACTTAGTCCACTGTAACGCTTCCCTCCAATAGTCTGCGAGTGACCAATACATGTTTTAATATCTTCACCAAGCTAGGAAATCCTCACACCTATGAAGCCCCTCCACATGACTGCTAACAGACTTCACCAACAGTTTTCTAAACACCCAATAAAACCCCAACACATTGCTCTCATAGGCTGCTAAAATTATCCACAGTAGGACATGATCCAACACCAAAAAACATAAAACACATCATACCATACCTCTATTTTAATAGTTTATTTGTGCAATGCAACTTTGGTCCTTGTTACGGTTAAACACACACTGTACGAGATCCCTATCCCTCCTTTAATACCTCCTATAATGTTGTGGCCTTGTTTTTTCTGGATCTTAGTGATGAATAATTTCCCTTAGGATGATATTGCGCTAATAATAAGCCTCTCTTTCCTTTCCTAACTGCCCATAATTTCTCCAGACCGATGCTGAACCCTTCAGAAGCCTTGAACATGCCTTGAATAGGACTCTCTAACCCCTAAATTGGAACTAGTTTCTGCGGCCCTCAAACAAAACCTCCACATAGAAATACACACCCTAAAACAACACTTTTCTCATCTCTATGTCATGCAACCTACATCAGCAGGAACTTTGGAATTGTGATGAAGGTAAGCTAGGCCCAAAACAACCCTTAACCTTCACAACTTTTCCTCCTCCAATCTACCACCAGTTTAGAGATAATATGATGGTAGTTTGATGTCCATGGATGCTAAAATGACTCTCACACACCTCTGATTTATACACATAAGAGGGATCCACGAATTAGATGAAGAGACATGAATTTTGGACCAAGCTAACCTAATTTACCTATCCAAAAATTAATTTTTAACTTCAAAAATTCATAGCTCAAGTTTTAGAGCTTCGATTTCAATGATCATCGAAGCATTTTAATTGACGCAGCAAGCTCTATTACCTCAATTTTTTCCATGCTTAAACTCCTCATGTTTTTGTCCAAAATCCCTATGGGAGAAAAAAAATAAGCATGGGTTCCAAGCCCACATATGACTCTTGTGGAACTTTTCCCTCCAAACCTCAAAACCCTAGGGCTTCGAGTACCTCCCAAGCTACACAAAAATCAACATCAACCTCCTAAGTGACCTTAAGGAAGTGGAATCGATGGAAACACATCACACAAACCTTCCACATCAAAAACAAAACTCCCAGGATCCATCCTAGCAGCTTAGGTAATAAGCCCCTGGATCCCACTAATATTTTAGACCACTAAACCCTCAGACACTCCCTTGATATCAACCAGGTTGCATTTGGGAGTCTCTATACACTCCCACAACATGGGAATGCATGCGTAAAGGGAATTTTTTCCTCATACTTGTGCCAACATCCCTAAGATTTTAGCCACTTTTTCATGCCCATAACCCAACTCACTGCCCAAAACACCATGACACTTTCAAGAATGAAATATAATAGCGAAATAATGATGCAAAAATAAAAACTTAAACAAGGAATTGATTGGACCCCTACTAGACATGATATGAATTTCATGAAACATGTCACAAATATGTAATATACATGATTAAATAACATATATGAGCATAAGGGTCTCATACTTATCTGAGAATTTCTAAGAAGCACTTTTTCCTCATCACATTAGCTTCATTACCACATAATTTTGAATATATACATTGTTCATTCATTTACAAATCAAAACATGATGAGATCCATACATCATCACCATCATAAAACACATTCATAAACACCCTATAAAAAATAAAAACAATGAGCACATAACATTCATATAAGCCACAAAATAAAAACAATATTTACCCATCATTACAATAGGGAAATAAATCTTATTTCCATAAATAAAATGCAACCAAGTCTAGGAATTCCACATTCCACCTGAACATAGACATGGATGATCCAAATTTCTCTTCAGCCAGTCACCCCTACACTGTATTCTAGGCATGAATGTGGGATCTCATAAAACTCATCAATAAAAACCAAACCAAGGCTTCCAGAGGCCAAACCACCTCAATTCCTAAAATAGTGATTCCACCTCACAGTCAGACATTAAAACCATCACCAAATTAGTATCCACACAAGCTATCAAGGGCTCCAGATAACTTGTCAAGCTAGGGGTTCCAAGAATAGTAACTCAACCCACCAAGGGCTTCCAGAGCAGTTCAACAACCAAGGCTTCTAGGACTAGTAACTCAACCCCGCTTATTACAAGGCATCTAGAGTGTGTGTCCAACCAACACTTCCAAGAAGTAATAACTCAACCCACAAATAAAGGCACATGATAAACATCTAGAAAAGCAAACAATGAAATGAACCCATAACACCATGGCTATCTAGGAAATGGAAAGGCTAGGAAAATACATTGTCAATCCATACAATCCTCCATGCCAATGAGAAATCATAACCAAGAAACCACATTCATGTGCCATGCATGCCAAAACTAGAAAGGAAACCATACATGTAACTCGATACCTGCAAAGAAATGCAATTATATCCATTGACCCTAATGTTCTCTTGTGCTTTCTTGCCTTTCCTTTTCCTTCTTGCTCCTAATCCAAAGTATGCCACACTCCTCCAATATTCCTCCAAGAAAACTCTAAGTGTCCAAGAGTCTGAGACAGAGAATACAATAAGAGCTCCACCATAGAATTGGAAAAAGGTTTGAGCAAAATTTTGAACCAGAAAAATCTTTCCAACTTATCCTCAGAAGCTTTTTTATCAATGAGACCTCTATTTTATTCAATTTTCAATTATTTTCCTTCATTTTCCTCCTCACATGCAACCTGTGACCTTTCACCTCCATTTTCCCATATTTTCCTTTATTTTCTTAAATAAAATTACAATTAATGCCACATGCCTTTCTAAATCCTTATCCATTTACTTTTCCAATTTCCTCTAGCCATAATAAACTGAAATGGACACTTTTATAGGATGTTTTTCCCACCATTCATCTTGGAATATGTGTCCCATGACCTTGGTCTTATATTTTTTACATGGATTTTTAACTAGGGATGTTACAGAATACCAAAAACATGCTAGGTGATTATGATCGGCCTTAACTCATTGACACTATGAAAAAGTAACTATGAAATTTTCCACATCCTTCTTTAATATAGGCCAAAAGTATTGATTCTTTACCATTGTAATAGTATTTTTATATATGAGTGTCCTGTATAAGGAACCATTTGAATCTCTTTTAGAATCAATTATTTAATCTCCTACACATTTGGAACATGGATACAATTTCCATAAAGTAGAATTTCATTTTCACCAAGCTCATAATCGAGGTATTTCGTTTGTTTTTCCTGTTGCTGCACATTATTCTTGATATCTAAATATTGTTGATTTAAGCTAAAAAATTCTAATATTATGGTCATCATATATGTCCTACACACACTCACTATAGAGACATGCATCAATTGCACTCTCTAGCTAGGAGAATCGACCACCTTATTCTTTTTTCCGTTAATATATTTAATCTCAAAATCACACTCTGCTAAGAAATCCATCCATCTGATCTTCCAAGCATTCAGATTTCATTGTTATAAAAATGTCGCAATCCATAGTGGTTGGTTTGAAATTTAAATATACAACCCATGATATAATTCAACCACATATTAGTAACATTAATTAATATCAACATAGTCCTGTTCATGCTCTTTCAGCTTCCTAGATTCATAACACACCATGTTCCCATTTTTTATAAGCACTCTCCCAAACCTTATTTACACGTGTTAGTTCATAGCAGAAAATATTCATTCGGATTTGAAATTTCAAATACTATAGAACTTGTTAAAAAAGCCTTTAAAATACAAATGGCCTCTTCACATAGAATATTCCATTAAAATTTGATGCCCTTCCTCTACATTGAAGTGATAGGGTAAGTGATACTAAAAATTCTCCAATGAACCTCATGTAGTAGCCAGGTAGGCCTATAAAATACCTAAACCTTGAAACATTCTTCGGTGTAAAATATTCCTCAATGGGCCAAATTTTTCATGGTTCCACATATATTACATCCTCATAAATAATGTGACCTAGATAATGCATATTGTTTTGATAGAAAGAACATTTACTGGTTTTAACATATAATTGATGTTCCCTGAGAACTTGCAAAATCAACCTCATATGTTGCTCATGCTCCTCCTCCAACTTATAATATAAAAATATATCATCCAAGAAGACTATAATAAACTAATCTAGATACTTCCTGAAAAAAAATTAACTAAGAACATAAAAACACCTCGTGCATTAGTTAGTATAAATGGTATTAGTATGAACTAGTAATGTATGTTACAAGTTTGGAAATCCATCATTCTAATATCTTCTTCCTTAATTAATAATTGGAAATATACTAATCTCAAGTAAATATCATAAAATACCTTATCTCCTTGAATTTTATTTAAGAGGTCATCTATCCTTGGTAATGGATATTTATTCATAATAGTCGTTTTGTTCAGCTATCGAAAACATACACATAATTGCAATGTTTCATCCTTTTAAAAAAAAATTGAACCAGGCCACCCCATGGCGATCCAATCAATAATTATACATTCCCATTATTTAATAGCTTCTCCAATTGCATTTGCAATTCCTTGTGCCCTAGAGTGCTCATCCAATATGGTGCTTTAGACACTAGAACAGATCTAGGCACCAAATCGATGGAAAAATTGATATCCCTTTTTTTAGTCAACCATGGAATCTAGATGAATACCTTTTAATACTCTTTCAATATAGGGTAATCATCCAAATTGGTATATTTATCCCTATTGGGTGCTTCTAAATGAACTACCATATCTGGAAAAATTCCTAAAAAATCTTCCTTGACTTTAAAGTTAATATATTTCAAATAGATATCAATCTAGTAACTCCATGGACCTATCTTTGTTGGCCCTTATCATTAATATAGATAAAATACTTATTGTAACACTCTAGAGGCACATGGTGCTTCTTCACACAATCCATGCAAATAAAATAATCATAGAAGCCAAACACGATTATGTTCAAAGTATCCTTAGTATTTAGTCCATTCATATCAACTAAACATTCATTCATGAATTCTATAACCTTTCTTTTTACCTGAGTGGCTAGTTGAACTAATGATACCATACAGTGCTTATATTTATTCAAATTATCTTTTTCTACTAGTTTTCGATCAATTTGACTATAACTAGCTCCCGAGACAATTAGAATGGTAATATTTTGATCATTTAACTTGCCTCTAACTTCAATCATATGTGCTCGATGTTCAGCCTAATTATTATCTAGTGCATCTTAAATGATGAGCATACTTTAGCCACATCTTTCATTTTATCATCTTCCTATATTTTATGCATAATATTCTAACTCTCATGCTTATGAAGAAATTCCCTGTACCTTTGGTTTCCTTTACAATCCTAACACTTTAGAGGTTATAACTAAGGGTTATTTTTCTAGTTTTTATTTCCTGTGGACTCAAGAAAATATGGAATTGATTGTTACTTTAATTGGGATGCATTCTCGAATAAATCCATTCTTCCTTTGCTCCATGACTATCTTGTTCTTACTGTACCAAGCCCTTTGTATAGCTATTTTATTCTTTTTATGCTCATATAATTCTTCATCCTTTATCATAACTACATCTAAATTCTTGGGCTCATCATACTTCACCTTGTCTACGTGAAAAGGAGGTAATGCACTGATATATCTCTTAGTTTTTGTTTTTATTTTTTATCTCGAATGAAGTCCACATATCTTAGTAGCTTTGCAAACTTCTAGTACAATTATTCCATATTCATGTTCCCCAATTTAAGTTCGAATAATTCTTGCATTTTCCTCTTGTAATGTCACTCAGACAAGTATTTATGTTGGAAATACTTCTTAAAAATTTTCCATGTCAATGTTTCCTAATATAAATGCTTGACCTCCTTAAGTTGCTCCAACCATAGGTCAACCTTGCCACTAAGTTCGTAAATGGAAACTTAGGCTTCTAAATTCAAATAACAATTAAACACCTGCAAATATTTTCACATTTCAAACTTCCAATATTTGGCTTCTTCACCCAATTTATTGTCTCCATTGAAAGTGGTTGGTTTAATAATTTTTTATTCTCCCTGTAGTGTGTCCCTATTAGACTTCCTTTTACCAACGCTTCTATCTGGTGACACACTAGGGAAATTTTATAACTCTAATATAGTGTGGTCCTTCTTCTATGTCCTTTATATAAACAAATATTGTTGGTCATCACTCTTAGCTCAACTTGAAATATCAACACTCATTTCAACAAATTGGTTTTTCATTTCCAATCTTATTTTCATTTGATTATTGGTTCAATTAACACTAATTTATATTCATGATTTTCATAATATAAGTATTGAGTTTTTGTTACTCTCTTGCTAGCTTACCATTATCAGCTTTGAAACTACAAACCTCCACGTTGAGGCTTCTCATAGTCTCATCTAGGTATTTGTTCTCTTACCTACATACTCATGACCATTTGATTCAGTGCCAACAACTCCCATATTGATATAAACTTACCTAAATTCACTTGTGGGGATGTTAATATATGGAATATCCTATGTCTCTTAAATCATCATGGTGTTATTTTTTTTTGGAACCTATACACTTTTTTCAGAGAATTATTAAAAAAATTGTCCCGACACAAAATTTTACACCAATATCTTTTTGTAGACTTGTCACTCATTAAAATCTGACACCTGAGTAGAAAGCTACGTCCTCCAAAAGTTTCAATTTGACTCTAACTCTTCTAAAAAATCTTGTATATTTCTCCTTAATTTCTAGAAAAATGTTTTTCACCCAATCTAGTTTCTAATTGCCAAGATTTATTATATTTGAAATTCCTCTCTTTTTGACTAGTTACATGTCAAATTCTGACTCCATAATGCAAAGGTATGTGCCTCTAAATTTTTTTCCCTCTCACTCTCTTCTTGGAAATTTATAGAGAGTTGTAAAACTCAATTAATTTTCCATAAATTAAATATAATCCTTAGTATCATGCCCACTTATTTCCCATCGAACAGGAGATCCTACCTTCATGATCTTAGCCAATATGCATTGGTAAGATCCATGCTCCTCATGTGAGCTTTTCCCTTCTCAAACTCCACATGGAATGCTTATAACTGTGCTCTAGGTCCCACCACACACTTACATAATTAAAAAGTATATAAAAAATGATATACTTAAACTCAATCCCACGATTCAACTATTTCCAAACAATATATCAATACATATGCATATGTATAACCATATCCATACATACATACATACATACATACATACATACATACATACATATATACATATATATATACATATATATATATATATATATATATATATATATATATATATATATATATATATATATATATATATATATATATATATATATATATATATATATATATATATATATATATATATATATATAGATATATATAGATATATATATAAACTTCAAAAATGGATCTTTTTTTTTAGAATAATTTATGTTCTTGCATGTCATTAAATTATATTTCCCGAGTTGAGATATTTTATGATTTTTATAACTAGATGAGTCATAGTTTTAGAGAAGTTATATATAGGAAAGATTTTATCCATAAGGAAAAAGAAAATATATTAATGGAGTGATTAGAGATTTATGAAAATATGATTTAAGGAGATATTTATGGGTGATTTATGGAGTGATTTTTGGATCTAGAAAAATCTATGATGTTTCTAAATTCTATCTATTGAAATTCCATGGGAAATAAAAAAAGAAAGTGTGAGGAAATAAGAGAATGGGAAAATGAATGTAGAATCAGGCCATAGAGAGGAAGACAGATCCTAAGTAGTATTGTACGTACAAGATTGAATAAATGAAATATAATTTTATGTTATTTGATATTTTCTCTGGGTATATTTAGTTGATAAATTGCAGTTTGTGTGTGAAATATAGAATTAATATCAAATTTATTCTTTGAATGGTTATTCTTTTAAAATTCAATTGAATTGAAACTATGGGTAGAATTCCCATTTGGAATTCCATATAGATCAAGCTTGAATATGGGTAGAATATGTAAATATTCCAAATTATGTAAAAGTCTTTATGACATAGAAGTGGAGCTTTCAGGAAAGTCATATTTTTCCTACATCATATATATTGTGCTAATCACACTTGAAAATATAAACCAGATTTCAAACCATCAATGTAGAAGATCAACGATGATCGTCACCATGTACCACACACTCACACCATGACAACAAACAATTTCAAATTAAAAAATCTAAATCCGGTGACATAAACTATATTTTTAAAAAGGTTATATCTGATCACTCATAGGATGATTTTATAGGGAATTCCTATGAGCCGATATCTAATGATGTGAATCCACATGAACTGAGTAATGGGGACTAGCCCCAACCATCATATCCTCCTACCCTCATTAACCAACATGCACCTCCTCATTTGATATGTGTTATATGTTTTCGATCTTCTATAGGAAAAATATATGGTCCTTACAAATGGGGTTTATGGTGCTTCTTACATGGGGCATATTCCACCTCACACCATGCCTCCATTTCACTTGGTCTCCTTAGCTTTGTTCCACCATAACAATAATATCAATATGCCACCCTAGTGTTTCCTTAGGGTGATGCACCATATTTGTTCATTTTTGCCCCAACAACCATGGCAATGGCCCCTCTTGCTGTGACTACAGCTTATTTTCCTTAGTTCCCTTAATGAGGTCCAGAGTGCCCTATTTCCATGGCTTGAGCCCCTGGTCATTGAAAAGTCTAGTTTGATGGTAGTGGATCACTCATGAGACCCTTCATATGGTGCTTCAACCCCAAATAATTGTTAATATACCATGGTCATAATATGTTGATGAAGTTGGTAGGGATTCCACCTCAGGAACCTATTGAAACCTAAACTTTATATATATATATATAACCCAAATAAAAAATTTTGGGTAGTAATGGTATTCCATCTATGATATTTAGCACTCAAAGGCCAATTTTTATATATTTCTCCTTGAATTTCCACGAATTTAGTGTTGTTCTTGCAACAACCCTCGGTTAAAACTTCATGTAACAAATTTAATAAAGGAAACATAATAATCATGGTCATGGGTCATGTATTCCAAGTTGGATGTTGGGAAGAAACATAGTGACAAGGATCACTTGTGATTAATTAATGGATATGGAAATTGTTAAAGGAAATGGAAAAGGATTTGGAAAGGAAAAGTGGCATTTATTGTCATTTTATTTATGAAAATATTGGAAAATAGGAGAAAATGAAGGTGAAAGGTCATAGGTTTCATGCGAGGAGGAAAATTAAGGAAAATAATTGAAATTGAAGAAAAATAGAGGCCCCATTAATAAAAATGCTTCTGAGCATCAGTTTGTAATATTTTGTCAATTCAGTTTTGGAGCTCTCAGTCGATTCTCTCTCTCTCATACTCTTGGACACAGAGTTTTCTTTGAGGACTCTTGGAGGAGTGTGGCATACTTGGGATTTAGAGCAATAAGGCAAAGGAAACACAACAAATCACAAGAGGACATAGGGATCAACATCTATAGAGATTTTTTCTTGCAAGTACCAAGTTTCATGTAGGATTTACTTGCTAGTTTTTGGATGCATGGAATATGCATATGGTTCCTTGGTTATGATATGTCATTGGCATGGAGGATTGATTGGATTGAAAACGGTTTTTCCTATCCTTTCTATTTCTTATATATTCATGGTGTTGTTGGTTTACCTTTGTTTTCTGGTTGGTTCTCATGTTTCTTATGGTTGTGGGTTGAGTTACTAGTTCCTAGAAGCCTTGGTTGGAAAAACGCTCTCGAATCCATGTAACAACTTAGGTTGAGTTACTAGTCCTAGAATCCTTGGTTGGAGACATGCTCTGGAAGCCCTTGGTAGGTTGAGTTACTAGTCATAGAATCCTTGGTTGGAAATATGTTGTGGAAGCCCGATAGTAGCTTTTGGTTGAGTTACTAGTCTTGGAAGCCCTCGTTGGAACAAATGCTCTAAATCGCTGAAAAACTTGGGTAGAGACTAAACTGGTGATGGTTAGTGATGTTTGACCGTGAGGTGGAATCAATAGTTGAGGGTTGAGGTGGTTGGCCTTTTGAAGCCTTGGTTTGGTTTTGTTTGGTTTACTCCATGATATCCAAAATTCATGCTTGGAATATGGCATGGGGGTTATTGGCTGAAAGAAATAATTGGTTTAGCCCAATCTATAGTCAAGTGGTTTGTCAAAGTCTTAAACCTAGTTGCATTTTGCATATGGTAATAAGACCTATTTCCATCTTATATTTTATGGGTATATGTACTTGTTATTATTTTATCTTAATAATTTTTTTTATCATTGTTAGTCTATTGGTTATATGTTGGTTATAAGCATGGTTTTATGACAGATCTTAGTCATGGACCTTATCATGTTTTTTTTAGTAATTAAAAGGATAAGGAATGTATAACCTAATAGATGGTAATTCATATATTATCAGAGGACATTAGCCCTTGGCGATTCTCAGATAAGTATGAAGCCGCTATGCTCAGATGTGCTTATATGACTTATATATTACATGTTCATGATGTGTTTTATGGAATGTATGTCATGTACAAGACTTGTTGGATCAGGTACTTATTCAATTTTTACATTAGAGGCCTTGTCACACTATTATTTATCCTTTATGAGAGTTTCATCAAGTTTTGTGTAGAGGCATGAGTCCTGGCCCTAAAAATGTGGCTCAAAATCTAGAGTTGTTGGCACAAAACATCCTTAAAAAGAATACAATCACATGGATGCCTTGTTGTGCATGTGAATTTGGGCTTTCAGTCGTATGGAGGGATTTTCATCAATGCGACTAGGTTCCATTTTAGGAAAACAACAGGTTGTCTGAAGGGTTGGTCACCTGGAAGGGTTGGTTGTCTCCTATCCAAGGAAGGCCAGATTGGTATCTTCTTGTGGGTTCCACTTCCTTAACTATAATTTTGGAGTTTAATCATATAATAGCAACTATTCGTCACATGTTTACCTTGTTGGACTAGTTAGCTTGGGTAAATGTGGGAGGAGGGTGTTATAGGGTGGTATCAGAGCATGGTTCCATTCTCCTTGGGTGATGTCTGGTTTTCGTTCTCCTTGGATGAATGTGTTCTCATATGTACATGTCAGTTTTATATGTGTACTTATGCTTGTGGTCTATGTGCTTGTTGTGTATGCATGGTGGTGATCACGGTTTTCGTTGTGATGTCATGCAGAAGTTTTTCTTCTTGTTTTCAAAATGTGTTTTCCATGAATTCATGTCAGTGCTTGTCTATATTTTCTATGCATGTGTGTCATACAATTTTTGTTATGCATGAATTATGTCTAGTTGGTGTTGTAGTTGTGGTGCATGGTAAGTGGATGGTGATTGAGATGATTTACTTATACTGTGATGACTATGATTATACATGTATTGCACTAATATGGTTGATCTTGAAGACAAGATATACTCCCCTAAAATATTTTGATGTATGTTAGTTATGTTTATGTTTTAGTTTAGCTGACATGATATTATTCGCAGGAAGAAAAGAATAAAGATGACTAGCAAGATGGTAGAATATAGTTCACAAGATTCTCCCTATAGATCAGATGAGAAGCATGGTGATGAGTACTCCCCTCACTTAACAAACAATCTTAGAAGTTTGAAGGAGTAAATAAGGGGTTTTAAAGAAAATAATGAAAAAAAAAGTTCAACCACTACTTGTGATGGCACATGAGAAACAAGTAGAAATTAATGTAATTATCATGCAGAGCTAGTCAGACTTGTAGAGACAAGGAATAATTAGAATCAATCATTGGAAGGAGGATAGGACTAGTGCAGAATATGGTAGCAAGTCGCATCATGGGCACAGGTTAGATAGAGATGACACGGTCAGATATGGAATATTCTTGGATACACTTGATGGAAAAGGAAATGGAGATGGGATTTACTCTAGTTTTGGTTTGGACATGTATCATGGTCATCATCACTATCATCCATATAGGAGGAATGAAAATTTATATTTTTTAATGAGTTCAAGAAAGAAAATCCACCTACATTTGATGGAGAAATGAAGAAGTCATAGGATGTAGAATCTTGATTGCTTGGAATGAATAATTTATTCATATTGCATGATTACTCAGTGAAAATGAATACCAGAATAGCTATGTTCAGTCTTAAAGTTCAAGAATACATATGGTGGGAAGAAGAAAATAATTTTAGAGGTATTAACAAAGACGATTTGTATTGGAGTGAGTTCGAGAGTCTATTCAGGAAGAATTATCAATTCGAGGGATACTATGATGACATGGAAAAATAATTATATGAACTAAAGATGGGATCTATGACCGATGAAGAGTAAACTATAATATTCTTGGAGTTATTGAGGTATGTGCCTTATATCAATGAGGAGAAAGTGAAGATTCAAAGATTCATCACTGAATTCTAGTAGCATTCAAAGACATGATTGTGTTGGAGGTGCCTAGATCATTGGAGGAAGCCTTCATGAAGCTAAATAATTGTTATGAGAAATCAAATAACAGATTTGAGACTAATAAGGATTGGATGGGTAATGGAAAAGATAAACAAAAATGGGATAAGAAGAGAACAAGACCTCAAGACATAGGTAAAAAAGATAATTTAGTACCATCTAATAATTTCCATGGTTATGAGAGAGGACAAGAATTTCAGTCTGAGGAGAAGAACAAGGGTTCAAGTTGTAAGAATTTAGAGTGTTGGACTTGTGGTGAGGATCATTGTAGGTGAGATTGTCCATAGCATTAGGGTGGTACACCAGATATCTATAGTGCTAAGAAAGAATAGATAGTGGGGGATGGTGGATAGAGTATTCCTTCGATTTATGCAGAATTGGATAACAAGCAGGAAGATCACCACAAATTTATTATTGAAATGGACGGTAAGGTTTTTGATCAAGTTGTTTCTATTTTGATTGACCATGGATCTAATTATAGTTATGTTAATCCTGAGTTGGTGGATAAATGGTGGTTTGAATAAAGAAGTTCATGCAAAGTCTTGGCTAGTGCAGCTGGCTCTAGGTACAATTAAAAGAGTTCATCACTGAGTAAGAGCTTGTGCATTTGAACTGAATGGTATGCCTACATCAGCACATTTGAATATGTTGTTGTTGGGATCATATAGTATATTATTGGGTATGGACTAGTTGTATATTCACATGACTATGGAAGATTGTTATAATAAGGCTATTGAGTGCTTGGATGACAATGGGGAACAAATAATATTATAGGGTAAGAAGAAACCTATGTCAGTCAAAATTGCTACAGCTATTTAGGAAAAGCATAGTCATATAAATCCTGTGTGTTATTTGCAGTACATATTTCCAGTGATAAACGTATGGATGTTGAGGTTGCAAAGGTATTAAACAAGTACTTGGTTCTATAGAGTTTTTAGGGTGTTTGGTCCACAGATATTTCAAAGTTGATGACTCATAGGGAACTGAAATTTTCTATTGAATTTGTACAAGGGATAACACCACCATCAAAGGCACCATATAGGATGAGCACTCTAGAGTTAGTGGAATGGAAGTTGAAGTTGAGGGAAATTCTTGAAAATGGGTACATTGGGCCATGTATGTCATCGTCCAGTGCATTGGTATTGTTTGTGAATAAAAATTATGGTACTTTCAAGATATGAATTGATTACAGGTAGTTGAACAAGGTGATAATCAAGAACAGGTATTTTTTGCTGAGAATTGATGACTTGTTTGATTAGCTGAAGGGAGCAGCAGTTATCAAAGACTGATTTTACATCAGGATACCATCAGGTATTCATCAAAGAAGAGGAAATTTGGCAGAGAAATTTTAAGACGAGGTATGGTAATTAAGAGTTTGTTGTAGTTCCTTTTTGTTTGACTAATGTTATAGCTACTTTTATGTGCTTGATGAATATTTTATTGCATCCTTATCTGGATAAGTCTTTTATTGTATTAATTGATGATATATTGATATATTCTAAGAATAACGAATAGTGTGACACCTCCCTAGCAACAATGCCAAAAAATGATGAACCCCAATATCAAAACAAGAATGCTGAAAATCCCAAGGATTCCAACTTTAATTATCAATCTAGGGTTCATACAAAATTAAGACGTTCTGACACTCTATGTGCAGCATGAAATGCATCCTTCTTTCATTGAACTAATTCAATGAACTGAATTTCATTAAATCAAAGCCTAAACTAATTGTAGAAATAGAAATTTACTCTATTTTGAAGACATATAAATGCTACTCACTCAAATATAAATGATAATCCTAATTGCAAAAATATAAAGGCTATACTACTTGAAAAAAATGTACACATAATGCTACTTACAAATGTAAATGTTGCATTGAAAGGAAACCTAGTCCATGGAATGGAAATAACAATGCTTTCAATAGAATCCATAGATTTAGAATAAAGAAAGTAAAATAATTTAACTTGCATTAAGGAAAGAGCATGTAATCAATCACTACATTCCAAATATTTTATATCCATTGATAGATTTCACTAGATGTGGCAATCAATAAATCATTATTGTGTTATCCAATTCATAAATTGTCCACTAACCATAACTATAGTGCTGAATTGTAATGGAGAAGAGGCAAGGCTTAATACTTTTTTTGCCTTAATAAATCATGATTTTGGAGCCTAATGTTCACTATTGAAGCATACAAGAGAAAAAGCAAGCTTCAAGGATCATTCTGGTCTATTTTGGAGGGCTTTTACACAATGCTACAAGATGGTACATGATTGGATCCGTGAGAATTATGAGGGTGAAAAAGGTTATATAGAGATGGGAAATGGTAGTGGAAGGTATGATAAGGTTGCATAATTTGATTTCCAATATTAGTACCCTTTAAGCACCCATATTTCACAAGGAACAATGCATAAGGTGGTCTTCAACATACCAAAAACATATTATCGGTGAATAGTATTTTGGAGCAGTTTTTGGGGTAGAAAGAAGAAGATGGTGGTATAATAAGGAGTTTAAATTACAATTCTAACCCTGCAAATCAACAATAACACGTTCAAGTCAGAAAAAGGTTATGATTTTTATACTTGAAAAGACTAAATACCTAAACTTCCAACTAGTTTTTCCTCTGAGTTATCTCACTAATGACAAAGAAAATAGAATCAAAGTAATATGGGGCAATTTTTTTTATTAATTAGGATTTCCTAGGACTCCAATCCTAGTTAAATAATTCAAAAATATCCTTTTTAACATATTCCAAAAAATAACAGAAAGTTACTCCAAAAACTAGAAATTCAATAATCAATGAGCTGTTTAACCTACAAAATACCTACCCTAATTAGGCGAAAATTCTGTTGGGTAAATTTTTTTATTAACTAAATTGATTTTAGGACTTAATCCAACTGGAATAAGCTCAAAATAGCCTTGTTAACATGTGCTCAAAAATACTAGAAAATTACTACTATTTTTCTAAAGGAGACTTCCAGAAATTCTAGATTTGTGAACTAGTAAACCAATCCAAGTAGCTCAATGATGAATATTAATTTTCAAATTTGTTCTAAAGATGAGTAATGCTTGAGACTCTGTAAATAGGCTGAAAAAAATTCTCTTCCATAATTTACCCAATATGACCTACAAAAAAATAAACATGAATAGTAAATGCAAAAATAAGAGATTCAAATGAAAAATACATTAAAAATAATAAAGAAATTGTACACAAGAACTATAAGGATACTGGGATGGCCAATCCCAATGATAATAAGGGTATTACGGAGGAAACAAATCTTTAGAAGCTAAAAATAGCATCAAACTTCATTATTTGAGTCAATCCAAGTACATCCCTGTTGGAAATGAAAGTAGAACTGCCAAATAACAAGTTTTCTTCACAACAAGGCATACATACCCCTAGAGGAAAATTAAAACTAATACTTATAAAAATTAATGGGAAAGAATCCTCCTCGAAATAAGGAATCTTTCCCATCCAAAATCCCTCAAAAAGTGGATATGGTTACCAACACTAGGAATTGTCATTAAATGACAATGAACACATTCCTAGATTTTCTCAATCAATGCAACTCCATATTGTGTCAATAACTTAATGATATATTGTTCATTCATTATCCAATATTAATCCATCCTGTAGTAGGGATCAAGTTCCTATATTATCACATTCATAATTTACTCAATATTCTGCAAAAATAAATAATATTAGGCACATAATATGCAATTATCTCTAAACCTTCCTAAGGACATACGAAAGCTAAAAAGACATTAGTAAGTTTATAATAAGATATTTAATGTAGCCTTTATGTACCTAAGAAATTCTAAATGTTCCTTAATTTTTGTCTAATTTTGGCCCATTACCATATCATGGTGAATTTTTAAACCCATACATAGACTTCTTTAACATGCACACTAGTTCTTTCTTACCCTTCATGAAAATATTTTTTGCTACTTCATGTATATCTCTTCTTCTAGATCCCCATGCATGAGTTTTTTCTTCACATCCGTTCTACCTCAAAATTAAAAGCATTGTAAACATATAATAGTAATCTAATAGAAGATAACTTGGCAACGAGCAAGAAAATATCACCAAAATTAATTCCTAGTACTTGGCAATAAAATTTCACTATTAACCAAGCTCTGTATTTCTCCACTTTTCCCTCCACATTCATATTCTTCTTAAACACGTTGTTTCTGCCAATGGGTTTCCTTCCAAGTGAAAATTACACCAAATCAAAAGCCTATCTTTTAACCAAAGTTTCCATTTCTTCAACTGTGGAAATTTTCCATAGTTTTCCATCCTTTGAATCCACTGCTTCGCTCACAATTTTTGGATCATCATCAGTAATAGATAAATAAAAATTTGAACAAAAATAAGGTGGACAATACCTCTCTAGCTGCCTTCTTTCCCAAATCGACCTCCTTAAAACTAGAGAGTGTGGTTCTTATTCTTCTTATTCATAGTCATTTCTAGAGTTTGATTATTTATCCTCCAACTCAAACTCTATCTTATGTGATTTATTTTCCTTTAGTAGGACTTATTGTTTCATGAAATCCTTCACTTCTCTAAATACCACATCTTCATTGTACACTAATTTCTTTATTTATGGGTTCCAAATTGTTAACATTTCTAACCATCCTTATACAAAATAAGCATGCACCTTTCACATTTACTATCCAAATTGGTTTCTTTCTCGTTTCGAACATGTACATATGCATCACATCCATATACTCTAAGCTGTGAAAAATAGTTATTCTTGCCACTAAATACCTCATGTGGAGTCTTATCCTACCATGATGATGAAGGTGATCTGTTAAATAGGTAACATGTAGTATCCAATGCCTCTTCCTAGAGTTTCTTCCCTAATCTAGTGCCACTAGGCATGGTTCTTCCCTTTTCCATTACAGTCCTATTAATCCTTTCTACAACTCCATATATTTGAGGTGTGTATGGAGTATTATTTTGTTTTGTTATATAACACTTCTTACAAAACATTTGAATTCTTTCTTGCAAAACTCTCCACCATTATCTTTCCTCAACACTTTAATATTCTACTCTTTCTAATTTTCCACCAAGGCATTAAATTCTTTAAACTTATCAAAGACTTTATATTCATTCCTGAGGAAATATGTCCATGTATTCCTTGAAAATTCATCTATAAATGAGACGAACTACACATATTTACCTAGTGATTAAACTGACACATGTCCAAACACATCGCCATGCACAAGCTCTAACATTCCTTCTGTCCTCTTAACACTAGAAGGAAAACTCACCCAATTGTTCTTCCCATATACACAATGTTCATAGAAATCAAAATCTAAAGGGTAATTAGACATAATTTCTACCATTACATTACCATGTAATATATTAAGGCTCTTCTCTCCAATATGTCTCAATTTTTGATGCCACAACATAGCCTTTTTGTTGGTCTTTCACTTTTTGGAGAAATTTTGATCGTTTTTTATAGAAAAAGAGTCGCAGAGATAATTAGCATAGAAAGAAAAATAAATTCTTAAAAATAATGGAAAGTGCCAAGGGATGGAAAAGAGATGTTATATTTGGAATTGCTAATGCTTCGTAAGAAGGATCAATAAGATGAATTTGAAATAATCAAGTGAAAAGTGGACCAATTAGTTAGATCTTATCAAGATGGTTAAGTCAGAAAACATCGAGCGAGAACAAACGAGATCAAAAAAGAAAAAACGATATATATATATATCGAGATGAAGTTTCAAAGGGAGAGACAAAAAATAGAGTCGTCGTGCTATTCAATGAAAACTTGAGTCCTTTTTTATGTGCCATGTTTTAATTCTTTCCATATAACTGAATAACTCTTGCATAGACCTTGTGTAGCTTTCATAGATATCTGATGTAATGGTTTGGCTCTTGAATTTTAATAAAAGAAGAGTATTGCGAGGATCTATGTCTATGATTATGTATAAGTTAAACTTTCGTATTGAATGATCCCTTTTAAAATTTTATAATGCTCTGCTAACTCATGTTTTCTATTATTTTTCTATCGTGTAAGTATTGTTTGAATATTTTCCAATGTGTGCTGGATTATTTTATAATTTAATTAATGGAGTGAATCTTGTTCCATTCTAAAATCCCAACACATAATTTAACAATCCTAACACACCTCAAATGAGACTTTTCTCCCTTACATAGTAATTAAAATATCGTCATTGTTCCAGACTATTTGGAATCCTTTATTGGCACCCTATGATCTAATCCACGGTCAAGACTAAAAACTTTTCCACTAACACCTCTCACTAGATACTACAATATTTTTTTTTCTATACTTTTAGGAACGACAGAAATACTTCACCCCTCAATAAAAATACTACCCAAAAGATTATACCAATTTCAATTCGAACTCGCCTCACCAATATTAGTACTCCTCAAACCATCTTGCGATATCTTTCTTGAAAAAACTCTTTACACTTGCATCATCCATCCTTCTTAAAGAAATTATATTTTTTGGTCAATATAAGAATATGCAAAACACCACAAAGTGTTTTAATCCTTTCACCTATCATATTTAGTTTGACTTTTCCTCATCTTATTGTTTTCATCTTCCTATCATAACCTAGGGAGGCATCACCACCATCATGTTTCTAATATTCACAAAATAGCTCCCTATGGGGAGTCATATTAAAGGATGCACCCGAGTCAATTAACCATGCCTAATGATATACATGTGCACTTGAATAAATATCCAAGTACACATCCCCACCTTCATTTGAGGTAGTTTTTTCCTCTGTAGAAGGAGAATCATCAAATCCCTTTCAATTCTCAGGAGTCTTAGATTTTTCAATATTAATTGTAGTGCCCCTTATTTTCGGCATTTCTAGCATACCTTTACAAATTTTCTTGGAGATTTATATCTCCCTCTAGATTTAGATCTCCCACTTGAATAATTATTGCTATTTTTGTTTTGGTACCATCCTCTTACAAATAAGGCATATTCATTGTGGATCTTCATGTTTTTCCACCTCATCTCCTTTCACAACAAGGATGATATTATTTCATCAAATTTTAAGGAAGTTGTGTTACTACCTATGGAAAAAACCAAACTATCCCATGAGTCCAGTAGAAAAAACAAAAATTTGATGCACTTATCTCTTTCTCAAATTTTACTATAAAAAAAAAAAAATCATTAACTTACCATAGTATTAAATACGTTTAGATGCTCTTTCAATGAGTCCACATCCCTCATCCCAAGGTTACACATATTTTCCCATGCAAATAGATTGTTCACCAGTTAATTATAGTGATACAAAGTCCCTAAATTTTTCATTCAATCCTTTGCTATATCTTCTCCTAAAACATTCAGTAACACTAAATCATACAAAGGAAACCGTATTGTGCTTTTTTCATTCCAATCCAACTTGGTCCAGTATTTTATTAAAATTCTTTTTGGTTTACTACCTAAATCCACCATGATCCATTGATACATATCCACCATAAAATCCTCCATATTGCGCTTCCAAAACACAAAGCTCCATTTATTGAATTTATCTACCTATATCCTCCTACTATTTGATTTTTTTTTTTATCACAAGAATCGATCCCAGATATCTCCCACTGTAATAAGGTCTACCGAAAACATAAGGAAAACCCCTCAGCGTTGATACTCTTGAAGCCAAAACTACTCTCTTAAAAAATTAAGGTTTTTACCCTGTACAAAAAGTACCTAAAAATTAATTCTTAAAAAAACAAAGAATATATGTTGGCGAGAACATAAAATATACAAATATTGTTTTCTCCTAGAACCAAAAACTGGGAAAAACATATTGATTTTTTATTATATTCCTTTTAATGTTATAATAGATTATACAAATTTTGAAGCATTCATAAACATTCAATCCATTAACACGGGATTAGAAAATAATCATAGATCCGTTGACTAGATATAAAAAATACCATGGGGAAAACCATCACACCCAAGACCATGCGCAGAATCATGAGTGGTTCCACCCCACTTCCTTGGGTATTCCCAATAATCCTTGGATCCACATTATTTTATTTTTTATTTATTTATTTATTTATTTATTTATTTATTTTCCAGTTCGTTGTCTCAAACCCTGTGTAGCGAGGCTACCACCCACCTGAGACCCCCCACTACCCCCGACGCAATGCAACAACACCTATACCTAGTCATAAGAAGAATATAACACATGCCCAAAATTAAAAAGAGATAACATACTATTATTGTTACAAATTTAAGCCTTGGAAGTAAAGTGTTTGTGAAATGGAAATCCATACCCTTTTTCTCCCATAAAATGGGGAAAAATCGATAAGTTTTGGTCATATAAGCATAACTTTCACTTAGAAGGTCCAAAGAGATCGTAACTAGTGGGAGCCACATCATAAAATACATATTTTAACAATTGTATCAATACAGGATTATATCTACTTAAGTTATAATACCTTTAATGTCATACCCTAGAAATAAATTATACAAACTTCATTTTTAAAAGGCATGCTAACTTAGAATTGTCATAACTTACGATTGGAATTTTTCATTTAGGTGATTGTGAAGCCACTAGAAAGGATAAAAGAATGAGCATATATTGAGAATAAGTATCACGTGTAGTTGGGATTATCAATTCTAAAATATGGAGGTTGTAATTTAAAGTGTTCAGTTAGATCCCAAGTAATAAATAATGGCAATACTTAAATTTAGTGGAGTTGAATCCCAAGTAATAAATAATGGCAATACTTAAATTTAGTGGAGTTGAAGATGAAATTGATTCTACATAATGGGTAATAATGGTAAGGGAAACTTGTAGAATTATTTTTTACTTATTCCTTTGTTTCCATTCTGATCTAAATTATCATAATATATTTTTCATAAACATATAATAAAACATTTTACTTCGATGAATTTGAAAAAAGTATTCGTAAATAGATGGATCTAGGAGGAAATTTTGGAGGAGATGCATGAAATTGAAAATGAATCCAATTAAGCGAAATATTAACTTTCTAAATTCTAAAAGTTTAATGACTTAAATAGGAAACTGAGGAAGGGTGATCAATTATATATGATGCAATCCTTCTCTTTAAAGAAGTTAATGATTTAAAGAAAATACAGATGATAAAATGCAAGAAGGATGAGGACACACAAAAAAATAATCAAAGACTACTTTATGAGGTTAAGAGATTTAAAGAATAAAATAAATTATTGAAAAATTAAGAAAATACAAGGATCAAGAAGATTGAAGAAGTACTTGGTATAAAAGACGCAAAAGGAAACACAATCTAGAAACACAATCTAGAACTGAAGATGGAAAAATGATTTGACGGAAGAAATAACAATGCATATTTAAAAGAAGAAGAAATAGAAGATTGAAGATCACTAAAAAAATATTTGAATTCTACCTTGAGGATGTACATGTCAAACAAACACATTGATATTATCTTTAAAAAATGTTAGATTGTAATAAAATATTTTGATTAAATAATTGAAAGTAAAAACATTAATTATTTTTTAAGAAGAGAAATGGATAATTCATTTAATTATTATATAAAATTAATATGTGATATTTAAAAAAATATTAATAATAATAAAAAAATTAATGTGGGTTATAAATAAAATATTTAGATATGTTGAATTAAATAATATTAATATGTATATAAATATATATTAGTAACAAAAAAAACATTTTCATATAAACAATATGATTTATAAATATTTGAATATCGTGATGGTTAAAATCATATATTCCCTCTTAAAAATTCGCATACCTAAATATTTAAATTTAAAGAAAATAGAATATATACATCTTAATAAACTTTAACAATCAAATCACTCAATTAAATTAAACAAAACTAAAATAAAAATAAGTTTTTATTCATTTTTATTTATAATAAATTTACAATAAATTTTTTTATTTAAATTATTTATTTTATAAGTTTTAAAATATGATATATAATTTTTTTTTATTCAAATTATTTATTTTATAAGTTTTGGAATATAAATATTTTAAAATGTGATATATAATTTTTTAGATTTCATATTTAATGATTGCAGGGTTAGATTATGGCATTGTATTTTTCTTTATAGCGATGTTAAGTGAAAATTGAGGTTAAGTTTATTTCAGGGATTGAAGAAGTACTAAATAATTTGACAAATGGACTTCATTTTTTTTTATGAAATATTTAAATTATAAAATGTTTTGGAGTTTTTACATATAGAAATAGTAATGCACTTTTCGTTATAGGTGAGGCTTTAGTTTATTTTTTTTACATATGGTTTTTCTTTAAAAATATTTTAAGTTTATTTGTACTTAAAAAGTTAATTTTTTTTTATGTAAAAGTAAAAAATAATTTTCATTGCAGATGGTTAGTCAATATTTGAAGATCATTTTTAAAAAATATTTTGTTTAAATAAATTTTTTTAATTAAAAATTAAATTAAAGTTAATATAAAGTTTTATGATTTATAATTAATATTATATTATTTTTTTGTAATTTTGTTGAGAATATATTTTTATTATGTTTAATATATTATTTTCATCACTATTTAATAAGCTATTTCAGATTAAAAAAATATTTTAACAAAGCATCCAATTATTATCTATCTAAAATTTTATAAACATAATATTATATTATTAATTTGATAATTAAATTATAATAAATTTTTCATTAATAATTAATATTTTTAATATTAATTTAAAAATCCATTATCCTTAGTGTGCAAATTGAATAGAAACTAGGAAAGGTGAAACCATATTAACATCCTCATTTCAAAAAAGTTCCCAAAAAAGGACAATATGATCTACCTCATCATTATCGAGAAATAATATGGACTAACACATAATACCATACAAAATAAAACATCAAGAAACCATTATTTTACAATATATGTTAGAGACCAAAAACTATAGTAAATTGGATAAGTCACAATAACAACACCTAGAATCAAAGAAAAAAAAATGTAAAAAATAGTTACTAAGCATTAAAACAAGGAATAATTGAGATTCTGAAGGAGGGTACTATGATAAGACTCTATGGGGGCACATATATTAGGGGGAGATGTATATGTAGTGGGATATATATAAAGATATGTATAATATGGGTTGTCCTAATAAAGGGACAACATATGAAATAAGTTTGAATTCATATGTGTAGAAGTAAATATGGAAATTATGAGGAGTGCGTGAATCAGATATATGAGTTTATAGGGGTATTTGTTGAAGATCCTTATTTTCTTTAAAGATATATAATATAACTCATATCTATTATATACTTTGAAGCTTCCCCCAAATTTAAATTGATGTACATTCTGTGTATCCTATTCTATTCTAGTAATTTAGTTCTTTAGGATTATAATAGAGACTTCCATTTTATTTTTTTGTAGAGGATCATTATGTGGTTTCGTATATCAACTTATCCTTAACATTAAGTCCCTTTATTATGTTACATGACACAATTAGTGCACAGATTCGTTGAAAAAATTGCACTTGATGAGTTTCATACAAATTTTATCACCCCTTGAATGATTTAATTCCAATGATAAATTATTTTTATGATCTTACTTCTTTTTAAGTAGTTTAAATTTTCATTGATGAAGATGAGAACAAATTTTCACAGATATTTCATGAACACATCATTTATAAATATCATTAATATTATAGCTACACAAGGTAGAACAAGAGGTCCCCGGATGCGGGTGACCATGGGCCATGGCCAGCAAGAGAGGTGCCACACGCTGACAATAGGGTTGAGCACACAGTGGATGCATGGAAATGACAACATGGATGCAGGCATGCCTGGGGGTGACATTTTAAGTGGGGGAAGGACGGTGACAACGAGTAGCAATAGGTGGGACATAAAAATGGAGGCGAAGGCATTGGGAATGCAGGATACCGAGGGGGGGAGGAACCACCTATGTCCTAGTCTACACGTGTGCGAAGGTATTATTTCTGGAAAGTGGAGGGAAGGAAGCATAGGAGATGGGGGTGAATGGGAATGGTTTATATGGTCGTAAAGGGGCAGGGGAGGCATTGTTGAATTTTGGTGCAGCAGGGTGGTCGAACAAAGAGGTGGTGGATCTGCGCTGGAGGTTGTGGAGGAGGTACGCCGACGCTCACTTTAGGAAGAGAGGATGTTGGGCTGCTCACTTCTGGGCCACTGCTGTGTGGGTCGGGGAATAGGGAGTGGGAGAGGAGAGGAGTCCAGGGGCGGAAAAACTGCGCAATCTACTCAATCAGAGAAATGGGGATGTAGACTAGATTGGGATGCTTTGTTCTTCACTGAGAAGGATGATGAGGATGTCTGCACCATTTCAAAAATGGAGGTGGACCTGGTTAAGTCTCTGTGTTGAGAGTATGGGAGGGGAGTTGAGGTGCACCCAGTCTGGGTGTTAAGGATTCTCATAGGCCGTCTGATTAGGGAGAGGACGAGAATTGGGCAAGCAGTGGGGAAAAACATCAGCAACATTAGGCAAGCGTTTGACAAAAACCTCAACAAACTGCAGGACACTAGGATCATAGCTATATATCTATACATTCTGTGGCCCGAAAATGCGCTCCCGCTGGAAGACGTTGGGGATGGAGAAGAAGAGGAAGAGGAGACCAAGCAAGAGTCAGAAAATCTGTAATGGGAAGACTAGGACCGGGACTAATTAGGTGCCTTGGCCCCTTTTCTATTATGACCAGCTATCTGTGTGATTTTAGCACTATAATGTCTATAGTTCGTAGTCTTAGTAGGTTTAGTTGGTTACAAGAAGGATTTATGGCTCTACTACCTTTGTTAGGGGCCATAAGACTAGAATTTCCTGCAGTTTCCTGATATGGACGGAGAATTTTTTGTAATTTTGGACAGATGGTCTAGTTTTCGAGTGTCGACAGACCACTATATGAAATAATCTAAATAGTTAATAGAAGTACACCTATATTTGCTAATAAAAAAAAGGTAGAATAAGAGGTAAAAATAATTCAGAATGATTGTAATAGGTTCTAAAACTTGTCTTTGGGTTTTATTAACTTATTAAACCTTCATTTGATGTTACTTAGACCTAAAATTTATTTTAGATAATACATGCACCTTTTATTTGAGAAAACAAATCATATATTATTGGTAAAGTTTATTGATATATGATGGTAACATTTCTCTATATTTTGTGATCTACACACATAAGGAAATTTGTGTATTCCTTTTAAAAAAATGAAAAACTACAACTGTGGTGAGATAGTAAAACCCTTTTTTATAATCTTATGAAACTACATTTTCAACTAACTTAGTTCATTGTTACTTAACCATTAAGAAGACTTGGATATAGGTGATATTCCAAGAAGAAGTTCTATTTTTTAATTGGCTTCCCTTTGTAGGAAATGTATTCATGTGCTCATAAAAACATGTTGAAATCATCAAACTATGGGAAATATATTTATTCTCAATGTACTTGTAACTTCAGTTCATTAATGTGAAATAAAGACACTTCATAAGAATTACCTGTGTTACACTTATCCTTCATTGTTGAGATATTTTGAATGTGAGTAGTGTTGGTGCACATGCACATTACCTACCCCTCATTTCCAGCGAATGTATTTAAATGTCACTTCATTAATGTGAAATAAATACACTGCATAAACGTTACGTATGTTACACTTATCCTCCATAATTAAGATAATTTTAATGAGAAAGTATCAGTTCACATGCAGATTACCTACCCTACATTTCCTACCCTTTATGAGGTCCTCCTCTTTTTCACTGTTAATATTTATAGCATGTCTATTTTTGGCAAGGGCTAGCATGTAGGATGAAATGGGGCATTGACTAAGAAATGATATGGATATTTATTATCCACTAATGTGCACTTCCTTACTCCTAGGCACCTTTTCCACAAGTGAACACATTTTTTAGGGCGAAACATTATCGAGAACCTTATACAATTATCTTTTTATTATAGGAAACCTTATGCTTTAAATTTTAGTCCTATTTTTTGGGTTTATCTATACTTATATAGTTATGACTGGAATGTGTGTGCTATTTATTTAGTTTTCACTTATTTATTTCTCATTGTATCCTTAGTTAGCTCTATATTTACTCTAACTCTATTTTATATTGTACAACTCCATTTTTGGCCTATTTAACAAGAACTAAGGGATATTTTATTTTCTACTAGTTGTATATGCTTTAGGAACCACACATAGTGTAAATTACTCCTCTATAGGATGGTGTTATTTAATTATACTCAAGTCAAGAAATGTAATACAAATGAATTTGAATTGGTACTTTAAGTACATAGTCTAATTTAGTGTTATTTCAATCACACTTCTCCCTTATTTTCTTTCAATTACTCATCTAGTATTTTTTTCCAAGTACATATTTTGCTTGTGCAGAAAATACTAAATGGTATTAGAGCTTCTATGATATCAATTATTCAAAACTATAACATGGTATTAGAAGGTTTGTGGAGTTTGTGAGGAATATACTTATATTATTGCAGGTCATACAATATTAAACAATTGAAAGAGGATGGAACATCTCACTATTACCTTGATTATTACTCCATTCACCTACTTTGAGTATAACTTGTTCATTAATTTAATTGATTGTTAAATTACATGCATTTGTATGTAAATCATCGTACGTGAGGTCGCTAAGTACACTACATCGTATGTGCTAGGAGATTAGATTACAATATTTATGCATAACTAAAATGAACTGGAAACTTCAAAAGGAAATTAGATTCTTTAATATAAACTATGAAATCACTTAGTTTTTGGAAAGGAAATTAATGTTAAAATAAAAAAAAAAAAAAAAAATAGTATTGATCTAAGAAATTATGATTATTTTACCCTATCAAAGCATGGAGGTTTTTTCTAAAACTTACAAACTTTAATCTATGGAATCATGAACATTTTATTCTAAGAAACCATAAACATTTAATCTATGGAAAGTAGGAGTTTTTAAACTATGATAAGCATAAAAAATTAATCTATGTAAACCATTCATGAGAATATGAAAGAAATGAAAATCATATATACTATTCTCACATATATATAGGGGGCGCACCTGAGGACTACAATGGTGTTGAAAACTCAGATCAGGAGAAAAGATCTAAATCACTGATTTCATTCATAGTTGTGCCATATAAAAAATGATATTCAATGAAAATAATTTAGTTCTTCTCCTTCAATAAATATTAACAATTACAAACAAATGTCATCCTTGAAATCTCTGATCTCTCCTCTCATCAAAGAGAGTACAATTTATAGAATTTTGATATAATTAATAAATTCATAATTTTCTTGATTAGGTTTTGGTCATGAGATAAAATCAAATAAAATTTCATCGAATTTTTTATCAAATATCAGCCCATATATGATTAAATTTCTCTCTATGACACAAATTTGGTAAAGAACAACTCATTTAGGCCTTTTTGTTGATTATGCATTATATGAAAAATTGAAAAAACCATTTATCCATGTCATATGCAAATAAGGCTCCAAAGAACTTTGAAAATATCTCAAATGGTAATGAACTTAATAAAAATACACTTTCACAACCTAAATGGGCTCGTTCGGAACAACACCAATGTTTCCATTTTCTGAAATTTGCTTGCATTTTCTTAGAAAACAAGTTTGAAGTTGATTGGTCAAAAGTGTTGTGTTTTTCCCTTGATCTCTTGCTAGAGGTCCACAAGTGCGAGCTGAGTGGAATTTTGCCAATAAAATTCCATATTGGAGCCTCTAGAAACCAAGTCCAAGTGACATATCTCCTTCCAGAGTGGTGCTACTACCTCAACCATGGAGATAGCTGTGAAAGCTTGACGAAACTACAAAAATTGAACTTCCTAAACTTTCATTACTAAAACTATGCAAAATTCTTCTTAATTCAATAAAAATAATCGAAATAATAGTAATAAACCATGTAAACATATATGCAGGAATTTTTTTCTTTTATGAAGAAATGTGGTTAAAAATGATGACAATGGGTGAATGGAATGATGTGAAAATGGAGGGTTTCATCAAGAAAATTATGACAAAATGGAGGCCCAACATTCCCCCACACCGAATATTTTGCATGTCCTCATGAAAATAGAGAATTGAAAAGTTTCATAATCCAACCGGTTCCTTGTGTTCCATTATTATGTCATTTCAACTAAATACTTGACCAAAGCTCCAAGAGAGAAATATTGACACTCTATCTCAATAAGACGCATTTTTCTCTCTTTGTTTTTGAAAATGACTAATTTGGTAGTATAGCTCTTTGTTTCTACACTTTCTTGCTGTATCATTAGAGGAAGAAATAAAATTTAACCATCCTCATTTGAAAATCAATCAACTTGAAGTCTTCACATACGAGGTTGCTCATGGATGCTAGAGAGGTAGAAGTGATACCTGCTGATTTGTTATTTCCTTAATAAAAACAATCCTTCATTATTTATTATATGCAACTTATGTGAAAATAAAGGATGCCCACATTACAGCATATCGAATTACTTGTGACAATGTGAAGCTTTGACAAGATGAGTTTCACATAACTCAAAATAAGAGTTGTTGGTGAGGGTTAGACAACTTATCAAAGCCTAAACTATGCTTCCAAGTTATTTCAATAGTGTATGAATGAAGCCTTGTTGCAATCTTCTTATTCCTGTGGCTTTCTACTCATCATTTCTTGACTTCCATTAAAAATATGAAGATGAGCAATACGACACACAATTGAAGTGCTTAATGTACCTTTTTATCATGTGCTACAAACATGTACTATGAAGTCAATTTTTTCTATTTGTAAAATAATTCTTCTTCTCAAGAACAACATGTTGATGGACCATTAAGGAAAGCATGGATTAAGAAGAAGATAAATTTTAAACAAGAGAGTGGTGAAAGCATAAAATAACATCATTATAACCATGGAAAAAATGAGATGATTGCATAGGTGGTATGAATTTTTTGATAAATAATCAATCATAGCTTGTGGGATTGGTTTTTAAAGGGTATGAAAAAACAAAATGGGAGATAAATTGGAACTACATGTTTACAATAGCTTTCCACCAAAATTTCTAGAATATTTAACAAATTAAAAATTTTAAGCCTAGTTTTATGTGAATTTTCCCTTTTGCAATTGGAGAAGATAACACAATTTGATGGCTGATTTTGTGTTGATTTTTCTCAGGTAATCTGATCCATGATGCGTTAACCACCGCTTTGACCTTGCTTCACAAAATGTATTTTTTCATGTAGTATATTTGTTTTTCCAGTTCATCTCAAATGGTAAATCAGATTCTCTTGAAATTTTCTGAGGTTGTTACTACTAATATTGATCATATTACCACAAAATATCTCTCCCAATGCATGCACATATGTTGATAAAAATGATAAAATGTTGCACGTGAAAGCATCCAATTTCTTGAAAAATACACACTAGAATTTCCCAAAATTTTGTCTATTTATTTACCCTACCTCAATTCATTTACCATAAAAATTTCAGGACCAATAGATGCATAATTTATAAGCTATGATCAAATCAATTTCTACCATGTTTCACCCTTCACGCTTCCCAATGTTGCAACAAAAACATATGCCACAAACTCTTTTCAAGGCCAACTTGAGTGCTTCAAAAAGGAAGCAGTGTATTTTCACCGATTTTTACTACTACATGCCTTTAGAATCCACTTTTGATGAAGAAAAGGAACCATTGTGCAAAAATACCAAATTCTGTTATAATTTGTGCACAGTGATAAAAATTGAAATTACTCCTTAAAAAACCATTTGAAATGCCCTTCAAAATTGTTCTTTTCTAAATATTGTCTCTGTCTTACTCTATTTACCATATTCTGAGAAAACACATAATCTCATAATTTTTTATTTATGCTCTAATTTCTTGTCATATTTGTGCCAAAACTACCTCTGGAATAGGCTTCTACATAAAAAAACAAGTCGTTATAGCAATAGCTACAAAAGCTACAACTTCTTGTGGCTATTGCAAAAAACTTCAGTTTTTGTTGAAAGTTGTTGTCTTCGAGTTTGAATTGCTGATTTGGATTGTGTACTATATGTTGAATTAGAAACCATGGAACATAAGGCATATTTACTGAAATGGACCCAATTTTATTTTTTTTCTTTAAAATGAAATGAATGAAAAAGAGTTGTAGTGGTGTCATCATCATGTTGTTGAATGAAAACAAAATGAACATGTTGATATAAGAAACCAATAAAATATATTATTGAAATTTGTTGTTAATTCAATAAAACCATATAGTATTCATCAAAACAAAAATTCATGGTACAATTCTTACTATGCGAATGAATTTGTTAGACTTGAGCATGGAAAGAAATCGATAGATTACCGATCACTAATGAAAATAGTTAACTAATGTGATACAACTCACTGATAAAATAAATGAGTGTCAAGGTACCTGAGCGCATCATGACAAGGAAAAATGAATGTGTTGAAGTCAAGCTGCTTGAAAGATCTGAAAATCAAGTGGAAATTTTGTATTCCCATTGGTGTCAACGAGGGGCCTTGTCATTGATCTATGCAAGTTCCAAGACACTCCAAATAATCTCTCACCTTGATCCTAGATAAGGTGTTGAGGTCTATGGGAAAACATTTGTTGGAAGGTGGGCCTTAAGGAATCCCACATCAATTAACTCGAACATATAACTAAAATCTATTTCAAGAACCATAATTAAATATTGAAACCTTTATAAAATTGCATAATTTAATGATAAATTTTCCCACAAGTTCCCTCGCTTTCAAAAACAACTCATGTCCAATTCCACCAACAAGCTGGTTGTAATGTTCCAAATTTTTATGGAACATTAATTTTTGCCATTCTCACATAGGAGATGAATAATATGGGCCGGAGACCCATTCATTTCATGAGTAGGGAATAAAAATCCTCTTAGTGTAAAAGGGGATCACTTATAGAGCTGGATTCCACAGCCCATGTGTGAAAAAGGGCTTTTTGCAGGAGGACTAGGTCAAGTTTGACCAAGTCAAACAACGCAGTGGTAAGAGGTGGAAGGCATCTTATGGGCCAAAAAAGTGGAAAAGGATGGAAGGTTCCTTGAAGAGGAAGCTATCATGAGAGTGACCCATGGAGGGGGAGCTCACATTGTTTAAAAGGACGGCAAGGCAGCCATTGTGATTCATGTTGAGTATTATTCATCTTTGGTCTTTTAGACTTGTTGTTTAGCAAGAATTGCTGGGAAATTCCTGTTGAGGATTTCCCCTCCTTCTTGAGGGGCCTCTTGGAGGATTTCTCTTCATTCCCCATATTCTGGCATTGAGGTCATGCATCATCCTTTTTCATCAGTGCAGTTGTAGCTGGAGATTGTGCAGTGTTGCTAGGTGTTGCTAGGGAGGTTTTCTACAACACCATCCTTGGCTAGTTCTCCAGAGGAGGGAGCCTCCATTCCCCTGGGAGATCAATAAGGGAGGTTTATGAGTAGATTCCACCATATTTGGCACCAGGCCAACCACTTACCATCATTAACAGCGCAGTCCCTTCCTTAGACAGCATTATTCTTGGAGAGCATTTTCCGTGAGGGATTAGCAGATAGTTTAGACGGTGAGATCTTAGGTGAAAGGATCATCATTTCATTCTAGAGATACATTGTAGAATTTCTTGCCATTTATTAAGGCATATTTATACTTCTCTACTTATTTCTAGTTCTTGAGTTGTTGCTACTACCCAGTAACTCTGGCATTTTGTTGTTTTGCTTATTTCAGCCAATCCTTCTAGGATTGACTTGAAGTAGTGATTGGGAGCTTAAATCTTCTCTCCCAATGATTGTATGAACTATATATTTGAATATCTATGTATTTACATGTATTTCAGTTGTTATCCCATATAAAATTGTGCTGTTATAGCCTAGGGCTTAATTCATGTAGCAGTGTTCTTCATTTTTTCATGTATATGTCTCTTGTGGCTTGTAGTGCCTTTCTTGAGTGATCATTTCCTCAAGGATTTGTATATCTTATACTGCTATGATATAATGTCATGGATATTTGGATTCTCTGATATTATATGTGTTAATGTATCACTGCTGCTCCATTGGGGTGTTTTACATATTGTTGTAGCTCCATATTGGTAATAACTCAAATTATTCGCAATAGTGTAGTTGTTCCCAATTTGGGAACAATACAGTGGTATCAGAGCTTCAAACTTGGCATAACCTGTGAGTTCGATATCAAAAGGAGATGATGAAGAAGATGAGCTTGCTCTCATCTATTTTTGGAGAAAAGAAGAGCCTCCCCAAGGAGGAGAAGCAAAGAGAAGAAGAGGAAGGTCCATGCACTTCCTATTCTCATGAAGGCAAAGAAGATAGGCATGGAGGATACTTGGATCATCATATCTTAAGTAAGTACCTGGGTGAATATAAATCTCACTCTAGAGTATTCATGGGAACTACAACATTTCCACAATTTATTCAGCAGAAGGAGGAGAGAAGGGCCTGTAGTAAGAAGGAAATCAGAGGCAATAGGTTCCTATTGTCTACATTTGATGAGTATACTTTAGCAAGAGCTCGGGTGAGGAAGCTGGAGGAATTTTTTCTACTACATCCAGTGGTAGAGAAAGAAGCAGTAGAGATAGAAGTGTTGCACATGGAGGATGAAGCGTCTTTTTGGTGGTTCAAACACTTGGTCCATTCAAGGGCAAGTTATTTTGCAGAACTCGCTCAAACGTTAATCAAAACCTTTGATGGAGAGAGAACACAGGAGGAAAGGCTCACACCACCATGGGAGGAGGATTGCACCAGCGCTGCTGCAGCTTGGGAAGAGCAGCCTTCTATATCTATAGAGGAGGAAACCATTGCATCAAAAGGAAAAGCCATTTATACCACACAAGAACATCGCAAGATCCATCAAGGTATGATTAAAGTCCCACTTTTTATTTTAGAAGAAAATTTAAAATAATGTGGGAATTCATCTTTTAAGGTCAAAGAATCAACACAGTCTACTATTTTAGAGCATCTTGGTTGCACTTCGCTGTGCAAGGAGGAAGTAAACCACCATCCTCATGCTTCTTTGATGAGTTAATTTCAGCCATTGAGGCTGGGATGTGGATAATTGGAGGATGAAACACACCATGACATTCCCATGAAAGATAATGAAACAAAGCTTGAAACGGAGATTGAAGCAGCTGCTACACCATTGGAGGAATTAGTAGCGTTGCTAAAAATGGGTTGAGAGGAGATATTACCTCCATCAAATTTGTTTCCTCATGGATCCAACATAGTCATGGGTGAGAGATCTTCTCTAGAAGGTCTCTAAGGAGATGCATTTAAAACTTCCATGAAATGCAAAAGGGAAGATATGGCTTGGGAGAATGGTGATCCTCATAAGAGGAAAACCAATGGAGAGAAGAGGAGAAGACATCCACAAGGAGTTGAGTGGGTGTGGATGAGGAGAAAGAGGCTAATTAGCCACTTTAAAATATATGATATTGGGCAGCAGGAGGCTTGGCTACGTTGGCTCCTCTTAAAGGAGTTTGGCCATCACTTGGTGTACCCTCTTTTCAGAAGGATGGGAATGGAGAAGAGGTGGCAGGATGTTTACATCATTGAGTAGCAGGGAGTAGGGATACATGGTGCTGATGTGGTATATATATCAGTCATGATACCTTCATCACATGGGTTACATGATGTGAGCATGAGGAGGCAACAAGCACCTAGGATGCTTGAGCTATCTTGGAGAGAGCACAAGAAGATTTTCTCTCATATGATATATGGTGTTGCTAGAGTAGAGGAGGGCACTCTCATAGTGCAAAGGGGCTACTCCCTGTCTTGGACTGATTGAGAGGCATTTCCATCTTGGAATATGTTTCATATCTACAACAGCATCACCGGAGGATTATTTGACAAGGAGCATGTAAAGGGACAAAGATTGGCATGGGCAAGAGCCTTTTTGCATGAGCTCATAGCGCTGTCACTTAGGAGCAGGGTCACACACATGGATCCATATATCATCTTACTTCCATCTTATGGTAACAGGATTTTATTTTCATTTGTTGCTTTTCATACTCTTATCATTATGTTTGAGTGCATGGCTCCTCAAAGAGGCAAATTTTTCATGTTGCTCCATGAGAAAATTTGGGCCAAACCATATGATGGGGATAGCAATCTTACACATGGCCTTGGGAAAATGTTTTTCCACTCCATACATGCTCAGCTAATTAATATTATTAGCATTGTATTTCAAAACATTTTTCCTTGTACATTCCTGAGACAGCAGTTCTTAAAACTATGTTGCATCCACTTGGGAGGCTACTGGTACCCCCAAGCACCACATGAAACCACCAGTGGTCCCCATATTTTTTTGTTGATAATGATCTCCCTTTTTGATGTTGCTGGTATGTTGATGGGAAGCATTATTTTGAGTAGGACACAGGGGTTGAATGTGTCATTAAGGGGAGATGATTCCAAAAGTTTATGTATTGCATGTTCTAATGGGAATATGAGGGGAGGCATGGCCACCACAACCAACTATCCACCTTATTTTGAGGTGGGCCATGAGTTTGATGATGATATCGATCCATTTTATGTAGATGGGCAAGTATTTGATCTTTCATTTCTGGTTCACTCATCTATTTACTATTCAGTAGTAGGAGTGATATTTTCTATACGGTACTTGCCATGTTATTTTCTGTAGCTACAGAGGATGAGATTGCGTTGTAACCCTATGAGACATTGTTTGTACCTTGTTGCACATGGTGTAGCCTAAAACAAACATGTATTTGGGATATTCTATGATGATCATTTCCTATTCATCATGGATGAAGAGTCTTGGGCCAGCTTGTTCTTCATTGATGGAGGAGAGGGCCTTGGAGGATTTCTCTTCATTTTTCCACTTGAGGGAAATACTTTTACAGCCCTTAATCAACACACACTCCAAAATAATCATAATTGGAGGGGAGGAGAGCATGGGGAAAGCTATGAAGCTTTCCATATTAAGATTTTCAGCCCACCCTCATTTTCGAAGCTCAAGGTGGAGAGATATTTCTATGAGTTTCCATGTTGGGAGGCAGCTTATGTTGTATGGATGATTGCTTGGGGATGGGAGATTCATATGGGGATGATGAGTCCCATTTTATATCAGATATCATGCCTCAAGGAGGCCCTTAGACAACCCATTATTTCCTCCATGGATATTTGTTTCTACATGATAGCTATTTGGGGTTGTTCACCAAAAGCTACTTTACATATGTTGGAGGGGCTACTGGGAAACTTGATTGATGATATGGCATCCTTTTCTTGGAGGATTTAATCATGCATGGATGCTACAGGGAGATTAAGGGAAAATAAATCAGTCTATCCTTGCACTTGCATGAGGACAAGCAATCTTTGAAAGGGGAGGACTGTAATGTTCCAAATTTTTATGGAACATCGATTTTTTCCATTATCTCATAGGAGATGAATAAGATGGGTAGGATACCCATTCATTTCATCAGTAGGGAATGAAAATCCTCTTAGTGTGAAAATGGATCACTTATAGAGCTGGATTCCACACCCCATGTGTGAAAAGGGGCTTTTTGCAGGACGACTAGGTCAAGTTTGACCAAGTCTAACAGCACAGTGGTAAGAGGTGGAAGGCTTCTTATGGGCCAGCGCAGTGGAAAAGGAGGGAAGGTTTCTTGAAGAGGAAGCTATCATGAGTGGGACCCAGGGAGGGGGAGCTCAGATTGTTTAAAAGGATGGCAAGGCAGCCATTGTGATTCATGTTGAGTATTATTCATCTTTGGTCTTTTAGACTTGCTGCAATCTCTTGCTGTTTAGCAAGAATTTCCGGGAAATTCATGTTTAGGATTTCCTCTCCTTCTTGAAGGGCCTATTGGAGGATTTATCTTCATTCCCCATATTCAGGAATTGAGGTCAAGCCTCATCCTTTTTCATCAGTGCAGTTTCAGCTAGAGATTGTGCAATGTTGCTCGGTGTTGCTAGGGAGGTTTTCTACAACACCATCCTTAGCTAGTTCTCTAGAGGAGGGAGCCTCCATTCCCTTGGGAGATCAGTAAGGGAGGTTTATGAGTAGATTCCACCATCTTTGGCACCAAGAAAACCACTTACCATCATTAGCAGTACAGTCCCTTCCTTAGACAACGTTATTCTTGGAGATAATTTCCTGTGAGGGATTAGCAGATAGTTTAGAGGGTAGGATCTTAGGTGAAAGGATCAACCTTTCATTCTAAAGATCCATTGGAGAAGGTAGTATCATTTATTTAGGCACCTTAAGACTTCTCCACTTATTTCCAGTTCTTGAGTTGCTATTTCTACCCAACAACTTTGGCGTTTTGTTATTTTGCTTATTTCAGCCAATCCTTCTAGGATTAACTTGAGGTAGTGATTGGGAGCTTAGATCTTCTCTCCAAATGATTGTATGAGCCATACATTTGCACATCTATGTATTGACATGTATTTTAGCAGTTATCCCATATAAAACTGCGCTGTTATAGCCTAGGTCTTAATTCATGTAGCAGTGTTCCTCATTTTTTCATGTATATGTCTCTTATGGCCTGTAGTGCCTTGCTTGAGTGATCATTTCCTCAAGGATTTGTATATCTTATACTACTATGATATAATGTGATGGCTATTTGGATTCTCTAGTATTATATGTGTTAATGTATCACTACTTCTCCATTGGGGTGTTTTGCATATTGTTGTAGCTCCATATTGGTAATAACTCAAATTATTCCCAATAGTGTAGTTGTTCCAATTTGGGAACATTACACTGGTTTTCACAATAGGACTTATTTTTCTCTTAATTTATTATATTTATTTTTACATATATCCTACTCTACTTGAAAGGGAAAAATTGTTCAACTATATGAGTACATCCAATGGAACCATTTGTGTAACAAGATAATAGATAAACTCATATGCAGGTTTGAAATATACTCTTTGATATGTACCAATATATGAGAGACCAACTACATTGATTGAGATGAGGTCAAAAAATATTGAAGAATTGAGTATTAGGACCCAATGAATATCTTGAACAAAGATTCAATGTAATCTTGTCTTCCTTGCCTTCATGCTATCATTCCATGCAAGTCTTCAGAGATGCGATCCCCATTCATATAATTTGTTGATAGGCATGCATGAAAATTTTCAATCTCAGGTTCCAACAAATTCTCCTCTTCAACGATCATCCATGATTTTTAGACCTTATCTGAATCTTCTTCTTCTAGTTGTTTTTCTTCAGTGGAAGTTGGAGAATCAGTTTGTAATACCTCAACAATGTAAGTGGATTGATGTGTTTTATTGTTGGGGATGCGAAATGGCTGTGCAGGTAATGGAGTGGGAATGGATCTTTGGGGTGTGTTTTTGGGTGGTAATGGGAAAGGTTGAATTGAGTTCAACTGAGGGTGGAACTGATGTTGTGATGGAGGTGAATGGTATGGATAACATTGATATTAGTATTGAGTATAGACACGAAAATATCGAGGATACAATGTATTTCTTCTGTAAGGTCCTTTCAAACCTTGTTTCCAAGATTGGTTATGAGGTTGGGATTGAGATGGCCAAGGTTTCCAAGGCAAGGGTGTTTTCCAATTACTTTCATATTGTTGTGAATGACCCTTGAATTTTGAAATAATATCTTGAATAATTCTAGGTTGATGATGTTGCCATGGTCTTCTTGGAGCTACATAACAAGATTGTTTCGGTGTTTGATTTTCTCCCTGGAAAACTGCCTTTAACCCTGGTAATGATGGAAAATATTTAGTAGTATGTGATCCTGCACAAATTTCACAAATTTTAATTTTATCAAGTGGACATTCATGCAAATAATGTTTCTTTCTACATTTAGGAAAAAATATAAAGGAAGCAACATTCTCAAATTTTTTCTTGTTTTGCATTCTTAGCATATCAATTTGTTCATTTAAATTACCAAGAATGTCTAGAAAATTGGTAATTTCAGTTTTACTTACCAATACTAATGTCGATTTTCTTACTCTTTCCGTAAATAGAACTTGAGTGGATATTCCATAATTTTCTTTTCCTCTTGATATGTTCTTGGATAGTTCAAAAATATCTTGAAATGACAATTGAGAGACATCTCCTTTTCCCACCAGGTTAAAAAGGTCAATCCATTCATCCTTTATAAAATTTAGTAGGAGATTTTTTAATGCATTTTATCCTAAATTATGCAATTTAGATCTTTTAACATTATAAGTAAATGTGTCCAATAAATATTCCAGGCTTTCATCCTCTTTTTAGTTCATCCTAAAGACTTGATTTCTAAGGCAATGATGTAAGCAAGAATATTTATATTTTTAAGAAAATACTATTTTCATATCATCCCATGTCGTTATAGTATTTTTTATTAAAGTCATGAACTATTTAAGAGCTTTATCCTTAAAATTTTTTGGAAACAAATTCAATTTTTGAATGTGTAATGAGTAGCCATAAGATCTACAAATTATTCAAATTCAAAAGGAAAGGCTTCCGGGTCTTCTGATGTCATACCTTTGAAGTTAGGAAGGACGAATGGAGGGATGTTCTTCATAAGAACATTGGCATTAATGTCTTCAATGGGAAATCCAAAATGATATTCCTCTTTGTCATCATATCCACTCATTTCTTCAATCCTTTTTTTCACCTTTTCTTGTACATGCAAAAATAAGAATTCATGATGTGTAAGATGTTGTGGCTCTTACTGCACCACGTGATATAGTGGGGGTGGTAGGAGATTAAAGTTTTATTTTTTATTTTTAATGAATATACTTCTAGGATGTACTAAACTTAAATTATTCTTATGCAACTAAATGGATGAAACTAAGAATGAGATTCAATTCAAAGGTAACACCAATGTATACTTCCTCAACAATGTCGCCAAAATGTTGGGTAATTTAATTTACTATTAAATTACATGTATTTATATGTCAATATGGGTACGTGAGACTGTGAAGTACACTCCAATGTATGTGTTGGGAGATTAGATTTCAATATTTGTGCATAACTAAAATGAATTTGAAACTTCAAATGAAAATTATATTCCTTAATATAAACTATGAAAGTACTAAGGTTTTTGAAAGGAAATTAATGTTAAACTAGAAAAAAAAAATATTATTGATCCAAGAAAACATGAGATTTTACCCTATGAAAACATGCATATTTTTCTCTAAAAATTACAAACTTTAATATATGGAATCATGAACATTTTAATCTAAGAAAGCATAAAAAATTAATCTATGGAAAACATGAGTTTTTAATCTATCATAAGCATAAACAATTTATCTATGTACACTATTCATGAGAAAATGAAAGAAATTGAAACCATCTATACTATTCTCATAGATCTTCAGGGGGCCCTCCTAAGGACTGCAAGGTGTCGAAAACTCAGATCAAGACAAGACATCTAAATCACCAATTTCATTCAGAATTACACCATATAAAAAATTATATTCAATGAAAAAAAAGAGTTCTCCACCTTCAATAAGTAGCATAAATTACAAATTAATATCGTTCATGACATCTCTGATCACTCCTCTTATCAAAGACACTGCAATTTATAGAATTTTAAGACAATTAAAAAATTCATAACTTTCTTGCTGGAGTTTTGGTCATGAGATCAAATCAAAAAAAAATTCATGGATTTTTTTTATCAAAAATCAACCTAGATTTGATCAAACTTATCTCTATTCCATGAAATTTCTAAAGAATAGCTCATTCAGGCCATTTTGTTAACTATGCATTAAATAAAAATTTGAAAACCCCATTTATCCACTTAATCTACAGAATAATTCTCCAAAGAACTTTGAAATATCTGAAATGGTAACGAATTTGAGAAAATGGCTATAAGAAAACCTAACTGGCCTCGTTCTAAAAAAAACCCATATTTTATTTTTCCAAAATTATATTTTCATTTACTTAGAGAATACGTTTCAAGTTGATTGCTCAAAACTGCTGCATTTTTCCCTTGATCTTTTTCTAGAGATCCACATGTGTGAGTTGAGTCAAATTTGACCAATAAAAATCCATATTGGAGCTTCTAGAACCCTATTCCAAGTGTCATATTTCCTTCTACGGTGATGCTACTACCTCAACCATGGAGATAGCTATGGAAACTTGATGAAATTGCAGAAATTTGAACTTGCTAAATTGTCATTAGTAAAACTATGAAAAATTCTTTGTAATTCATTAAAAATAATGGAAATAATAATAATAAGCAATATAAACATGTATGTAGTAATTTGGTGTGTTTATGAATAAACATGGTTAAAATTATGACAATGGGTGAATGGAATGATGCGAAAATAGATGGTTTCATCAACAAAATTGTGACAAATTGGAGGCCCAACATTCCCTTGCACCTGAGATTTTTCATGTCCTCATGAAAAAAGCGCATTCCAATGTTTTATAATCCAACCCATTCCTTGTGTTCCTTTATTCTATCATTTCAAATAAATCCTTAACCAAAGCTGCAAGAGAGCAATATTGACCCTCTATCTCAACAAGATGCACTTTTTCTCTTTGTTTTTCAAAACTACTAATATGGTAGCATAACTCTTTGTTTCTACACATTATTGTTATGTCATTAGAGGAAGATATATATTTTACCCATCCTCCTTCGAAAATCAAACAAATTTATGTCTTCACATACGAGGCTGCTCATGGATGTTATAGAGGTAGAAGTGATACATGTTGATTTGTTTTTTTCTTAATAAAAAAAACCCTTCATTATTTATTATATGCAACTTGTGTGAAAAGGAAGGATTCCCACATAGTATCATATCCAAGTACTTGTCACTAATTAATTGTGCTCAAATTTTTCAAGGCTTGGTAGAATAATATATTGTGAAGAGCACATCAAAATTTTTACTCCATCTACATAATGTGTTTTCCATCATTGTGAAGTTGATCAAATTATATGGCTAGAAATGATCATAGATTGCAACCCATAATTATTGTCTTCTTATCATCCATTCATATAAACCAAGCCCTATTACAACGATGTTGTCAAATAGTTTCTTCAACAACTCACAAACTAATGAATGAAGAATACTTCCCAATTTGAATCTTTGACAAGAAGAGTTGGACATAACACAAAATAAGAGTTGTTGGTGAGGGCTATACAACTTATCAAAGCCTAAAATATTCTTCCAAGTGATTTAAAGAGTGTGTGAACAAAGCCTTGTTGCAATATTCTTCTTCTTGTGGCTTTGTACTCATCATTTCTTGGCTTCCATTAAAAATATGAAGATGAGCAATATGACACATAATTTAAGTGCTCAATGTACCTTTTGATCATGTGCTACAAACATGTACCATGAATTCAAGTTTTCCTATTTGTAAAATAATTCCTTTTCTCAAGAACATCATGTTGATGTACCGTTAAGGAAAGTATGGGTTAAAAAGAAGAGAAAGTTTAAACCAGAGAGTGGTGAGAACATAGAATAACATCATTATGACCATGGAAAAAATTGAGATGATTGTGTGGGTGGCAGGAATTTGTTGATAAAGAATTAATCATAGCTTGTGGGATTGTTTGTTAAAGGGTATGACAAAACATAATGGGAGATAAATTGGAACTACATGTTTACAATATAGCTTTTCATCAAAATTTATAGAATTTTTAACAAATTAAAAAATTTAAGTCTAGTTGTAACTCAAGTTTACCTTTTGGAACTAGATAAAATAACAAAATCTAATGGCTGATTTGGTGTTGATTTGGCTCAGGTACTCTGCTCCATGATGCGTTGACCGTGACTTTGACCTTGCTCCACAAAATGTATCTTTTTCATGTAGTAGATTTGTTTTTCCAATTTTTCTCAAATAGTAAATCAGATTCGCTGAAAATTTCTTGAGGTTTTTACTACTAATATAATTCATCTTCCCACAAAATATCTTGCCCAGTGGGTGTATGTGTCTCGATAAAAATGATAAATTATCGTAGGTGAAAGAGACCGATTTACTGAAAAATACACACTTGAATTTCCTGAAATTTTATGTACTTATTTATCCTACCTCAATGCATTTACCATAAAAACATTAGGACCAACAGATGCACGGTATGCAAGTTATGATCAAATTAATTTCTTCCTTGTTTCACTCTTCACGTTGCCCATTGTTGCAACAAAAGAATATGCCACGAACTCATTTTAAGACCAAATTGAGTTCTTCAAAAGGGAAACAATATACTTTTACCTTTTTTACTACTACAAGCCTTCAGAATCCACTTTTGATGACAAAAATATTTTTTTGCGTAAAAATACCGAATTATGTCCTAATTTGTGCATAGTGATAAAAATTGAAAATTTTCCTTAAAAACCCACTTGAAATGCCCTTCAAAATTGTTCCTTTTTTAATTTTATTTGTCTTACTCAATTTACCATATTCTTAGAAAACTGAGAATCTCATAATTTTTTATTTCTGCTCTAATTTCTTGTAATCATTGTGCCAAAATTGCCTCTCTAACAAGTTGTTATAGCAAAAAGACGGGTTGTTACAACAATAGCTGCAGAAATTGCAACTTTTCGTTGTTGTTGCAGAAACTGTCAATTTTTGCATAAATTTGTTTTCTTCGAGTTTGAATTTCTAATTTGGATTCAGTACTACATGCTAAAGTAGAAACCATGAAACACAATGCATATTGACTTAAATCACCCAATTTTATTGTTTTTCTTGAAAATGAAATGAATGAAAAAACGTTCTAGTGGTGCCATCATAATGTTGTTGAATGAAAACGAGATGGACATGCTACTACAAGAAACCAATAAAATATATTGTTGCAAGTTGTTATTGGTTCCATAAAACCGTTAGTCTTGATCAAAACCAAAATTCATGTTACAATTCTTTCCATGTGAATGAATGTGTTGAAGTCGAGCATGGAAATAAATCATTATATTACTGTTCACCGATGAAAATCATTAACCAATGCGAGACAACTCACCAATAATCTAAATGAATGTCAAGGTACCTGAGTGCATATTGAAAAGGATGAATGAATGTGTTGAAGTCAAGTTCCCTACAAGATCTGACAATCAAGAGACATTGTTGTATTCCCTTTATTTTCAATGAGGAAGCTTGCCATTGATGTATGCAAGTTCCAAGGCACTCTAAATAATCTCTGATCTTGATCCCAGATAAGGTGTTGAGGTCAATGAGACAAGATCTATTATATGGTGGACCTTAACAAATCCCACATCAGCCAACTCAAGCATAGACCCAAAAATGATTTGAATAACCGTAATAAAATATTGAAACCATCATAAAATTGCATAACCTATTGTAAACTTTGCTCGACAGTTGCCTAGTTTTCAAGCAAAGCTCATGTCCAATTGTGACAGCAAGCGGGTTTTCACAATAGGAATTATTTTTCTCTTTACTTTTTATTTTTTATTTTTTATATATCTCCTTTTCTAAATGAAAAGGAAATATCTTTCATGTATATGAATACTTACATTGGAACCATTTGTGTAAAAATACAATATATAAAAACATACATAGGTTTGAAATATACTCCTTGATATGTACGAGTATATGAGAGACCAACTGCCTTGATTGAGATGATGTCAGAAGATACTAAAGAATTGAGTATTGGGACCCAATGAATGTCTTGAACCAATATTTAATGTAATCTTGTCTTCCTTGGCTTCCTGCTATCATGCCATGCAATTATTTAGAGATGTGATCCCCATTCATAGAATCACGTGATAGGTATGCATGAAAATTTTCAATCTCATGTTCCAACAAATTCTCTTCTTCAACATGCATCAATTATTCTTGGACATTATATGAATCCTCTTCTTCTAGTTTTTGTTCTTCAATGGAAGTTGGAGAATATGTTTTCAATACCTCAACATTGTAAGAGTATTGAGGTGTTTTATTGTTGGGGATCGAAAATTTTTATGCAGGTAGTGGAGTGGGAATCGATCTTTGGGATGCTTTTGTGGGTTGTAATGGGAAAGGTTGAATTAAGGTCAACTGAGGGTCGAACTGATGTTGTGTTGGAGGTGAATGGTATGGATAAATTTGATATTGGTATTGAGGATAGTGAGGAAAATATTTAGGATATAATATAGTTCATATGTAATTCCATTGCCAACCTTGTTTCCAAGAATTTTTTTGAGGTTGGGATTCATATGGCCAAGGTTTCCAAGGCAAGGGTGTTTTCCAATTACTTTGATATTCTTCTGCATAACCTTGGAATTGTGAAACAAGGTGTTGCATCATTCTAGGTTGATGAGGATTCCATGGTCTTCTTGGAGCTACATTACAAGATCATTCCAGTGTTTTATTTTCTCCCTGGAAATCTTCCTTTAACACTGGTGTTGGGCCTTAGTTTTGGTCTTATTTTGCTCAAAGAAACTTATTTATCCATCTATTTTCCATCCATTTTCCATTCATTTATTCCATTTTGACATATATTTGATATCTATTCAGGTATTTAATTTTAATTTTTCAAATTCTAAAGTTTTTAAGAAAGTTTGATTTTTAGTGCAAAATTGGCTAATTCAGAAATTCCCGTAATAGCTATATGGTTGATATGGTTGCAGGACACTTGGGCACGAGTTGAATGCATGGATGGACAGCTTGGCAACTAGGACTAAGCCACCTATGCTTAGTTCGAACAGAACAAGCTTTATTAGGACCATTTAGTTCTAGTCAATCATGACTAGTCATTCAGAAATCCCATAGAAATAGGGCAGTTTTGAGATTCTATGGGATTGACCATATTTCTTGGGATAAGAATAATGAATTCGACTTAGATAGGTGGATGAGAAGTAGATGGGTTTTTTTTGAGTAAAAATAGATCAGTTTGTTCATGAGACTTCTTATTTAAAGCCAAAGCTTTGATGGCTTATGTATTAGGATTATTATTGACTTATATACTTTTATATTGTGACAATTTTGGATTGAGGAGTTAATTTGAAGACTTGTGCTGTTATAATTTTGTTGTTCAATGTTATGGATGTGTGACTGAAGTTAAGCTTCTGAGATCATTTATCAAGTGTGCAAGGCAAGGGTGGAAGGGCCCCCATTCCAAGCTAAGTACACTTTCTTGTTAACTAGTTTTATTTCTTTGTAATTTGATGATTGTAGAACTGGTTTTCAAAGCTTTATTTCAGATTGTTTAATGATTCATGCATAGTGATTGATGTCATTAGTTTATAACTTATTCATCACTTTATCAAGTTGGAAAAACTGATGTATCAAGTTGAGCATCCCTTCTATGAAAATGATGAATTAAAGTTGGTTTCTTTTGTTTGTGTGCAAGCAGTTTCTTGTTGAGATTTTTGATATTAAGATGAATGAATTATAATGGAACACTTTACATGTCTCTTAAGTTAAGAGCTTCTTTCATTCATAATTTATCCATCTTAAGTTCTTGGTTTTAATCTCTGATTCATTAAGTGATAATTGAGGTGAAAATGAATTTCTTGAGTCAAGAACCATTTCAATATTAATCCTCTTTTTAAAACTAATTGAGTTAGAGTTGTAGAATATATTACTTTCAGAATATCTTTCAAGGTTGATTATATCTGATCTTCACATATAGTGATCTTGCCTCAAAGCATAAACAACCCGGATTGATAATAAATATTGTGTTAGTTTAGGTACATAAATTAGCTCAACATTTTGGCGCCGTTGCCGGGGAGGCAAATATCGGCATAGTCAATAGAGAGAAAAAAAAATAAAAAAAACACAAAAACAGTAGTTACACTTTTTAGTTATGTTTCTTTATGCCTAGACATAGAGATCCTCATGGTAGATTTATTAAAAACCCCCCACAAATAGAGATAGGATCATCAAACACCCCAGTTACTGGTAATCCAATCATTGAGGAATTAGCAGAAAAACAAAGAAGTGGACAAAGATTAACTTTGATTGAGAAACAAACTTTGTTAGCTTGGGAAGCAAAGAAAAAACAATCTTCAACTTCTGGAAAACAAAAAGAAATTATCAAAGGAAAACAATCTTTATTTCCATCCATAAATCCTCTTATCTTTGACCAACCTGAAACTCCACTTAAAATTGAAACAAATCAACCAATGGCAGAAGAAGGACATGGATCTGTTATTCTCACTCCTGAACAACAAGCTCAATATGAAAGACAACAAGCGGAATGGATAAGAAAGAGAGAGGAAGATGCAAAACAAGAAAATGATAGAAAAATAAAAAATGATCAGAAAAGACAAGAAGATGAGACTACCTTTGGCTTTCCAATAATTGACACAAGTGCAATATTAGGAGAAGAAGTGAAAATGAAAAATATTCCACCTTCTGTATTGCCAAATTTTTATGGAATGTCAACAGAAGATCCTGATTCATTTATGTTCGAATTTGATATTTTATGTAGAACATATGGATATACTGATGACATCCATAAACTTCGTCTTTTCCCTGCAACATTAAAAGCAGCAGCCTTGAAATGGTTTATGGGTTTAGGACAACATACAATAACTTCTTGGGATGATATGAGATCAGTCTTCCTTAAAAAATATCAAGCTTATTGCAGATCTAGAGATTCAAAGGAAGATATTTTTAGAATGACACAACAAGAAGATGAAAGTCTAGAAGAATATTTGGAAAGATTTTTGTATAATCTACAAAAATCTAAACAACATTCTCTAAATCAAGAAACCATTCGAACAATCTTTCTCAAGGGTATAAGGGATGAATATCTTGACATTTTGAATGTGATGGGTAAAGGAGATATCTCAAACCTACCATTCGAAGAAATTGTTGACTTATGTCAAAAATATTCTAGAGGAAGAGCAAAAACATGAAGAAGAGAAGTAAGTTCAAAAGCAGCAAAGTCAGCTGCAGGAGGGATAACACGAGCTGAAATAGGAAGTTTATTGGAAAATTTCAAAACAGATCTTTTAAGTACATTAGGGACACAAGTAGATGTGCTAAAGGCAAATAAGAGGAAAGAAGAACAAGACCAAGCTTTAGCAATCTTTTGTCCCAAGTGTAGAAACAAACATCCATTAAGAGAATGTCCTTTAGATAGTGTTAAGAGTATTCAGGTTTGTGGTCTTTGTACGGAAAAGCATTCCACAGAAAATTGTTTAAAATTGAAAGAATTACAAATGAATTCAATGGAAGAAGTGCCAAGAATGGAAGGTTTTTATTATGTAGCACCACGAAGACCATGGCAACCTAGAATGCCTCAACAAAATCAGCAACAATTCCCTCAACAAAATTACCTTTATCCACCTCAAAATCCTTGGACACCTCCAATGCCATGGCAAGCTTGGCCTCCACAACAATATCCACAACAACCTGCACAAGGTTGGAGGGGATATGGTTATGGAAACCAGCCACCTCAACAATACCAACAACAATATCAACAGCCATTTACATATCCACAATATCCTCAATCCATACCATTTCAACAACAAAATTCTGCATATCCACAATCCATGCCATATCCGCAGCAGAATCCTCCACCGTTGTTGACCCAACCACAACAGTTGCAGCTACCCACAAATCAACCCAGACCAACTCAATTACCAGCACAACCAATTGCAAATCCGAATAATAAGGTGGAAAAAGTTGCATATACTGTAGAGGAAGCAACATGTTTTCCCACATATTCAATTCTTCCTCTTAATGAAGTCCATCTAAGGTCTGGAAAAGTGCTTAAAAAGGATTCTCCTCCAATTATAGAAGAACCAACCGAACAAGGATAATCACCTGAAACATCGCAAACTAAGATACAAATTCAGAAAGGAACAAACATTACAACTCAAACACCACCTTATCCTGAAAGGTTAGTGGAACAACAAAAAGAAATAACCCTTCCTGAATTTGATATTTTAGATGAGTTAAAAAATGCTTATGTAAAAATTCCTTTGTTGAAGGCAATTAAAGAAATACCAATATATGCTAAAACAATAAAGGAATTGTGCATTAAGAAATCACAGAAAAAGAAGAAGGATCCTACTACAATCCAAGTCATTGGTAAACTAGCAAGTCTCATGTCTACACAAACCATAGTAGAAAAATATATTGATCCCGGTATCCCCATGGTTACTATATCAATAAATAATTTCTCAGTCCCAAACACATTAATAGACTTGGGAGCAGCTATAAATGTAATGACAATGGAGACAATGAAAACTTTGCATTTGAACAACATTAGATCAACCTCTACAATCTTAGAATTAGCAGATAGATCTAAAGTTGTTCCTGAAGGAATATTGGAAGATATTATAGTCTCTTTGGATTCATGGGAGTATCCTGTTGACTTCCTTATTCTGCAACCAAAATCAAATTTGGGAGGACATCCTCTAATCTTAGGCAGACCATGGTTAGCTACCGCTGATGCCTTTATAGGATGAAGATCAGGAAGCATGATTATTTCACATGGAGAAGAAAGGAAACATATTGCTCTTTATTCACCTACACAGTCAACTTCTTTAGAATCAGTACTTGAAGCTCAAGAAAAACAGCAAACTAAATCAGCTTTAAGTATAAATAAATTCTTTGATTTAAGAGAAGAAGAAGAGAATGAAGACTTAATGGATCTTTTCATTTCAGAACCAAGTATTTCAGAGCAGCTTAGAGAAGTGCAATATGAAGCTGCAAATAACCTTTTGAATCAATGTTTTCAGGAAACCTGTACTATTCAAACTTTGCGAAATTATTTTATAGACATCTTTCCTGTAAACACAATCTCCAATCCAACAATAAAAACAATTGAGGTAAGTCCTGGAAAACATTTAAACATTGGAAATGAGTTGCAATCATAACAAGAACAAGAGGTAATTGCATTATTACAGAAATATTCAAAAGCTTTTGCCTGGGATTATACTGACATGCAAGGAATCCATCCTAACACATGTGTCCACCACATCTATACAGATGAACAAATTAAACCTGTAAGACAACCACAAAGACAAATGAATCCTATGATGAAAGAAATAGTGAAAGATGAACTGCAAAAATTGTTAAATGTTGGATTCATCTATCCTATTTCAGATAGTCAATGGGTTTCTCCACTGGTTATTGTTCCAAAGAAAAATGGAAAGTGGAGGGTATGTGTGGATTATCGAGAACTAAACAAAGCTACACTAAAAGATCATTTTCCTCTACCATTTATTGATCAAGTGTTAGACTCATTGGCTGGAAAGAAATTCTTCTCTTTCTTAGATGGGTTTAGCGGGTACAACCAAATTAGAATAGCAACAGAAGACCAAGACAAGACAACATTCACTTGCCCATGGGGAACCTATGCATATAATGTTTTTCCATTTGGTTTATGTAATGCACCTGCAACTTTTCAACGAGCAGTGCTTGCAATTTTTGCTGATCTAATCCATGAATGTGTAGAGGTTTACATGGATGACTTTACAGTTTATGGAAACACATATAATGATTGCTTAAATAATCTTGAGAAAGTGTTGAAACGATGCATTGAAACAAATTTGTCATTAAGCAATGAGAAATGCTATATAATTTTGACAGAAGGAATAGTTCTGGGACACCATATTTCTTCTTCAGGAATTAAAGTGGATCCAGCAAAAATCCAAGTCCTAGTAACCTTAATGCCTCCTACAACACAGAAAGAGGTAAGAAGTTTCTTAGGCTATGCAGGCTATTATAGACGATTCATTGAAAATTTCAGTAAAATAGCCCAACCTCTGTTCAAATAATTAGCAAAAGATATTGAATTTCACTGGACAAATGACTGTCAAAATGCATTTCAAGTTCTAAAAGAAAAATTATCAGTTGCACCCATTCTACGTGGACCAAATTGGTCTTTGCCATTTCATATATCAACTGATGCATCAGATACCGCAATAGGTGCCTCCCTTGGACAGAAAGAGAACTTGTTCAATTATGCAATATACTTTATAAGCAAGAATCTAACACCTGCAGAATTGAACTATACAGTCACCGAGAAAGAAATGTTAGTCGTTATACATGAAGTAAACAAATTCAGACATTATATAACAGGATATCAAGTTTTCATTCATACAGATCATTCAGCAATCAAATACTTGATGAATAAACCTATAACCAATGGAAGAGTAACAAGATGGTTACTGTTACTGCAAGAATTTAATATTACAATACAAGATCGGCCAGGCAAGGAAAATCAAGTAGCTAACTTTCTGTCCCGCATACATTCACCTAATGATCCCAATCCAGTTGCAGATAACTTTCCCGATGAACATTTGTTTGCTATCACGGTAAAAACACCATGGTTTGCAGACATGGCAAACTATTTATCTTCTGGAAAGTTACCAAACCAATTCACTAAAAAGCAAAGACACAAAATTATTAAAGAAAGTTCCAGGTATAGTGGGGTAAATGGTGATTTATTTTATACTGGTCCAGATTTGATAATTAGAAAATGTGTGCGAGAAGATGAAATATTAGATATTCTAAAGGCATGTCATGATGAACCATGTGGTGGCCATTTTGCAGATAAACGAACAGCATATAAGGTGCTGCAACTGGGCTACTACTGGCCATCTATCTTCAAAGACTCTAAGAAATATGTCAGGCAATGTGACAGTTGCCAAAGAACAGGGAGACCAATCACAAGAGATGAGATGTCGCTGAAGCCACAAGTCCTCATAGAACCATTTGAGCAATGGGCACTTGACTTTGTTGGACCCATCAATCCATCATCAAATGGAAAGAAGTACATCTTAGTATGTACTGATTATGTAACCAAGTGGGCAGAGGCTAAAGCAGTAAATAGAGCAACAGAAGATATAGTGGCCAACTTTCTTTTTAAAGAAATCTTTGTCAGATATGGAGTACCTAGACAAATTGTAACAGATCAAGGAACACAATTTACATCAAAACTGGTACGAGATCTAACAGAGAAGTACAAGATCAAACACATAACATCTACACCATATCATCCTCAAGCAAATGGGCAGGTTGAATCAACAAATAAAGTCCTAGAGAATATCATGACAAAAACAGTAAAGCTGAACAGAAAAGATTGGTCTGAAAAATTACAAGATGCACTATGGGGCTATAGAATTACATGGAAGAATACAACTGGTTTTAGTCCATACCAGTTAGTATATGGAAAAGAGGCCTTATTGCCTATAGAGTTTCAGATACAAACATACAGACTAGCAGCTGAATTAGGACTAGACCTGACAGAAGCACAACAGCAGCAGATCATGGAACTGAATCAGTTAGATGAGCATCGTCAACAAGCCATAGAACATACTACATTGGTGCAACAACAAAGAATGAAGTGGCACGACAGATATATCAAGACAAAGACATTTCGCAAGGGAGATTGGGCATTACTTTTTGACTCCAAGTTCAAATATTTCAAAGCAAAGTTCACAACACACTGGCTAGGCCCATATGAAATTGATGAAATCTTCGACAATGGAGCAGTAAAGATCAAGAAAATTGACCAGGATTCCACCTCCTTTATAGTGAATGGACATAGGCTCAAAGTTTATAATAGGCCTATCAGTAAAGAAGCATTTATGAAACAACTGACAGAAGATACAGAACTGGAAGTCATGGCACACCAAGTTCAGCCATCTTCCAGTCCTGTAGTTGAATAAAAATGAAAAAATAAAAAAATAATAAAAAATAATAAAAAAAATAATAAAAAAAAAAAAAAACATAAAAAATATATATATATATAAAATAAAAAAAATAAAAAAAATAAAAAAAATAAAAAAAAAAAACATAAAAAATAATAATTTGTTTGCTAGTGAAAACCAGGCAACTGGCACTATGCAAACATGAATTCATAGGGGAAAATCAAGGCAACTTGGACTCTATGAATTCCTTTTCTTGTTCTACTGTTCTCACATAATTTCAAATACAGGTACTCTCCATCAACAATTGACTTGAGGACAAGTCATATCTTAAGCAAGGGGGAGACTTGTATTAGATCTTTAGCTGAAAAGCTGAAGTATAGAAGAAACTTGTATTGTCAACAGAGGGACCTGAAAGAAGAAATCAATACAGAGGGACCTGAGAGACCCGCCAATGTCAAAACAACATGTGCATATTATGTAAGCAGTGCAGAGGGACCTGAAACAAAGAATCATTACAAAGGGACCTGATTTTCAATTCAAGAACCAGAGCATGAAGGACAAGGAGCAGCAATAAAATTCACTTTTTGATTCATCGACAAAATCTGACTTCATTCCACCTGTACAAACATCATCCAGGGAAGTATATATATAGTCATTTTGTGCTTAAAATTCAAATTTTTCTTAAGAATTTTTAGTTTTTGTTGAGTTAAAGTTAGTACCTGAGGATATTCAATATTCCCTATACATATCCTATATTCATAATTCCCTATACACATCCTATCTTCATAATACCCTATACATATTCCATTTCATTCATATACACATTTCTCATACATATTCCCTATAATCTTAAATATTTTTCTTGAGCAAAAGACCAAGCTAGGACAACTCTTTCCACCTGCATACATAAATCAAGCATTAGTATGGTGATGATTTTAAACATGACCTAAGATGGTCATTTTAAAATCATAAAGATATGCATAAAAAGCAAAACAAATAATGTGCTATACAAAAACTATATACCATAAGTGTAAACAAGGAATGCGTTAAAAACCATACAAGAATTGAGCACAAAGGATATAAGGTCAATATGCACAAGAGATAAGGTTAATGGAATATAATTAACGCGCATATGGTATAGGCAAAGGTATATGGCGCATATAGAATAAAGGACGAGCATAATGGTTATGATATGGTTGACAGGTTTGACAGGGTATAGTATAATGATAATTGCACAGGAGTATCATTACACGTATGAACGCACGCTATGGTAATAAGTTTATGCAGAAGGTGGAATGATACAGGTGTATCATTCAAAGTGAAATGCGTTGAAACGTGCATATCATATCAACACAGCCATGTAATTCAAACATAGCGTGCACGGTGGGTGATAACACAGCCATGTCATTCAAACATAGCGTGCGCAGGTGGTGGTGTACGTGTTTATAATTCAAACATAAAACAAGGTGGTGGTATCCTTATGATACAGTCTGTCGACTGGTCAAAGAGGATAGCCATACCAACCTCAAATTATAACGCCAACAGGCATGGTACAACCATGAACTCGGTCAATTCATGACCGCTTCAACCTCATTCCTCATTGCCAGAGCTCAGAAGGAAGGCGTTCTGAAACAAAACATTAATCCGGAGAGAAGAGAAGGTGGTTGAAGCAGCGGAATAGTGAAAATCGCTCCGGGGAAAGCAAGAAGGCGGATTTAAGGAAAGAAATCGCTCCGGGTTCGACGATCAGAGATCACAGATTTCCAGGATTGAGTCAGGTAACAGTGAAGTTCATTAACACTCAGCGATTATGGAATATTGTTTGAAATTAACTTTTGGATCCTGTGCTTTGACACCAGCTCAGTTAACCGAAACAATAGGGATTTGGAGCGCCCGGTTACACTCCACGCGCTTGTGACAGTCAGGTAATTTCAAAACCCGTGATTATTCCGCATCGACAAGACTAAGGTTTGCTGATAGGAGGTGATGCGCAGTGATTTTGAGGAAAATCCGTGCATGAATAACACGTTTTAATTGAAGTAGTATGGCGGGGGTTGTTGAATTGCACACTAAGCCGTGTTCCTCCCTCGGGTATGCGCACCAATATTGCCAAAATGTAGCTAGTGTGTAAACAAAAACGCTTTACAAAACATTTTGTCATGCATGCGTTGTTTCGACAGGATCGATGCCTAATGGTCATTGAATTATGGTTGAAAAAGAGAGTCGTGTGTTCAAGTTGAAGCCATGTTGAGGCCGAGAGCTTGTTGCATAGTTTCATTTTTATGATGAGTCTGCACGAAATTTTTGTTTGCAAACACCTTTGCTTAAGTCCAAACAGTGCGAAAAATTTCGATTAGGCCGAGAGCACTATTTGATTTTTCTTATTTTTTATATATATACACAAGTAAATCATGATTGTGTGGTTTATGATACTGTGTGTATTTAATAAAAAACAAAGACCAAGCAGTATTAACAGCAGAGTATACAGGTGTTGCTTGTATTCAACAGGGAATTCAGAAGAGTGCTATTGAAAGGAAATATATCAGAGGTTAAAAGTGCAGAGTTGAGTTGAGTCAGAAGAAGAAGTTAAGCTTCTTTGCTTACTGAATTTCATTTTAAAAAAAATAGTCATAATTTTTTTTAAAATGAAGTTAGTAACAGCAGAAGCCTACATTGATTGGTGTACAGAAACAATGGCAAACAGGGTAGAGCCAAAATTTCACATAGAAAGCGGGGGAAAAGAGACCATAGAAAAACTCTATCAGGCAGGAATGATAGGCTTCCTACAGAAATTTAATGGCCATTCTGAGGAGATAACCAAAAATTTTATAAAGAATTTCAATCAAGACTAGACTCGAGTAGGAGAAATCATTGTTCCAGTAACCCAAGAATACTTGTCCAAAGCCTTAGATTTGCCAATGTTAGGAGAGAAGTATTACAAAGGGCTACACTTCAAGGAGAAAGCATGGAATTTCTTCCCTTGAGAAAAACCGGAAGGGAACATTTGATAGGACAAAAGGTATACCCAGCGAATGGTTTAATGAGCCATGGAGAGAATTGGTCTTGATTATTCAAAAGTTTTTGACTTGTGACCGAGGAAGATAGGATTAATTTACCTTTTTATTTCCTATATATGAGCTCCTTAAGAATGATTGACAACCCAAGACATGAAAACAGGCTTAAGGCAGGACAAATGTATCATCAAGGATTGATTAAAAACCTAGTTGAATATCAAGTAAGATTGCAGGGCATAGTGTGGAGAGAATTCATGGCTAAAAATCATTTTACTGAACAGATTACAGAGGTGCAAGAGAAAACAGAGCAGGAAAGTAGGGGAGTGATGAATTCACCCATGTATCCTAGAACAAGAGCCAAACAGCAAAATAATATGGCTATGGATTATGAAATATCTGTGATGTCTATTCCGAAAAGATTTACAAACAAAAGTCCCATCATTTTAGACAGGGAAGAAGAAACATATTTCAAGACCACAAGAAGAAAATAACATTCCACAAGAAGAATTTGATAGGGATTGTGCCTATGATGATGAAGCAGCTGCAGCATTAATGAAAACAACTCAGGATTTTGAAAAAGATGGGAAATTCAAGGATTTAACTGATCAATTAGAAATTAGTAAAATTGTGGAAAAACAGTTAGAAGAGGAGAACACAGCAAACAAGAAAGAAAATGCTAAATTGATCAAAACAAATGAAAAATTGAAAGAAGACTTGGGGAGATTAAAAAGGAAGAATGATCTATTTTCTAAACAAGCATTTAAATGGTTGAATGAAAAGAACATGTGGCAGGCCAAGTATGAAAAGCAGAAGGTTAAAGTAGCTTTGTCTTCTCCCCGCACATGACACAGTTTAGATGGTCGGCAAGGGCAAGACAACAGAAGCATCAACAGTACAACATCTACTTCAGGAAGAAGAAGGTCAAAGAGGAACAGGCAAGCATGGCGACATGCTTGATGATAAGCAAGGGAGAGATGTTGGGCCTTAGTTTTGGTCTTATTTTGCTCAAAGAAACTTATTTATCCATCTATTTCCCATCCATTTTCCATTCATTTATTCCATTTTGACATATATTTGATATCTATTCAGGTATTTAAGTTTAATTTTTCAAATTCTAAAGTTTTTATGAAAGTTTGATTTTTAGTGCAAAATTGGCTAACTCAGAAATTCCCGTAATAGCTATATGGTTGATATGGTTGCAGGACACTTGGGCACGAGTTGAATGCATGGATGGACAGCTTGGCAACTAGGACTAAGCCACCTATGCTTAGTTCGAACAGAACAAGTTTTATTAGGCCCATTTAGTTCTAGTCAATCATGACTAGTCATGCAGAAATCCCATAGAAATAGGGCAGTTTTGAGATTCTATGGGATTGACCATATTTCTTGGGATAAGAATAATGAAATCGACTTGGATAGGTGGATGAGAAGTAGATGGGTTTGTTTGAGTAAAAATAGATCAGTTTGTTCATGAGACTTCTTATTTAAAGCCCAAGCTTTGATGGCTTATGTATTAGGATTATTATTGACTTATATACTTTTATATTGTGACAATTTTGGATTGAGAAGTTAATTTGAAGGCTTGTGCTGTTATCAATTTTCTGTTCAATGTTATGGATGTGTGACTGAAATTAAGCTTCTGAGATCATTTATCAAGTGTGCAAGGCAAGGGTGGAATGGCCCCCATTCCAAGCTAAGTACACTTTCTTGTAACTAGTTTTATTTCCTTGTTGTAGAACTGGTTGTCAAAGCTTTATTTCAGATTGTTTAATGATTTATGCATAGTGATTGATGTCATTAGTTTATAGCTTATTCATCACTTTATCAAGTTGGAAAAACAGATGTATCAAGTTGAGCATCCCTTCTATGAAAATGATGAAGTAAAGTTGGTTTCTTTTGTTTGTGTGCAAGCAGTTTCTTGTTGAGATTTTTGATATTAAGATGAATGAATTATAATGGAACACTTTACATGTCTCTTAAGTTAAGAGCTTCTTTCATTCATAATTTATCCATCCTAAGTTCTTGGTTTTAATCTCTGATTCATTAAGTAATAATTGAGGTGAAAATGAATTTCTTGAGTCAAGAACCATTTCCATATTAATCCTCTTTTTAAAACTAATTGTTTGGAGTTGTAGAATATATTACTTTCAGCATATCTTTCAAGGTTGATTATATCGGATCTTCACATATAGTGATCTTGCCTCAAAGCCTAAACAACCCGGATTGATAATAAATATTGTGTTAGTTTAGGTACATAAATTAGCTCAACAGGTGGCCACTTCACTTTCCCCTCTCGGGGTTCCTCTGATTACCATATCCTTATGATGAACTCCGATCCATCCTCAACCGTCGACCTGCACCTTCAAACTCGGTCTCGCTAGTACCCCAAGCCTCCTGCTCAGTCTGCTCCCGAGCCTCCCTCTTCAGGTTCTACAGAGCCTCTTTCGACATCCAGTGGCCCCTTACACATCCCTCAACCCAAAGTTGAGGTTCATCCAAAGATTCCAAAGGGCCCATTACGCCGAAATGCTGCTTCCGGTCCAACCTAACCATTACCCTCATCCGCAGCCTGGTGCGCCAGCTCCTCCAGCATATGCGCTTTCGCCTCCCGTGCCTTCTCAACCCCTGCAACAGCCGTCACCACCCCCTCAAGAGCCGGTGGTTGCACAGCAGGGATTCATGGCTACCCAACCACCTAACGGACAGGTGGCCACTCCACCTTCCCCTTCTGGTTCCTCCAATTACTCGATCCTCATGATGAACTCTGATCCACCTCTAACCGTCGACCTTAACCTTCAAACTCGGTCTCGCCAGTACCCCAAGCCTCCTGCTCAGTCTACCCCCGAGCCTCCTTGTTCAGGTTCTACAGAGCCTCTTTCGACATCCAGTGGCCCCTTACATATCCCTCAACCTAAAGTTGAGGTTCATACCAAGATTCCAAAGGGACCATTACGCCGAAATGCTGCTTCCGGTCGAGCCGCTCAGTCGTATAGTATAGTAGATGATTTGGCGCAATCCCCTGCTGCCATTTCCACACTGGAACTCCTCCAGTCGTGCCCTTCCCAAAAGAAGGCTCTACTATCTGCCGTGGGCGCTGTAGATCCTGTTGATGACCAAATGATTGTTTTCGACGCCACTCAATCGGACCACCCTCCTCTTCCTCCTTCCGTCGCCTTCCAAATCCCAGTCAAAATCCGGAACGCCAACGTTTCCCGGTGTATAATTGATGAGGGGGCATCCACCTGCGTGATGTCCGCTTCGGTTTGGAAGCAACTCGGATCTCCTGAGCTGGCCCCTTCCACGATCACCCTTAGAGCGTGGGACGGTCATGCCTCCCAGCCCATTGGCCTCTTTCGTAATTGTCCTATTACCCTTGCCGGTAAGACTGTTTGCGTTGACGTTGAAGTCATCGACGCCCCGCTAGACTACAACATTCTATTGGGGCGAAGCTACACCTATGCTATGTCTGCTGTCCCATCCGCGGTTTTCCGCAAGATGTCTTTCCCTCATAATGGAAAGATAGTCACTATTGACCAGTTGACATATCATGAGCCAAAATCTCAGACCTCACCTGAGACGACCATCTCTTCTGTAGCCAACAAGCAAACCGTCGACTCCTTGACCAGTGTCTCCCCCGGCGTTTACAAGGATTCCTTCCTGCTTGGAACTTTTCCTAGTCTCCCCCCTCCTCCTATCTCTGACCCTAACTCATCGAATGTTTGCATGATGCAATCGTCTCGGACTGCTCTCAAGCAACTGACTTCGGCTAGTCAGCAACCTTTCCCTCCACAACCTGCTCTTAGCCCTTCACCTGCAGTTGGTAGTCATGAGCCCCTTTATCCCCCTGGCATGGTTCCTCCAGGCCTTAGCCATTTAGGAGCTGTCCCACCTGGCCATTCCCCCTCTGGTCAGATACCGTTCCTAGCTCCCCCACCAGGAGTGTACACGGTACCAGTCATGGCCACCCTCTCTCTTCCTAACTTGACCCTTGGGATTCCCGTTTGGTACCTTGATCCTCCAGCCCCCACCTTGCCTAGTCAGCCCAAACCTCATATCGCTTTGACCCCGGTTCAACCGGTCCCCATGACTTCTCCCGCTGCATCAGTGCCTCAGTCACCTCAACAGGAAACCACCTCCTGTTGTGACCGCTTCGGGTAAGAAGGGCAAAGCTCGCAAGAGGGCATCAAAGGACAAGGCTGCCTTGACAAACTCTACTCCTCCTCAGCCTCCAAAGCATACCATCCAGTGTGCTTTGTGTGATGTTGTCGGTCACGCCTCCCATACCTGTCCTGAATTACTTCATCTTAAGCCCATGGTTAATGTCACGTTCCCTGAGTCCGCGGTCCCAGAAGCCTCTGTTCCTTCCCCGACCGCGGCCAAGAACCCCAAGACTATTCACACCAACCACCCCTGTGCTTTGTGTGATCTCCATGGCCATTCCACCCATCTTTGTCCCCGCCTCACGGACTTCCGCACCTCTATCGCTGCGGTCCACCAATTCAAGGCCAAGCGCAATGAGTCCACCTCTCTCCTATTTGCGCATTCTGCTTCAGCAGAACTACCAGATATGACTGCTCCCATTGACATTCCCCCTCCTAATGTCGCGATAACGGAGCCTTCGTCCAGCATTTTCTACCTATCATCATCCATGAGACCCTCGGGGAACATTCCATCTGAATCCTCCCCTGTTGTTTCGCTTGACCTTCCTTCAGCGATCATCTTGGGCTCAACATCGGTAGATCCTTTATCTACTTACTCTTTGGTCACCCCTTGTGACGATGCACATGTGACCCTCTCTTCTCATGATGATGCTTTAGGTCACTTCACCACATCAGGTGGTCCTTCTTCCACCAGTCACCCCATATTCTATCACAATGATGACATTATGGAAGAAATTCCCACCCCTGACTTTATATCTTCCCCCTTACATCAAACCCATGCGTTCACACCACATCCACCTTGTGGCCATTACATCGAAACCCAATATTTGGGTAAGGGGGCACCCACATTTGAGAGACCAAGAGAAGCCATTCTCCCCCACTCTCCTAGTGTATCTGGTCGTGTTGACTTTAGACCCAGTATTCTTCCACATTTAGAAGAACCTCTAGAGTCCCATATCACTTCAGATCACTCTCGGGACGATACCCCTTATCGTTCCCTCATCTTACATCAGCAACCGAGTCTCTTAGACATTATTGTTGACCAACCTATAGCTTTTCTACGAGAGCATCAGTTCATTATCTCCAAATCCTCCTTTTGGGATAGTGACACCAGGTATGCCAATTCGGAAACTTAAAGTCCATTTGATCCCTATATGCAGTACCAAAAGAGATTGGTAATCCTCCATTTCCTTTCTCAAACTGCATAATCATAACCAGAACAAATGACACACCACATCAGTAAAATGTGTTTAGATTCCCCTTTTTTATAAATACATTTTGGCATGACCACACCATGCTCGGGGGCACCCATGCCCCTCAACCATAACTCTCCTCACCTCGTTTTTGGAGAGGAGGCTGTCTTACCAATCGAGTCTGAAATCCCTTCCCTTCATCTGGCTGTTGAACTTCTCCCTGACACCCAACCTCTAGAACAACGACTTATCATGCTTGAGTGTGCCTCTGAAGACTGCCGTGTTGCATTGCAAACCATAGAAGCGGCCAAGAAACGCACCAAAGCTCAATATGACCAAAAAGTCCAGCCTCGTCCTTTTCACAAAGGCGACCTTGTTCTAGTATATGACCAGGCCCATGATGTCCTTGGTCACGGGAAGTTCGACTCATTATGGCTAGGCCCTTACGTCATTAGTAAGGGTCTTGGTAAGGGTGCATACTTTTTAGAAGACTTCGAAGGCAATCCTCTTCCTAATCCTCGCAATGCACTCTATCTTCAGAAATATTACCCTTAGCATTTCCCTTCTGAGATGCGTGTTTTATTTTCTGTTAGATAGCCAGCATCCTTTTTGTACTTTCATCCTTCACCAAGACCTATTTTGTCCAAGAAGGATCACCTCACACCTCCTTAAAATCGAACTTCCTCACTTACAACACTTGTACTGGGCGCACCACTTCGCCTCCATACTTGTCCATGTTCGTGTCGATTTTCATCATGAGTTCCCACCTTGTACTCATGCTTCCATGGTCCCCCATTGGGGCCTTTACTGTGTGGCAGCACCATCGAGTCGCCCTTGTTTAGAGCATCCAAGTTGATTCATCATTGCATCCATGGAGTCTATACCACGTCCCTTTACATCCCATTATAGCCCCCCATCCTTCATTGCTTGGTCTCTCTCTTGTGTCGCACATTATGACCTTCAGTCTCACTGTCCCCTATCCCTTATGATCTTGTGTCAGTCGCTGCCCTGTCATCCATGCTCTTTATGCTCTAACAAGGGAAGTCGTCCATTCGCTACTCAGTCCTTCCCATTTCCACTATCATCATTAGTGTCAGTCTGTCCGTCGCTCTACTATTTTCTCTCGTGCCTTAGTTGAGGATCTCTCATTGCCTCACCTATGGCGGACCCCCTTCTGTCGACATCAACACATTCATTCCAGAAGCCAGGTCTAGAGGGCGGTGTACCTTGGTTCCAGCTTCCACTCTTGTTCGGTGCCTCGGATCAGGCAAAGGGATACCTCTTTTCCCTTTGACTTGATTGTTTCTCCAGCTCCTTTCAGCATGATCGAGATTCGTATACTTGACGGTCCGGTGACCCAGCAGCAGCTCTTGATGATTCCCGGGTGTGTGTGAGATGTCTCAACCCTCATGAGGGGGTGGCCCTGCAGGTAGCCCCCCACATGCCCGGATGACCTCTTCTTTGCAGCCTTCGATGCCGCTCCAGATTTTGATGATGTTGGCCTTCGCCACTTGCAGCACCTCTTCGATTTGCATGTATCAGTCAGATTTTGTGAGCCCTTACCCATTTACAGGGGGCATTTGGGTTGTATTTATCTCATGTACTCAGATATTATTGTACTAGTCCTGGCTGTTATCCCAGGCACAGCATGTATGTGAGATTCCTCATTGTATTTTTATCTGGCTCCTGATTATGCCAGCTGTACTCTATGGTTCGGTCCCTTGTTTACTGGACACACTATTATTTTGTACTTTGTCTCGGCGGGCATAGGTATGCCTCCCCCGCCGCCTTCAGCACAGGTACCCTCTCATAAAAAGAGACTTGTTGCACCTGCGAGTCTCGTCTCCTCAGGGTCTAGTCCTTCAGCACACTATCTACCTCACCTTTCTCTCTCTAACTTCCCTTTTGTTGTCTAGTGATCGAGTTCTTACAACGTACTCGGTCATACGATTTGCTCCTGACACTCGCACGCTGGGGGGCAATCTGTTACACCATTTTTTGGTCATCTAACCTATCATCATTAGATGGACCCAAGTACACCATGTAAGACCACTTTTACCCTCGGTAAAATTGCCTTCACTATGTTAAATAACTTAATAAATCACAGTTATTAGGTTGTTTATGGTCCAAACAGGAAACCCCAAAAGGAAATATTAAACAAACCTATATTTGTTTGATTTTCCTCATGGAATAATTAATTAAACCATAATTTAATTACTATTCCCAGTCATGTTTAACCCAAAAACAAAGAAATTAATGAGATAAACCCTTAGTTATCTTATTATTTTCTAGGAATAATTATTTAAATCTTATTTAGATAATATTCCTTGTTAAATATGACCAAATCACCCATCATTAATCAAATAAATCATTATTTATTTGATTATCTCCAAACCACTTCCTCAAAAAGATAAATAAATCATTTATTTATTTATTTTTCACTAATCAAGGGATTTGACCCAAGTCAAACACCCTTTCCCTCCAACAAATATAATAAAATATTCCATAAAGGTGGATCTAGATTTGGTTAACATTATTTTAATCATGCACCAAGATCTAGAATGACCCAATATTTTGTTATAAATAGGAGGGTTCTTCCCCATCATTCCTCACCTTTTGTTTCCTATTAGATCACTCTGGATCTATACACTTGGTCCCATTTTTCACCATTTTCTCCCATTGAGCTCTATTTTCTGCATTGGGTTTTCTACACCTACAAGAGAGAGAAAGCTTAGATCTGAAGTGTTGAGGACTACAAAGAACCCATCCCATTGAGGAGAGCTGGATACACCTTCTTGTTTTCCTCCCAGGTGCCCTGTAATACAAAATTCTTTCAAAAAATCGTGTTCTTGTCTTGTCTGTTGGATGCATGGAGCAAACCCTTTACTTTACTGCTTAATGTCTTTCCATTTATAGATCTGTTTGTTGCAGCATTTTTACTACTAATCGCAGATCTGAAGATGTTTGGCAACCTCTATTGTTGTTAGGGCTATTAGTTATGCGTAGCTAAAGTGGTTCTTTTTCGTACACCTCGACGAAGAATTCGTACTAAGAAATAGTGGACACAATTGAGATTATTGATACAAATTTAATTTTTAGGGACAATGCACCTCCTACTATTTCAGAGGAAACTCATCAACCTTAAACATCTAGTGCTAAGATCATTCAGAAGTAGCATAGTGTTGAAGTCTCTTCATCAAGAAAACCAGTAGAGAAAGAAAAAGATATAATGCAGAGGTATAAAAATATAAATTGAAGAACGAGGCACTGAAAGCTGTGACTTATGCCCAATATTGGAAACAAACACCTAGTGACCAGAACAGGTTACCTTCTGCCTTTGATTATAAAAACGGAAAAATGCAGATGACCTTTTTGCAGCCAACAGTGCAGGCTCCAAAGTCATCAGCAGACTACAGGAAAACAAAATCTGAAGTCATGGAAAAATATGTTCATCCTATAGATAAAATTGAATTTCATAAGAAAGATGGAGAAATGATATACTCCACTATGACCAACAAAGCTACGAGTGTCCAAAAACTGAAAAATTCTCTAGAAAACATCAGAGCACAGTTAAAACTAGAGAAGGATTCCTCACAAGCCAGGGATAATATAATTAAAAAACTTGAAGAATTGGCCATAGAGGTTGGATATGATCCCAAGAATATCAAAGTAGCTGAGGAACTTATTAAAAAAAAGAAAGCAGGCATTACTGCATTGAATAAGTAGTTGAAACTACCTCCCACTGAACATCCACAAAAAAAACAAGTTTTAGAGAATTAATGCCAGAAAGATGAAATGATGAATCTCATTATTCAGTTGACAACTTAACTGAAAGAGATGGAGAATGAGATAGATACATTAGTTCAGGAAAATAAGACAAGTATGGAATAAGTTACTGTTACAACCGTTCCCATAGCTTCAACATCAACTTTAGTGGCTATAACAGTCCCCACTACTACAACAATTCCAGTGACAATAGAAGTTTCAACAACAACAAATACTACATCAACAACAATAGCAGCTCATCCCAGTGATGAAGTAGGTAAATTGGTTAAAGCTATGCAAGACATGTAAATCCAAATAAATGAGATTAGTAGACTGAAAGAACAAGTAAAGAATCTTGAAGATGAAAAGAAATTGGCACAGATGATGTATAAAGACGAAGCACAGTGTTAGCACCCAAATTGGACCCTAGGCTGAAAAGGGAAAAATAGGGTAACAACTAAACCATACTCAACCTTGTAGCTAGCCCTACAAGGACAGGAGAGGGCTCTCTCCGTGAAAGGATATTCAATAAAACACAATAATGGACTGATATTAGGCTAGATAAAATGATGGGAAAAGGTTTAATAAAATGAATTGAATTTCAGGGATGTGTGGGATAGAATGGGACAATATGAAACTGGGAATTAAATCAGGACACAGGGCACTCGAAAATTTGGCGCAATTTCCAACGGCCAAATCGTCGCTATTCCGACACACAGTCATCGCAAGAGCGACAGTTTGAGGACGGGAAAAACGTGGTTTGTCATACGGTCCCAATTCTGACGCATTTACAAAGTGTCGCACTACCGACACTTATTTCGTCGCTTCCAAACACGCGTCGCTCTTCCGACATTTCCCAAACCGACGTTTGTAACGTGTCGCCATTTCGACGAAATTTGGTCTGACGTTTTTAAAGTTGCTCTTCCAACGTTTGTAAAGTGTCGCCATTCCGACGAAATGTCATCCAATGTTTTGAACGTCACTCTTCCGACGTCTTTATACTATCGCTCTTCCGACGTCTACAATCTATCGCATTTCCGATGCCGTACAAAAGTGTCAAAAGACCGACGTATTGCAAAAGTGTCACAAGACCGACGCTTTCCAGAAGCATTGCAATATCGACGCCAGGAAGAACTGTTGCAATTCCGACAAAATGTGGTCCGAAATTTTGAGCGTCGCCTTCCGAAGTCTTTGTGCTATCGCTCTTCCGACGTTTCTAGAACTGTCGCAATATCGACGGACGTCACAAGACCGACGAAAATGGAAATCGTTCAAAATG
>JAXQQM020090829.1:0-37700 GCA_034641835.2 Pinus albicaulis
ACCCACGAGCAGAGATCACCTCCCAGCACTGATCAACCTCTGATCAGTCTAGGAGCAGCTTATTTAAGCTCATAGACTTCATGACAGCTTATCTGCGTCCGTGACAAGAGATGCTCCTGCCAGCCCGAGCCTCATTCAGATTCTTTTAAAAGCCCGCCATTTCTTCTCATTTTTCTGCAACTTTTTCTCACCTCTTCCCAACTACTCCTCCTCATCGGGGGAAATTTAGATTTCTCCTCAAATCTAAATAAATTTCTTTTCAAGGATTTTTGAAAGATTTTTGGGGATTTGTTGCCTTATCCATCCTCATGGATTTTGGCAAGTGATCTCAAATTCTCTTTTTGGTCAAAATGCACAATCATTTTATTTATTTCCTCAAATAAAATATGCAATTACATTCACACCATATTCATCCCTTGGGTCCACCCCCTTAGGATTTAAAGTTCAAATGTCTAACTTTAAAAATTCAACACACAAATTGGGGGTGTTACACCATTTGCTTTGTCACTATTAAATGCTTATATACTTGTCGTAATGACACCGAGCAATTCAACATACCCCATTAATGGCCGCCTCTCCGTGTATGTATTGTTCAATTTGAATAGGCTTTGGGGGCCAACAAGCATTGTAGAGATTCCTTAAGGGTGTTTTTCTCTTGAAATGGGATAAAGTGTATTTCACTTTTCAAATGTTATATTGTTAATATGGTCTATGCACATTCTTTGAGATTAGGAATGTATGTAAAATACATATAGATCTTAAAGTAAAATATGAACAACAACAACAATGACAAATACACATAAAATAGAAATTTGGCTTGGAATTTCTTAATCTAGAAAATATTCTCACTTAGAATCACATATCTATCTTCTTCAAAGTATTAACTTAACTGTATCCACAATGAAACTTTTAGGTATCTAAAGCCCTAATCCACTAATCCAGATTAGGTTACAACTATAATCCATTAACCAATATTAGATTATAATGGGCCAAAAAAGCACAAAAGAAAAAAAAGAAAAATGTAACCTTGAACCTCATCTAATGTTCATGGATGAATGCACAATATTACAATTAATGACAAGTGCATGACTACAAAATCTACATACAAAGAAAATAACACGTCTCTAAGAAGGAATTCACAAGTTTGAATTTAGACATGTGATGTTTGACTAGTAAGTCATTGTAAAATGAATTTTCATTTGATATATAATTTATATAGAAGTTATTAAAAATGAAAAAATATTAAAAAATAAAATAAAGAAAAATAAATAAATGGTGGATTGAAATTCTTCTAAATATTGGGAATGGACAAATATTATTAAGAAGAGAGGAAAAATAAAGAAAAAATATAATGATGGATTGAAGTTGCATGCACCCAAAACAATGTAAAACATAATTTGGTAAAAAAAATCATTAAAAAAAAACATTATATCTTCTAAGCAACGACTTACTAATTCTCTATGGTTAAAAAAAAATTAGAAACTAAAACACTAATAATAATAATAAGTAATAAAATATCTTTATAAAAAATAATAAAATATATGTTGAAAATTTCAAGAAAATTGAATTTTTATATACTTTTAAATCTTAAATATAAAAATAAAACATTTTTACTATTAAAAAAAATTAGAGTTTATGATAAAATAAGAAAAGAAGCACATAAAAATATATATAAATAATTATTAGAAAAAAAAAAATTTAACACAAATTTCCTTAACATTCTATAATAAGGATATAAATATTAATTTAAAAATATAAATATAACATATTATCTATAATTTATATTAAAATGAAAAGTAATGTTTATTAAAATATATTTTAAGGTAATAAATTTAATATTTTTTTATTATTTTACATATTAAAATTAAAAATATGATATAAAATTGTATTGTTTATTGTTATCGTGTGAGGACGCATTGATTCATGTGTTGAACTTTAAATAGTTATCCTTTGACCAAAAATCAAATGTATATTTGTAATGTGAAAAAATATATATTATTATATTAATATATTAAGTTTAACTTTTTTTAATTATGATTAGTCCAGAGAGCTTAGGTCTTATTTTGTAATTATGTTGCCGCCCCCGGATCATGTTGTTGCTGTGGCGGTAGGCCAAATTACTCTCCTCCGACCCTCGATTATTTCTCTTCTCCAACTTTCTATAAAAATATTACGAATGTGAATTCAAACCCTACTAACTCAATACATCGTTCCGAGCATAGACATAGTTCAATGCAATGAGTACTAAATAATTTTGGCCAAATACCACCATTTAACATTTAATATAGCAGAGCAGGACGCGGGTCACTTTAGTCTCCATTATCGTTCTGGTCTTCCTTCCCAGAAAATTTATAGTTTAGTGCAATGAGTACCAAACCATTTCCACTTAACAATGATAGTTTAGCAAAAAAGAGTGATTTCACTAATTAAAAAAACTTTATTTTTTAAAGAAAATATGATTTGTATTAATATTAAAATGTTTTTCATTGGTGTCATTGACATGAATGTAAAAGATGACATTTTCCATTTAAATATTTAACTTCATCTCTTTCATATAGTTTAGCAAAAAAAAGTGATATCATTAATAAAAAAATAAAAAATAAATTTTGAAAAATATAATTTGTATTAATATTAATAAATTTTTGACATATATGTAAAAGATGAATTAGATTATTTGTCGATATTTTCCACCTAAATATTTAACTCAATCTCTTTCAAATACAAAATTTTAAGAGCAAAACATAATAATGATTTGTTAAAACTTCATTATATGTTGACTTGATATGTAAAAGGTAATTTTACAATCAAAATTAAATTTGAGAATATCAAAAAGAAATACAGGTTTTCAAAATAGAGAAATATAATTAAATAGCCAACAAAAGAGCCAACAATAACATGAAAAAATAAATTCTAATTGAAAATATGACTTTAAATTCAAGTTAAATTAATCCTTAATCGATATTTAATAAATTTTAAATTACTATAATTATTAATCAATATAATAATAAATTTTAAATTATATATATATATACACACAACTTATCCGAATTTTATTTAATTTGAATTAAATAAGTTTTGTGTATTATCAGAAAAGTTTCATATTAAATTAATATATATATATATATATATATATATATATATATATTAATTTCTTAAATTACTGCATTCTAACTAATTAACCAAAGGTGCAGGCTTGATTCACTTTTGATACTAAGCCCAGAAAGCTTTTCAAAAGCAGTGGTTAATCTTTGTCGAAAGTAAATATAGCCAAAGAATTCGGTAATATGGAAAGTAAAGAACTAAAGCATTTTGGATGTTGACGTTGTTAACTTTAAATGTAAATGACTATATAGGTAAAATTATATGTAAAATGTTTTGAAAAGTTTTTCGAAATTACCATATGGCTATGATAATTTTTCTTCACCATATTCAACTCTATGAAGTGTCAATTTCCATCGAATAAAGCCCGTCACTAACCAGTTACCCGGTTGTGGCGTGTGAGGTTAATTCCCCACGAATTCCACAATCCAGGAGCCACTATATACGTATATCAAATTTACTCACAGGTGCGAATTTCTTAGCCAGTCAAAATCCCATCACTAATTGCCAAAATGAGACTACGACAATAAAGCCAAAATCAGACTATGACAATAAAAATATTCTGAGACTCAAGTCAGTAACCTGGCCTAACCTAGGTTAAGTAGGGTTAACTTAATCAATCTTCCTTCACCCAGGCATCAATCCGCTTCTAAGTTTCAGTCATGATAATGCGGTTATTTTAGAATGTCATAGACTGGTTTCAATAAAAAGTGTCATTTATTCGAGGCACGGGATTTATATATGGACTTACCCAGCGGGGAGGCATGGTACACCTCAACTAAAATCAAAAGAAAAACAGAGATACCAAGAAAATCTGTATAAAGAATTCACTAACTGCCAAAATAAGACTACTACACTTAAAAAAAATATATTGTGAGACTCAAGTCCGTAACCTAATCTAACATAGGGTTAGGTTAATCAATCTTCCTTTAACCCAATCATCAACCTGCTTCTAAGTTTGAGGCATGATAATGAGGTTATTTTAGAATGTTATAGACTGGGTTCAATAAAATGCAATCATTCAAGAAAAACAGAAGTACAGGAAATTCTGTGATTCATTGAAACCAAATTATATACGTAAATACTTTTAGTGCATATTCTACCGAAAATAAGACATTTCAGCACCGTGACTCATTTTATACTGGAAAAAGAAAAACCCAATAAATTGTAGGTACCTACCTGAATCCTTCGATTGTGATTCTTTGGAATTTGTTGTTTTCATAGTACCATTGGAGCCAACCACATTTCTCCACGCAGAATTTGAACGCTCTCTTTGCTTCAAAGATAAAATTATTAGAAAAACAAACAAAAGAAAAGCTAAAAATATTCTCGCATAACATTATCATTTAAATCTGCGTACATATGGTTGTCTACTTCTTCTTGCTTTACTCTCCTCTTATGATTGCTTCTATGACATAAGTTCGTTCTTCCTGTAAAAATAAATTAATATTCCAAATCAATAATTAATTGATCGGGAACTTGCAATAATCAAAGCAGGAAAAGAAAAAGAAACAAACAAACCTAATCTATTTTCATTGTAATAACATATCAATACATGGCCAATAAAAATTTAGATCTCCCTCTCCCTTAATTGAAATTCAGTTGACAAGAGACTCTCCATTACCATTGAGGCCCGTGGAGATCATCTTCATATCTGCAGCTATTGCCACTCCTCTGATTGTGCTTCTTGGCCGAAACGTACATCTGTCTCCATCTCTCAAACTCTCACAACAAAACAGAAATTACAGAAAGACAAACAACAACAACATAAAAAGACAACAGAAATTACACATATACGAACAGTTACAACACAGAGCCACAGATACAAAACAAAGAAACAACACAAAACACACAGAGCCACAGATACAGATCAAAGAAACAACACAAAACAAACGAGGAGCGCTCCACAAAACATCACCGCTTAGCCTGAGAGACAGAGAGCAAAAGAGCGCAAAGAGTTGAGAGGGCGCATTGCACTGCAAGAAGAAGAGGGATTGATGAACTAAATAAAAGAAGGATTAGCTTTTGCAAACGGTAATTAGCTTTTGTGAACGGTCCAATTCTATCTAACATTTAATCGGTGACCGATAAAAGATCATTCCCACCGTCGGTGCAGGTTCGAAATCTATCGGACGTTGGATCCACTGACCCATCAAAGATCATTCCCACCGTTAAGAAAAGCTATCTCACACAATTCAAATTTATATCTTCGACAACACTCGCGCCCTCCCCTGAATCACATTCATTATTTGTTACAATCCGAACAAAATCAATTATATTCAATTGGTCCTCGAGATTCAAAAATGTCTGAACTTCAATTTCTTTTTTCCACCTGAGGTTACGAGGTCGAACCGTAAGACGTTATTCCAACGAGAGACCTTAGGTATAGATCGTGATCGAAAAACACCCATACGCTGGACGCTCCGGTTTAATATCAAAAGTGTGAAAGTTCATTTAGTCATGTTTCGTTTCGTTGCCTTTTAAAAATTAGAGTAAGTTTGGATTTTGGATTTTGGATTTTGTTTTGAATTTACAATAAGGAAGCATTATTAACATGTTTTTTAATATAATCTCAAGTTTCATTTGAATTTTTAGATTATATATACAGAGCTTTGTTTTGTTTTAAATGAGAGAGTTTGAAATTTTGCTTTACATTTATTAAAATGATTTTTAATACAATTTTAAATTTCAGTTTTATTAATTGAATTTTTAAATTATGAATGGTAAGTATAATAATATTTTAATTTATAATTTTGGTAGAGATTAAAGTAATTGAGCAATAGAAAGAGAAAACACACAATAAAGCACTTATGGGGTGTAAAGAAAACTCATGTAAATTTTACTATTTTTCTTTTTATTGTTCATCAATCACATGAATAGCATGACTGAATGCTTAACAACATCTGCAATATGTAATTTTGTTTCTTATTTTCTAGTTCAATAAAATTATGATTTTTTCCTCCAAAAATAAGATAAAATAATTATTATTTATAGATAATTTTATTTTGAAATAATTCATTTTTATTAAGGATGGGTAGAAAAATGTTAATGGGTTGAAGTATGAAATTTAAATATGCATGTCTTCTCTCAAATTGAATTTATGATGTACCATTAATCATTAGTCCCACTCAAAATCTATATGTACTTATGTTTTCTTAGAATATAATAATTTAAATAATTTATAAAATGTTACAAGTTATAATTAGTGTAAATTTATTCTAGTTTTATGTATATTAAGTAATAAGAAAAATTTAAAAGGTTAAAATGTAATTTTTCTTGGTGTTTAAAATATTTTAAGTTAAGATCATGTTCACACAAGAATTTGACTACAAAGTTTTCATAGGTGTACATACCTTACCCTTCTAGATTTGAAGAATCACCTTTTAAAAGGAAACACATGTTTTTAACCATTAAGTCCACTCAATTAAGAACAAGATATGAAGATAAGGTTTTGGAAATGGATAATGAAAGTAATAGCAATAGTAGTTATATATGGAGGGGAAGATTGATGGTGACAACAATTGCATTAGCATTAATGTCATGAGCAACAATGATGTTTGATTTTTTATTGTGACTTGAATATATGCATCTGATTACTCATTCAAACCATTAACTTTCTAAAAAATGGCAACCATTAATCCATCACTCATCATTTTATCAAGTGGATATCATGACCTTAACAAGGAGGGTGCCCCCTTCTACCAAATATATTTTTTGACTGTGCATTGGAAAATCAGATTTTATTTTTTCCCATTTGTTATGCCCTATAGCTCATTGTCAAAATGATGGGGAGCAAGGTCAACACTATCAATTATGGAGAGTATGGGAGAATGGAGGTTTGTGCACATGAGGGTTTGAAGCTATTTGGAAACATCTTCATTAGAGAGAGGAAAAGTGTGTGGATGAGCCATAGGGAATTGTTATGAGGTTGCTTGAGCGCTTCCTAGTCATTAGGACATTAATATTCCAAATGTCTTATCTGCCATTGAAAACTTACCAAAGAAATTATATAAATTTTATTACCATTTGAAGGTATTCATAATAAGAAACTTTTCTTCTAAATCATTTAAAAAAACACCTACCTTTGTTTGCACTCATCTTAGCAAAACTTCTAACTAAGGTATTAGATAAAGAGATAAGTCTTAAATCTTTGTGTGGTTTATTATGTGCTTTATCGAAGGAAACTATCATATTACAAGTTAAATTATCTAATAATTTTATAAACAAAATATGAAAATATAAGTGAGATCCATATTCTTTAACAACCATTAAACTTCTATTTTCTTTCTAAATATGAAATATGTAAAAATTCAATGATTTTCTTAATATTTATATAGTTTATTATGTGCTTTATTCAAGTAAATTGTATCATATAATAAATTAAATCAACTACTCATTCTATAAACAATATATGAAAATACAAATGAAATCCAAATTCTTTAACAACCATTTAACTTATATTTTCGAAATCTAAGATCCAACACAGAAAATTCAACAGAATCCTAAGTCTCAAAAATCAGCAGGGCCTTATCTTAAGCACTCGTATTGAGATTGAAGTTGTGCTCAACCAGTATTTTAGGGCCATCCTTACAAAGAACAACCACGACAATGAGGAAGACATCACGAAAATCACAAGGAACATCCCTAATATCTTAACTAGAAAGCATAACCAAATGCTGCTAAAAAAGATAACAATGGCTGAAGTGGAAGAAGCTGTCCATTCCATGCCCAATGGAAAAGCCCCGAGTTCGGATGGTTTGACCACAGATTTCTACAAAGCCTGTTGGCCTTTGATCATAGACAAAGTTTATGACCTAATCGAAGAATCTCGTCTTGAAAGATCCATCCTTAAATCCTTCAACGCAACCTTTCTCACCCTCATCCCCAAATCTGATAAAGTAGACTTCCTTGACCAGTTTCGACCCATCGCCCTCTACAACATTATCTATAGGATCATCTCTAAAGTCCTAGTCAACCGCATCAAAATTCTCCTTCTTCTTCTCATCTCGCCCCACCAAACTGTTTAGATTGAGGGTAGGCAAATATTGGACAACATCATCCTCTCTCAAGAAGTCATCCACTCTCTCAAGGATCAAAGCAAACTTGGTATGCTCATCCAAATGGATATGTCCAAAGCTTTCAACAAAATCAATTGGAATTACATAAGGAATATGCTGGCAGCCTTTGGGTTCAACAAAGACATCATAAATTGGATCATGGCTTTAGTCTCGGGGGCATTCTTCTCCATCCTCCTCAATGGCTCCCCTTCAGCCATCATCAACCCCTCTCGGGGCATCAGACAAGGGGACCCTCTTTCGCCCTTCCTCTTTGTTATCATGGCAGAAGGCCTTGGCCACTCCTTATCTGCTGCATCCTCTGATGGCCGTGTCAGTGGCCTTAATCTCTACCCCCCTAACCCCTGATCACTCACCAACAATTTGTGGAGGATACGCTCCTCATGGGCACTCCCTTTGTCAAAGAAGCCCTTGCCTTCAGGGCCATTCTAGATGATTTTTCTCAGGCCTCGGGTTCCTCTGTTAACAACTCCAAGTCCAAACTCTTCTTCCTAAACACTTCCAATGCCATTCAAATTAACATCACCCGTATTCTTGGCTTCCAACTCAGCTACTTCCCCTCGAAATATTTAGGTGTTCCCCTAACTGATAAACCCCTAGCTAGAGGCAACGGGAAATCCCTAGTCTCTAAGCTTCAAAAAAAAAGTTCCAATTGGACCTTCTGCTCCCTTAACTTCCCAAGCAAACATGTCCTAGTGCATTATGTTCTTCAAGCCATGCCTCAGTACCAATACTCCCATTGCAGCCCCCAGATCTATCTCTAACCAAATTAGAGCAATACAAAGAGATTTCCTTTGGAAGAGCAAGGCGAATAATGGAAAATGGGCCCTTGTTGCCTGGAGTAAACTCTGCAAGCCCAAAGAAGCTGGTGGTCTCAGTCTCAAGGATCCGGATCTCCTTGGTAAAGTCTTGGGAGAGAAAACTTGGTGGCATTGGATTACCAATCCTACCACATCTTAGGCTAAGCTATTGAAAGCCAAGTATGCTCCAACGCATCATCCTGACTCCTTGATCAGACTCTCGAGCAATCTCAAAGGTTCACCGATCTGGAACCAGGCTTGGGATAATAGCACTCTCATTCAAGACCACTATTTTTGGGAAGTGTGCAATGGGGAGAATGCATTGCTCTGGGACAATAATTGGGAACAATGCCCCAAGCTCAACATTGACATCTTCCTCCCCATCAGGTTGCAAATGGAGAGACTTAACAAAAAGGTTGTCAAAGACTTTCGGAAAATTCAGGACAACACGGATTGGTGAGTGTGGTTGGACCCCAATGAAATGGCTCAGAATAACCACCCCCAGTTTAGGGAAATTCATGCAGATTCAAAAGGATGCGGCGGAGCCAGATAAACTCAGATGGTGTTCCAACGCAGCAAGGCATCTCAATATCAAAGAGGCCTAGAGTCTCCTCTTGAACCCCGACCCCATCCCTCTGGACAGCAAATGGAAAAGACTCTGGAAATAGAATCACTGGCCTAAAATTCCTCTTTTCCTCTAGCTCTTCATGCACCAAAAAATTCTGACTTGGGAAAATCTCCAAAAAAAAAGGCTTCGTAGGTCCGTCTATCTGCACTCTTTGCAACTCCAACCCCGAAACTGCCAATCACTTACTCAACGAGTATCAATTTGCCTCCATCATTTGGAATTGGCTTTCCTTTGTCTTCAAGGCCTCGGATCATGATCCCTCCTCCATCCTCATCTCCCTTGACCTCTAGCACACCTCCTTCTCTTCCTAGCTCCTCATTAATCTGGCATGGAACCTTCTCCCAGGCATAATGTGTTGGGCTCTCTGGAAAGAAAGGAATTCTCGAATCTTCAAAAACTTGGCTAACAAGGAAGAACAGATTCTTCACCTCATCAAGAAAACCTTGCGCGAATTTATTTCAATAGCCAAGCTCCTGGACCCCTCCTCCCACCCTACCAGGGAGGAATGCCTCATTCTTTCCCTTCTCAATCTCTCTCCCCTCTTCCAACTCCCTCATCCCTCTACTTCCCTGGCCTCCCTGCCTCAGACTGTTTGGCACCCTCCTGATCCCAACATTATTAAACTCAACTATGACGGAGCTTCCAAGGATAATCCTAGAAATGCGGGTTTCGGAGGAGTCTTCCGCAACCACAAAGGCATGATTCTCTGGATCTACTATGGGAACATTTATTACACCACCAACAATGCCGCTGAACTCCAGGCTTTGGCTCACGGGTTTGACATTGCCATACATCACAATTTTTGGCCCCTCCTGGTAGAAGGAGATTCTACCGTCGCTACCCAAGATTTTCTGAAAATATATTTGTTCAGCAAGTCTCCGATTTTTGGCGCATCAAAAAAATCCTACAAAAGATCAAGCACAATATTGACAATGCCAGAGGCATATCCTTCTCGGCGGTTAGGAGAAAGGCCAATAAGTTGGCGGGCTTCCTGGCAAACACCGGTGTTAGAGATTCCAACAAACTCACCTCAACTGACTGGGATTCCATAATGTTGCCAACTGTCAAAACAGAATGTCTCCACATTAGTGTTCTAGATTTGCAGCAGGTCGATCCGGCCTCTTCCTCGATCCCCCCTCCCAATCAATTCTCTAATCATGAACCCCCACTAGCCTTCCTTCCCACGATTGATCCCTCTGGCAGCTCTTCGATTACCTGCTCTCAAATGTATGCACCCACTCCAAGCATTAATTCCTTGCATGATTCGAACAACCCATCGGGCATGCCTTCCAGTGGCTTACCCAGGCATTAACACCCCTCGCCCACCTATTTCATCTCCCTCCTCCTTATTCATACCTCACTCCTATCTATTTGACCTGTGCACCCTGCATCCACTCAGCCTCCCCTGAAGCTGTCTCAAAGTGACTGCCCCCCTCATCTCTGCACCTCACCCTCCACTCTTCATCCTCGCCCCACCTCCATAGCCCCACGCCGCTCTCACCCTGCCCGCCGTGGCCGTCGAGCTTTCTGGGCTAACTCTTCTCGCCCTCCTGTTACTCAGGCTGAGACCACGGCCATAAATTCGGCCAACACTTATGTGGAAAATACCGACCTTGTCATGCAAAGGCATATAGCCGACATGGAAACCACCGCCCACATCCGTCACAGAGAAACGCCTTCGGAGGCGGTCGACTCTTCACTCAGTTGGATCGTGGATCCTGGGCTAACCAGGCCAAGGGAGAACTTTTACAGCAAGACCATTGACTTGCATTGGCATACCAGGACGCTTCTTTCCATCGCCCTTCAGGAGCAGAAGGACAGCAACAAAGAGCTTGAGCGGAAAAATTGATTCCCTGACAGAGAAATTTCTCGCATATGTGAAGGAAGTTCACCACATGCACTTCATTGACAGTAGCTCCCCTCACCACGCCATTTTGAAAAGAAGCTCTACGGCATGCCTCCATCAGAGCCCCAAGGTCGAAGAAGATGCTCAGTGCCCCTCCAAGCCTGACTGCCAAGAAGCTGGTCCGTCCACTCATCGCCGCTAGATCTTTTACTCGGATGAAGGGACACCGGACCGACCTATCAGTGTTGTCGAAGCTGATGTGCAACAATCCCCCGCCCTCTAGTTCTTTTGTTTCAGGTTTGGCCTCTTTTTGTTTCTCTATTATTCTCCATGTGTTCGAGGCCCAATGGCCTTTTTTCCAGAGCAACAATGTATCTTTTTCCCCTGGTTTTGTTACAAACACTCTCCCCTCTATGCCTCTCCCTATATTCTCTTTCCCAGAGGGCGAGACTAATTTGTGTCAGTCGGCTATTCCTCAGCTTCTTCTAGACTATCAGAATATTCGCCTCTCGAGGCCATGACGTAATCTATGTTTCTACTATGAATGTGAATAGACCCACTTAATTTAAAAAAATAAAGAAACAATTCCTACTAATAATATGTTGAGCTCTTAGTGGGTATTGTTGTAATGGCTTAATCCTTGTGTGGATAGATTTAAGCTTCTACAAAATCTAGCTTACCAAGGTACCATCCTGTGAATGAGAAGTACTAGTGGATTTCCACTGCATATATATTTCATGGAAAAAAAATATTCATGGGAAAAAATATTTATTTAAAATATAGAAATTTAAAAATATATTTATATAAACATTGTGTATCTCAAAAGAATGTGTTCAAGTCTAACAACTATCAATTACTCCAAGATGAGAGTTTCTAGTTAGTGATACTATGTGTATTGTAAGATTTTAATCATTGTGAACATTTTTCTCGAAATGCAGGGTAGAATATCAAATTTTAAGCTTCCTTGGCCATATAAGTGTTAGCTTCACACCTGCAATGAATACTTTGACTCCAAGTATTTCAGCGTCGATGAAGAAGCATTGAATTGTTTTCAAAACTTTGGGAGCATGTTTATAAAAAAAAAGCATGAATAATCCTAGTTTTATTATTTTGAACATTTTATTCTATTGTTTTGTTTAAAGCAGGACTCACAAAAGTAAGGAAATTTTCAGTGGCAATCCATCTCCTGATTACTGAGGTCCAGCAAATATACGTTACATGAGAGTTGAGAAGGAAGGTTTTGTTTAGGGTTTAGATTTTTTCATATATGATAGTCATTTGTTCAAACCCCGTGGACTCACAATTCAACAGAACATACTGTATGGCCCCCAAAGCCTATTCAAATTGAACAATACATACACAGAGAGGCATCCATTAATGGGGTATGTTGAATTTCTCGATGTCATTACGACAAGTATATAAGCATTTAATAGTGACAAAGCAAATGGCATATAAATCGTTAAGAGTTTCTTAAATCTTACCTTGAATTTGTGGGGGTATTTTGAGGAGCTTCTGATTTGAGTTTCTCCTCTTCACAGCGCTCTGTTCCTGCTGCTCTTCATATTGTAATGGGAGTATGTGTTGAGTCTCAGAAATTTGTTTGTTTTCCTCTGCCTTGCGGGAATGCAGAACGAGGCAATGTCAACGCCATGAAGCCGGTAATGTCTGCCATTCCCTGCATTTAAATTGTAATTTAAGAGCACAGTGCCATTCAAGCTGAAGTAATGAGATTGAATGTCTTTGGTTAGAAACCAGCTTCAAGGTATCGATTGATTGGTGGGATGGTATGCAGGTTGAATAACTGAGAGAAGATACGAATGAATTGGAGTATAATTCTCACACCAGAGTCATCAACTTCATTAAGTAGCAAAACAATTATCCTCGTAAAGAGGCATTAATATTTTGATTATAGATTGTGGGCATAATCGTACGGCTGAGAACAGACATAGTTCTTTGCGGAGAGTAGATGCGGTAATTATGCAGCTACATAGAGGTGGTGCCATTTCGGGCGTACATGACTTCACTGTACAAGTGCTTCACGCATTCGAAAATATTTATTTATTTTTAATTTGTAATTATACGGGTGGAAATAAATTTTTATTATTATTTAAATAATATATTTTTAATTTGTAATTATATGTGTGGAAATAATTTTTTAATATTATTTAAATAATATATTTTTAATTTGTAATTATATGTGTGGAAATAAATTTTTATTATTATTTAAATAATATTTATAATAAGAATGCAAGTTGTTTAAAGAATATTAATCAACAATATTTATAAATTTATAATAAAATTATTGCATATAAAGAATTATTTGATTATAAATTTATAGTAAAATTATTGTATATACATTATTTATTGAGTTTTCTTTAAGTGTTATTTTCAAAAAAAATTAAGGTTACTGTTAAGTTTAAAATTTTGTTTATGGAACTATAGACATGTTTTAGTATAGCGATTTGGGTGGGTTCAATGGATATGGTTTAAGTAGGTTTAATGGTTAGGAACATGCGGTTACTTTTTAAGATGTCAAAGGTTCAAATGTAAGGTGAGTAGAATATGTATACCTTTATAAACTTTAGGAATAAAATATTTATAGATAGATCCTTTTTCTATAACTTCAAAATTAAATTATTTTTGTTAACCAAATAAAAAGTTAAACATACATATATATATGATAAATTTGATTATTAATATAAATAAATAAATTATATAGAAAAATGTTATTATGAATTTATAATAAAATACTTATTTTTAAATTAACATGAATCATTAATTTGGTAGAAGTTTTACCTTTTGTAAAGAAGTGTAAGGTTTAAATATCTTGTCTTAAATGAGGTAAGGGGTTTGAGATTTGTAAATTTGTATTCTTTATAAAAAGTAAATTATTAATAAATAAATGAATAAGATAGATAAATATATAGTTACAAATAGTTAAAATTAAAATTAAGTTGAATGAAAATCAAAATTACCCTCTAAATTAAATTCAATCAATTGGCCATATAAGAATTTTATGAGAAATTCCTTACAAAATAAAACATGAAATGTTGTTCAATTTATAAAATACAAGTCCAATAGCATCAAACAACCATGGGATGGTGGTCATTCACAAAATATTGGGCTACAAAGGACCACCCTAGCCATTGTTATCAATTTCAAGCTGTCATTCAATATTAGAAATGACAAGAGCAAGTGTGGGAACCTCATCACTCTACTATGAATGTAGTGAGGACTAATTATGTTTCTGTTCCCTCTTTCTCCATGATTGAACAACCATATCATTGTACACAATTTTCTTGGAACTTTGTGATTATTGGGATCATACTGAGTTAATATTATAAATTGGGGTGTTATCTTGAGGTGACATTAATTTCCACCATTAATGTGAAATTTCTCATCATATGGTTGATATGGTTGATATTATTCATCTGCCTTTAAATTTCAATTGCAAAATAAATGTTCTTTACTATGTTGGTTTTATTTAACACTTTTGTGGCATGTTCTTGTCAATTGTTATCATGTAATTGTATGATGATTGTGCAATTTCTTTCTTCAAATTTTGTTGTGCATCTAAACAAAGAATTCAAAGAACAAACTCATGTAATCACACACCATCCAACATGGAGAATTTATCCTAGAAACCCAAATAAGGAAATCAACATAAAATAAGAAGCTTGCTCAACTGTAAAGAATCTCATGAAACAATAAATTACAAATAAGTCATATAGAGATCTATTAATATTTTTCTAATGAGATGAGCTAAAAAAAAAGGGTACCATCCTTAGTCCACTTTTGATACATATTTTTATTTTTTCTATATTATGACCAAGCAATTTTAGCAATGGATGTTGGGTCAAAATACTTTTTCAAAATTTAAATAGATGTTGAATGGATCAAGAAAAACCATAAAAAAGAAGGAAAAAAAAAACTAGTTTGTAGCTCATAAATAAGTGAAATAAACTCAATAAAGTGTAAGAGCTCATAGCTTGTAGGGAGGTAAAAGTTAAAGAGGAACCCATAACTTTTATATACAAATAAAAATCCTAGTAAGATTGTTATGATAATTATTGAAGTCCTTTGGCCCTTGAAAAAAATTTATCCCAACAAAAAGCCCATAGATGTTTTATGTGTGTAAAAATGATTTATTATTAATAAAGCATATTCTCTTTGTTTATTTGTGTCATTTGAATGTTAGATATGTTCATTTAAGTTTTCTTCCAATAGAGTGTGCATTAATACTTGTGGAGCCTAATATTCATGTTATTAGTGTCACGCCTCCCATTATTTTTTTTTTCGTTATTCTTCTTTTCTTTTACATATATATATATATATATATATATATATATATATATATATATATATAATACTCTCAAAGTTTTCTCCATTCCCCAACTATTAAATATTCATTTAAATCAAGCGATAATAACCCCCTTTTAAATTTAGGAAGGCTAGTCACACCTTGTATCTTAAATTTTGAAGCCTTTCGTTATTACTTGAGAATCCCATACATTATAACAAAACCCATAAGGTTATATCATACGATTTATGAAATACAAAATTGTTATGTATAACGTTTAACATTATGTATCTGCTTTTCAATTTATTTCAAATCAAATAACCTTAAATCGTAACTTAATAGCCTTTTGTTATCGCTTGTTGAACCCTATACATATGAAATCATTAGAACGATAATCATAAAGTGTAATATATAACTCATGTATTACCACTCGACCTATATATATATTTAACCCAATATCTATGTCAGCACTGAATATAAATATACGCGGGTGCCCACCCCATATATATATTTTTTGTTATACAACCTCTTTCAACAAACGATAGTAATGGTCATCAATTGCAATGATTAAAACATATATAGTGATTGTGAAGGTCGATGAATTACTGTTCTAATTATATGTGGATTACTAAACCCTAATATGCATATAACCCTATCGTTCACGTGTTTCCCAAGCACTGTGACATGTGCTTCACCTATATCGACTCCCCTGTCGTTGTTTGTTTGGTATGTAGGTCATTCAGCAAGTAGTTTACTGATGTTTTGATCTCTCGCTTTGTTGTTTGTTGTGCCAGCGTTCACATGAGAAGTGTTTGGTACACAGTATTTACGCCTTCTCTCGAGCTGGAAGGAGGTATGTGTACGACCCTCCTACGCCACCGCCTCATTTGCTTCCCGGTTGGCGTGTTCACTCCTTTCGAGTTCAGGAAATGTGTTTCAACCACTGCACTCTAGCTTATGAGCCGATGACACATCTCATCTATGGATGGAGGAGGGTTTGAGAAAGGTAATTTCGATAGGTTTAACTCATAACTGCGCCGACGATGTGCCTGCCGCGTACCTTAACGTGAATTGAATAATATTAAATCCTTCCGAATGGTACTGTTGACTCAGTTCGATTTGATACCGATAATCTCCCCCGGGATTTTTTTATGCTCTTGGTTGCTGAGGTTTACTGTACAAATATTTCAACGGAATTTTGCAGATATAGGTGACGATTTTGTCGTAGGGTTATTGTGTACCATTTTAAACCATTTTAAACCCTCCATCGCTGAGGCTCTTCACTGCTCGTTCCGCCTGCATTTTTCCTCAAGCTTCAGTGCATTGTATTGTTTGGGTGTGCCTATCAGGTTTGCGCTCTGCTGTTGACTGGCTGGTAACCCTCGCACCTGACCGTTTCATCTCTGCGTTCATATGCCTGTGGAGTTCTCCTTCACACAGGGTTATTCTTCTGCTTCTATATTTTGTTAAGAGGCTCGGTTCTTGTTTTTTTTCATAGATTAGTATGATGATCCAGTTTCAGCGTTGCGGCTTAACTACTGTATATTATTTCAGGGTTACGTATGGTATTATGCTTTCTGCCTGTGCTGAATAGGGGTTTTCACATATGCGCGGGAAAACATTTATTGTTTCCACAGAACGAGTGCTCGGTTTCATGCACGCCGATTTCATCCAGAGCGAGCTAACCCCTTTACGCTTCAGTTTTATCCTTCTTCTTTGGTTACTAGCTTAAACTAAACCTATGCGCAGTCTTTTCTCATTTATAATGCGTCTGTATTCTCTTTTTGTTGCAGGTGTCACCTAAATGGCTCTCGGCGTTCACGTCTACACTCTGGCAACTCAACCCTCGATGTCCCGATTTCCAGGCTTCCTCCGTTATCACTTCCTCAAAGGTGTGATTTGGGATGCGGCTATGGCTGCCGAGGTTGTTTTTTTTTGTTTTCAATTGTTACTGTAGGTACGTTGGGTCCGGCACTCACGTTTGTATAAAAGGTTCAGAGTTAAATTTATCTCATTGCCGAGGCCCTATAGTTAAATGTTTTATGGGTTCAACTAATATATATTCTGATTAACTGGGGGAAATATGTATCATATCATTACTACAGTAAGAGGGTTTCCCTCGTTCTCACTCCTCTGTTGGTGGTATATCAACAGCATAGTTCAGGGAAGTGATTCTCGAGCTGGGGTTGCGACTATCGCTCCAACCGATTCATACTCTTGCGCTCTTAATTCCCTGTTTACGTTTTGATCCTCCATGATGAAGCGAATGATAAATCATTGTTTTTCCTTTCACATAGAAACCCTAATTTCTGACTGATATGACATGTATAGATATAAAAAAAATTCTTTGTTGAAATGCCCAACTTAACGATACGAGAACTCAATTTTATTCACGGCTTCAGAACTCCTGTTCGCCTCCACGCTAAGGTAGATTTTTTTTCATATGCCGAGAAGAATAACTATTTCGATAATTCCGCGTATCACATGCCGTGTAGATTCTAAGCACAACTCTCCAATAATCGATTAAAAATTCTGAGTTTACATGCCGCTATCAACTTCTGTTAATGTCCCTATATCGTACCTATGTTTTTGTTTATTTCCGACTCGGCTTTCTTTTGTGATTGGAAAATGTAACAGATAACCATTTGTAAATCTAGCCCTTTCTCTTATTAATTCATATAATGATACAAGCATATATTTTACCTTACTGTTCGTATTCTGCTTTTATATAAAGATTTTGGTATACGCTCAGTCATTTTTTTTCTTTGATAGTGAAACAATAATAAGAGTATAAAGACCATCATGCGACTATCACATATTTTTATCTCTGCATATTCTCGTGTTTTACTTGACCTAAATTTTCTTGTTGTAGTAACTTATAAAATGTTATTTTTATTTTACAACAAAACAATATATGTGTGCCGAGCTTAATGTTTTCGATTATTAAGGGGTTTTTATCTATGAGATGTTTATGGAAGTTGTAATACTTATCCTTTATATTCTAGCTGCTTACAGGTACAGTTAAAATAATTTATCTATTGCTATCTCCACTATAGAGTCAGGACTTTAAGTTTCTTTCTCCTGTGTATAGATATCCATTTGGATGGTTTTATAAAACAGAAACAGGTTTGAAATAACACATCCAGTTTTGTTTTTCCTGTGAAGATAAGTATCTATAGATTTAAACCAGTCAGGGTTTAGAGATTCTATAAGATTCTACTCTACATATTAATATTCTACAACCATGCAGAAGGGCAAAGGTGCACTCCTTGTAGCTCATGCTGCTAAATGTAGAACTGATAATAAATCTCAATTTAAATAAATCATTTTGTTTTTATATGTAGCCAATTCATACTGTTTGAAGCAAATAAAACATTTTATTTCAAGACATACCATTCATGCAGTAGACCAACCTCCCAACCGTAGAGTTCTATTTTTCTCCTAGAACTCACCCCCGAGCTGAGACCACCTCCACTACAGATCAACCTTTAATCTGTTTAGGAGCAGCTTATTTAAGCTATTTTCCCCAAGCCTGTTTCTAATTCTGCGTCCAGAATAGCAGGATGCTTTCCTTCCTGTTTGCCTAGGCTTCCCATTCTTGGGATTCTTTAAAGCTGCTTTACACTTTTCCTCAGCTTTTCCAACTTTTCACCTCTTCCCAAGTACTTTCCTCATCATTGGGGAAATTTAGATTTTTCCTCAAATCTAAATTAGAAATAATTCCTTTCAAGGATTTCTGAAGGATTTTAGGGGAATACTTGCCTTATCCATCCTCATGGATTTAGCAAGTGGTCTCTAAATCTCATTCTTGGTCTATATGCACATCAGAAAGTTTATTTATTTCTTCAACTAAAATATTGAATTACATCCATACTTTATCTATCCTTTGGGGTCCACTCCCCTTAGGATTAAAGTTCAAATGTCAAACTTTAAAATTTCAACACATAAATTGGGGGTGTTACATATTCCCCCTCTGAAAATAAACACCGTCCTCGGTGTTGTTATTCAACTACTAGAATTCAATTAAACAAAAATGGATATTGTTCCATCATTGCATCTTCCTTTTCCCAGGTGGCTTCTTCAGCAGTAAAGTGTTTCCACTGCACTTTTACTCTGGCCACTGTTCTGTTTCTCAATTCAATCTCTTCTCGCTCCAATATTTGAAGCGGTTCTGGCAGAAACTCCCCTTCTGGTTCCACCTGTACAACATTCCAATCAACTATGTGAGAAGCATCATGCACATATCTTTTTAATAATGAAACATGAAACACATTATGCACTCTAACATGGGGGGGTAAGGCCAGCTTGTAAGCCACTGGTCCCACCCTCTCTAATACTTCAAAAGGACCACAATATCTAGGAGCCAGTTTCGCACAACTTCCAGCATAAAGTGTGCTCTTTTTGGGTTTAATACGCAAATACACATGGTCTCCCACTTTGAATTCTCGGTGCACTCGTTTCTTATCAGCATAATTTTTCTGGCGATCTTGTGTTGTCTTGATGTTACCTTGTATCTGTTTGACAATTCTTTCCATCTCTTGTAGTGCATCTGGTCCCAACACCAATTTATCCTCTGGTTGGCTCCAGCTCAAAGGAGTACGACACTTTCTCCCATAGAGTGCCTCAAACGGACTCATCTTAATAGAGGATTGGTAGCTATTATTATAGGCAAACTCAGCTAAATGCAGATACTCTTCCCACTTGGATGGCCTATCCATCACATACATTCTCAACATATCCTCCAAAATTTGATTAGTCCTTTCTGTTTGCCCGTCAGTTTGAGGGTGATAGGCAGTACTAAAATTCAGCTTAGTACCCATCCCTCCAAACAATCCTTTCCAAAATGCTGCTGTAAACTTAGCATCTCAATCTGACACAATTACCTTGGGAACCCCATGAAGTCTTACTATCTCCTTCAATAACACATTGGCTACTTGAGCTGTTCCAAAGGTGGATTTCACTGGTATAAAGTGGGAAGCTTTGGTTAAAGTGTCCACTACTACCATTACAGAATCATGTTGGTATTTGGTTTTGGGTAATCCTGTGATAAATTCCATGGAAACTGTATCCCACTTCCACTCTGCAATTGGCAAAGGGTTCAAAAGACCTGCCGGATGCTGATGCTCAACTTTGACCCGTTGACATTCCATGCACCTACTTAAATATTCTGCTACATCTCTCTTCATTCCTGGCCAGAACAACTTCTTTTTCAGTGTTGTTAACATTTTCTGATATCCTGGATGCCCTGCATAGGGCTGTTTGTGATATTCATCAAGAATTTCTCTTTTTAAAGACTCTACATTGGGAATATACAACCTGTTTTTATAGCAGATTAGCCCTTCTGAATTTTGAGTGAAATCAGTTTTCTCCTTTTTCTGTAATTTCATTAAGAGTGTTTCATAGTTTGAATCTTGATTTGCTGCTTTTCTCACTAACTCTTCTACTTCGATCTGGGCACTGCTTCCAAGACTGTTTATTGAGTTTGTGTTAAACAGCATTCGAATTCCATAATCCATCGACCTTTATTTGTATTTTATTTTCGCAGTATATTTTATCCACCTCAATTCACTTAAAAAAGGCGTTGTACTCTTGTCTTGCGATCAGATCATCTGGGAAAGAAATATTTGAGACTAATTGTAACACCCCCTTGTGTGTTGAATTTTAAAAGTTGGACAATTGAATTTTAAATCCTAAGGGGGTGGACCCCAAGGGATGACTATGGTGTGAATGTATTTGCATATTTTATTTGAGGAAGTAAATAAAATGATTGTGCATTTTGACCAAAAAGAGAATTAGAGATGACTTGCCAAATCCATGAGGATGGATAAGGCAACAAATCCCCAAAAATCTTTCAGAAATCCTTGAAAGAAATTTATTTAGATTTGAGGAAAAATCTAAAAGTTCCCCAATGAAGAGAAGTAGTTGGGAAGAGGTGAGAAAAAAAGCTGGAAAAGCTGAGGAAAAGCTTAAAGCAGCTTTAAAGAATCCCAAGATGGGAAGCCTAGGCTAAACAGGAAAGAAAGCATCCTGCTATTCTGGACGCAGAATTAGAAACATGTGGGAATTTGAAACCAATAATCTGCTCCTAGACTGATCGAGAGGTTGATGCTGTGTTTGAGAGTGATCTCTTCTCGGGGTGAATCCTGGGAGATAAAGAGGATTCTAGGTTGGAGGTTGGTCAATTGTTTGCCATTTGTGTCCTGAATTTGCTTGGTGATTTGAGTTAAATAGACATGAATTGGCTCGGCACAATAATAGAGTTCATGCATGACAGTTGAGGTACTACCTTATTCGAAATTATTTTCTTAAGACAGTGTAATTGTGATACTATTTAGTTATGAATCCAATTTTCATGAAGTAGAACCACAGAACCTTTAACCTAAGTTAGCTTTCATTTGGAGTACTAAACCTTCATAGATAATGAAATATTACTTTCTCTTGCATGTAAACAAAATCTAGATAGGATCGTACTCTTATATAGGCAAAAGGGAGTATAACAGAATTTACATTGATATGAAGCATAGCATAATGGAATAGACTCGAACAAACTATGTTATATATATGGTTTTTTTTTATACAGAGCTAAAGGTATAGATATTACATGTTTAAAAAGAAAATCTCTTTATATTCCTTGAACATGGTAATAGCACCACAAATCTTTTGGACCTATAACCCTTGTGGAAATTGTTATCCACCAGGACTCCCTGATATAGCTATACTTCAAACATAACATGGAATTGTTATCAATTAATTTATAGAATGAAAGTGCAATCTCATTTCCTTTGTAAGTACACCTGCAACACGAATAATTACACTAGTGATATGTAAAGAAAAAGAATACAATGCATTAGGAATAATGGTTATAACCGTGGCGTTAAACTAGTCTTGAGATGAAATAATATTAGCATAATTGTGAATTATTATTTATACAATTGTATAGCAAATAAATAGAAATTAATTTAAGACTATAAATAAACACTTTGGCTTGCGCACCTCCTAAAATCATTTATAAATATCTATTCATACCAGCCGAGAGATGGCACAAAGAAAAACAAAATGGACAGATCGAAGTAAATAATGATTAAATATGCAAAAGAATTTTGAACATCCGCAAGCACAAAACCTACTTACGGTACGTCGACATAAGTAAACGAAATCTAAGTGTATAGTAGAGTTAGGAATTAGAACGCCATAAGGTTGAGATGATGCGGCATAAGTAAATCTACGTTAAACGATGCATGGCAAAGCATGGTAAAGCTGCAGAAAGAAAAAAAAACGTAGAGAGACAAAATTTTCTCGGCATCGTTCGTCAGATATCTGCCAACAGTAAGACAAATACCCTAGGGTTCAGCAGAACGTTAGCCCCGTTCACGCGAAACCGAAGAACGATTTAAACAAGAATTTCGTAGTTATCACAGAGCACCATTACAGTAATATAACCCGACCATAAGCCTGAAGCAGATTGAATCAGATCATACCACAGTTGTAGGGGGGTGATTTTAAAGGTTGAGCCGCAGCGATAAAAACCGCCGACCGAAACCCTAATACGCTGAACCATACATGTAAGTAACCAAACTTGAAATTTACTTTAAAAACAAAGGTTATACGGTAAGATGACTACCTAAACCGTCCAAATTCCGGTGAAATCTGGAAAAAGTCAATAACTCTGAAGACACAGAAATTAAACTCTTCTACGCCTGAGAGAGGGCGTTAATCCTTCCCACACCATCGTGCCATTCTGCACGCGAGGAAGGCGTACCACTCTCAAATTCGACGTAGAATAGAAACCTCAGATGTGTGAGCCTGAGATGGATTATAGATATAACCGGTCGAATCCTAACCCTCGGATGAGGCATTAATATTACTACAACGATGACATATGGAGGTGTAAATCTGATCAGAGTGCAGACGCATATAACTACTACAGAAATTCGCAGGACATATATCCCACGATAACGCGCGACATTCACGTGGCGAGATGCGGTCCAAAAAAAGAAAGAAAGAAGAGACCTACTGTAATGCCCAATACTAGCAACGTGGAAAAATGAGAAAGAAGCGGTCTGCGCTAGCGTCAGCGTTCGAGTCATGGATTTTTACAAACAACGTAAACTACAGGCTTTGTTAAGCACACCATATACCCCATCACTTTCATGTGATCACTTTGAAACCAATTACGAGAAAAACATAAAGAGTGAGATAGACAGAGAAAAACAACTCGGTGATTTGGTTGAATAGGTAGGAGGGAATACCTGAAACCCTAATCACTCTGCCCGATGTCTTCAGGTTGAGAAGACGCAGATTGAGGGATAGGAGTACTCAAACACCTGTATACTTGCGCCAGAAGAGTAGGTCGAGGTAGGCACGGGCGTTTTGTTTAAATTGCAGGCTACCGGTTGGCAGAACAATAGCCGACTATCACTGTACTCGACGATGCCGAGTGAAGGATAGGTCAACACGTTGAAGGCAGAGTACAATGGCCGCCGTCGTTGTTACTCTCGCATGAGAAAGAAACGGTCCCTGAAACAAAACAAATCAAATCAATAAACCTCAGGATCAGCATATCACGCAAATGAAATAAATCATATCAATAAAACAGCTCCTACGCCCCACACTGCACGGTAATGAAAACAAAGATCAAACCCACAAGTATCCTACGTATCGACGCCGGTCTAAATCAGGAAAAAGTGGCAGAAGATCGGAGGCGTGAGTACACGCAGGCGCCCGACTGTCACAAAAAGAAATTCGGCGTAGTTGCAGGAATCGGCGGCGTTAAATACTACAAAACCCCACTAATGCAACGCCAGGTAAGTTAGAAAATCAAGTTAGCATAATTTGATTGGGACCGATACGTAAGAACCGAACCAAAAATGATAATAAACCAACGAGGGTCGAATTTCAGTGGTGGACACGTGTATACAACCATACACATGACGGGGAGGGGGTCATAATATAAGTTAGTGATATGAATACTATCATCCCACAACCGTGAGCAGTCAATCTAAAAATTGGACAGTTCAAAATCCATAGAGTTATCTTATTGCGCCCTCGAATACCTTACTAATGCGACCTTGCAAAAATGTAATAAGCGTAAGGATTAAAAGTGTATATATTTATATCACTTTGGATATAAATATCTATATACCGATATAAGCGAACCTGTATGCACAAGGGTAATAAAGTTAACATCCTTCACCATATTAGTTAAATAAAGGGAGCGCTATATATATATATATATAGCTGCAGCCCACATCCTCAAATTTGTAGATGGGCTCGTTGTTTGTTATTTATAATTGAATGTAATATATATATATATATATATATATATAGTTTTTTAATAGAATGATGAGAATGATTATTAAAGAAAATATATATATATATGCCATGGAGAGTTGTACAAAAAAATATATATATATACAACAAAGACATATCATGAGAATATGTATGTATAGGCTTAATTTTAACCAAAGATATCTCATGAGAAAATATGAGAATAACTATATATGGAAGTCATGCATAAAAAGAAATTTAGGTGAGAGTTAAATAACTCTCCCTCCTAATAAATACATATGAATTTCATATTGCTATACCTTAGTGGTCTCATGTGGTATGTAAATAATATATATATATCTCTACAGGTTGGAGAAGAGCAACCAATAGTAATAGTGTAGGAAGTAACATGTTATGTACATAAGGGAGATGTATCTATAAGTGTATTCAAAAGGTAACTATAGAAAAAAAAAAATTTCCTAAAGTAGAGGTGTGACAAATGGTATCGGAGCACTAGTTACAACAAATTGGGCTGTCATTTTGTGCTCACTGCTTATTACTTATTTTGTTTTTTTCTGAAATGTATAAAAAAAAAAAAAAAATCGCTAATCTGTGTTGTAAGTGTATACAGTGGAAATGGCTGAAGGTGAAGGGATTTATGTGGATCTGCATAATGAGTTTTCTACTCCGGATCCCAATGCCCCGATAATGGCGATGTTGCACAGGATGCAACGAGATTTGGCTGAACTGAGAAGCCAGAATGATGTGTTGACCTCAGCCAGTAAGGAGCAGGAAAAGCTCATCAGGGAATTAACTTCCCGAAACAGCCAGGAAGGCGAAGGTTCTGGAAAGAGAAAGATGGATGAGTCTGATGAGGATGAGGCTGCTAGACAGTAGCATAAACAGAAAAGAGAGTTGCAGGGAGAATTTAGAAAGATCAAACCTCCTTCCTATGATGGGGAAAAGGAGGAGGATGCTGAAGCTTGGTTGCTGAACATGATCAAGTATTTCCAAGTATATGAATATGAGAGCAATCTGAAAGCTAGACTAGCTGTGTATCAGCTGCAAGGGAAAGCCACACTGTGGTGGGAAGAGACGAAAATGGTGCATGCCATTGATGAAAAAACAGTTACTTGGGAATATTTTCAGACTAAGTTCAAAAGTCGTTATTTGAATGAACAATATTATGACGATAAAGCGAAAGAATTCCATGAACTTAGACTAGGACAGCTCACTGTTGATGAGTTTGTCACTAAGTTTACAAATTTACTGAGGTATGTTCCTTACATTAGGGAAGAAAAGGCAAAGGTGCAAAGGTTTTTAAATTGTTTGCCTACTGTGTATAAAGAGAAAATTGAGTTTGACAACCCAAAGACCATGGATGAAGCTGTTAGAAAAGCAAGACTATGATATCAGCAGTTTAAAGGTAAAGCTGAACAAGGGAAGAGCTGGACGAACAAGGTTGAGTTCAAAGGAAAGAGACCAAAACCAGCATATTTAAGGAATTTTGGTAGAGATCATCAAAGTAAAAAGTTCAGCAAACCAAAAGAAAGTCAAACTGCTCAGTCTCAAGTGGCTTCAAAACCAGTAGAAGGGAACAATAGAAAGGAAGGGACAGTCAAAATGAGGGAACCTCTGAAATGTTGGGGCTGTGGAGAACCCCATATGATGAGGGAGTGCCCCCATCGAAATATCCACATGATCAGCAGAGAGCGAGAGGCAACAACCGTCAATGACATAGCCAGAAACATACCAACCATCAGTGCAGCCCTGGAAAATCGACAGGCAGAACATCAAGCAACCATGGTGGAAATGAATGGTAAGATTTCTGACCTACCTGTTACTGTTTTGATTGATCCAGGTGCTTCTTTGAGTTATATTAGCCCTGGAATTGTTGAAAAATGTAAAATTAAACCTGAAAAATTTCAGCAGTCATGGTTGGTACAGCTGGCCACTGGAACTAAGAGAAAAGTCACACATAAGTTGCCCAAAATAGCAATACAATTAAATGGGTTCCCAACAGAGGTAAATCTGAACATATTTCCATTAGGATCCTATGATCTGCTGATAGGAATGGATTGGCTAGAAAAGAAGAAAGCCTTGATGAACTGCTGGGATAAAACCTTGCATTGTGTAGATGAGGAAGGGAAATCCTTTACATTAAAAGGGAAACCAAAACCCATTGTAGTAAGACAAATATCAGCCTTACAATTGAAAAGAACAGCTAGGAAAGGATACCAAGTCTATGCAGTGCATGTAGAAGAAATAGAACAGCAAACTGAGAAAGAATTACTGGATACTATACCAGTCATCAGAGAGTTTAAAGAAGTTTTTCCCAAGGAAATCCCTCATCTTCCCCCTCAAAGAGAAATTGATTTCTCTATAGATCTGGTACCGGGAGCTACACCTATCTCCCGAGCTCCATATCGGATGAGTCCGCCAGAACTGATGGAGCTGAAGATGCAGCTGCAAGAACTATTAGATAAGGGTTACATCAGACCAAGTGTGTCTCCATGGGGAGCACCTGTGTTATTTGTTAAAAAGAAGGATGGAACTTTTAGGATGTGTGTTTATTATCGTCAACTGAATAAGTTGACCATTAAGAATAGATATCCACTGCCTAGAATTGATGATCATTTTGATCAAGTGAGAGGGGCTTCAGTCTTCTCCAAGATAGACCTCAGGACTGGGTATCACCAGCTAAGAATTAAGGAAGAATACATCAGCAAGACAACATTTCGAACCAGGTATGGGCATTATGAATTTATAGTCCTACCTTTTGGTCTGACCAATGCCCCTGCCACATTCATGTGTCTGATGAACAGTGTGTTGAATAAGTATTTGGACAAATTTGTTCTTGTGTTCATAGATGATATCTTAGTCTACTCTAAAAATGAGGAAGAACATAAGGAACACCTGAGAATAGTATTGCAAACGTTGAAAGAAAATCAGCTATATGCCAAATTCAGTAAATGTGAATTTTATAAAGATAAAATTCAATATTTGGGGCATATCATCTCTGAAAAAGGATTGGCAGTTGACCCTGAAAAGATAAAAGCCATTAAGGAATGGCCAGTCCCCACTGATGTCTCATCAGTAAGATCATTTATGGGAATGGCAGGCTATTATCGCAGATTTGTGGAGAGATTTTCCGCTATAGCAAATCCCATAACCTCATTACAAAGGAAGGGTGTTAAGTTTGTGTGGACTGAAAAATGCCAAAACAGTTTCGAGCAATTGAAACAGAAACTTATTTCAGCTCCTATATTACAAATTGCTGATCCTGATAAAGAGTTTGTGGTGTGTACAGATGCGTGCAGAGAAGGGCTAGGAGGAGTCCTACTGCAAGAAAATTCAGTTATTGCCTATGAGTCTAGGAAATTAAAAACTCATGAACAAAATTATAGTGCATATGATTTGGAGTTTGCAGCAGTCATTCATGCTTTTAAAATGTGGAGGCACTATTTGCTGGGGAAGAAGTTCACATTGATGACTGATCATATCAGTCTCAAATATTTTTTCTCCCAAACTGATCTGAATGCAAGACAAGCCAGATGGCTGTCTTTTCTAAGTGAATTTGATATGGATATAAAGCATATCAAAGGGAAGGAGAATAAAGTTGTTGATGCTTTAAGTAGAAATGCTTGTCAACATTTAAACAACATTGGGAGTAGTGCCCAGATGAAGATAGAAGAATTGGTGGAAGAAACAACAAAACAAGATCCCGACTATGAAGCCCTCTTGGTGAAATTACAGAAAAGGGATAAAACAGATTACACTAAAAGTCCACAAGGGCTGCTATATTACAAAAACAGGTTGTATATTCCAAATATAGAGTCATTGAAAAGAGAAATACTAGATGAATATCACAAACAGCCCTATGCAGGACATCCAGGGTACCAGAAGATGTTAACAGCCTTGAAAAAGAAACTGTTCTGGCCAGGAATGAAGAGAGATGTGGCAGAGTATCTAAGTAAATGTATGGAGTGTCAACTAGTCAAAGTTGAGCATCAACACCCAGCAGAGCTTTTAAATCCCCTGCCAATTGCAGAATGGAAATGGGATACAGTTTCCATGGATTTTATAACAGGACTACCCAAAACCAAATACCAACATGATTCAGTAATGGTGGTAGTAGACACTTTGACCAAGGCTGCTCACTTTATACCCGTAAAATCTACCTTTGGAACAGCTCAGGTGGCAAATGTTTTCTTAAAAGAGGTAGTAAGGCTTCATGGATTTCCCAAAGTGATTGTCTCAGACCGGGATGCTAAGTTTACAGCAGCATTTTGGAAAGGATTGTTTGCAGGAATGGGAACTAAGCTGAATTTTAGTACTGCCTATCATCCGCAAACAGATGGGCAGACAGAAAGGACAAATCAAATCTTGGAAGATATGCTGAGAATGTATGTGATGGATAGACCATCAAAGTGGGAAGAATATCTGCATCTAGCTGAGTTCGCTTACAATAATAGCTACCAATCCTCTATTAAGATGAGTCCATTTGAGGCACTTTATGGGAGGAAGTGTCGTACTCCCTTGAGCTGGAGTCAACCAGAGGATAAACTGGTATTGGGACCAGATGCGCTACAAGAGATGGAAAGAATTGTCAAACAAATATAGAGAAATATAAAGACAGCACAAGACCGACAGAAGAGCTATGCTGATAAGAAAAGGGTGCACCGAGAATTCCAAGTGGGGGATCATGTGTATTTGCGCATCAAACCCAAAAAGAGCACACTTTATGCAGGGAGTTGTGCAAAACTTGCACCTAGATATTGTGGGCCTTTTGAGGTGTTAGAAAGGGTGGGACCAGTGGCTTACAAGCTGGCCTTACCACCTCATGTTAAAGTACATAATGTATTTCATGTTTCATTAACAAAAAGATATGTGCATGATGCTTCTCACATAGTTGATTGGAATGTTATACAGGTGGAACCGAAGGGGGGTTGCCGAACACTTCAAATATTAGGCAGGAGATGGCTTCTCACATAGTTGATTGGAATGTTGTACAGGTGGAACCAGAAGGGGAGTTTCTGCCAGAACCGCTTCAAATATTGGAGCGGGAAGAAATTGAATTGAGAAACAGAACAGTGGTCAGAGTAAAGGTGCTGTGGAAGCACTTTATTGCTGAGGAAGCCACCTGGGAAAGGGAAGCTGAAATGATGGAGCAATATCCATTTTTGTTTAAATGAACTCTAGTAGTTGAATAAGAACACCGAGGACGGTGTTTATTTTGAGAGGGGGAATATGTAACACCCCCAATTTGTGTGTTGAATTTTAAAAGTTGGACAATTGAATTTTAAATCCTAAGGGGGTGGACCCCAAGGGATGACTATGGTGTGAATGTATTTGCATATTTTATTTGAGGAAGTAAATAAAATGATTGTGCATTTTGACCAAAAAGAGAATTAGAGATCACTTGCCAAATCCATGAGGATGGATAAGGCAACAAATCCCCAAAAATCTTTCAGAAATCCTTGAAAGAAATTTATTTAGATTTGAGGAAAAATCTAAAAGTTCCCCAATGAAGAGGAGTAGTTGGGAAGAGGTGAGAAAAAAAGCTGGAAAAGCTGAGGAAAAGCTTAAAGCAGCTTTAAAGAATCCCAAGATGGGAAGCCTAGGCTAAACAGGAAAGAAAGCATCCTGCTATTCTGGACGCAGAATTAGAAACATGCTTGGGGAATTTTGAGCTTAAATAAGCTGCCCCTAGACTGATCAGAGGTTGATCTGTGCTAGGAGGTGATCTCTGCTCGGGGGTGAATCCTGGGAGATAAAGAGGATTCTAAGGTTGGGAGGTTGGTCAATTGCAATTTTGTGGTATGTCTAATTTGCTTGTTGATTTGAGTTAAATGGTATGAATTGGCTACATGCAAAAACTTTAATTCATGCATGATTGAAATTGTACTACCTTATTCAGTATTTTCTTAAGGTATCCCCTTTCAATACTGTTTAGTTATGGATCCAAATTTCATGAAGTAGAACCACAGAACCCTTAACCTAAGTTTAGCTTAAATCTGGAGTACTAAATCTTCATAGATAAGTAAATATTACTTTCTCTTGCATGTAAAAAAATCTGGATAGGATTGTACTCTTATATAGGCTAAAAGGAGTATAACAAAATTTAGATTTATATGAAGCATAGCATAATGGAATAGACTCAAAACAAACTATGTTATATATATGGTTTTTATAACAGAGCTAAAGGTATAGATATTACATGCTTAAAAAGAAAATCTCTTTATATTCCTTGAACATTGTAATAGCATAACAAATCTTTTGACCTATAACCCTTGTGGATTTGCCATCCACCAGGACTCCCTGATATAGCTATACTTCAAACATAACATGGAATTGTTATCAAATATTTTATGGAATGAAAGTGCAATCTCATTTCCTTTGTAAGTACACCTGCAACAAGAATAATGACACTACTGATATGAAAAGAAAAAGAATACATTGCATTAGGAATAATAGTTATAACCTTGGCGCTAAACTAGTCTTGAGATGAAACAACATTAGCATAATCGTGAATTTATATTTATACAATTGCATAGCAAATAAATCGTAATCAATTTAAGACTATAAATAAACACCGAGGTATTAAGTACCTTCCTTTGGGCTTGCGCACCTTCTAAAATCATTTATATATATCTATTCATACAAGCCGAGAGATGGCACCAAAAACAAAAGGGCAGATCGAAGTAAATGATGAGTGAATATGCAAAAGATTTACGAACAGCACGTAAGCACAAAACCTACTTACGATACGTCGATATAAGTAAACGAAAACTAGTTGTATAGTAGAGTTAGGAATTAGAATGCCACAGGTTTGAGATGATGTGGGGCATAGGTAAATCTACGTTAAACGACGCATAGCGTAGCATGGTAAAGCCGCAGAAGAAAAAAAACGGAGAGAGACAAATTGTCTAGGCATCGTTCGTAAGATATTTGACAACAGTAAGACAAATACCCTAGGGTTCAGCAGAACGTTAGCTCTGTTCACGCCAAACCGAAGAACGATTTAAACGAAAATTTCGTAGTTCACACAGAGCACAATTACAGTGATATAACCCGACCATAGTCCTGAAGCAGATCGAATCAGATCATACCACAGTTGTATGGGGCGATTTTAATGGTCGCGCCGCAGCGATAAAACCGCTGGCCGAAACCCTAATATGCTGAACCATATATGTAAGTAACCAAGCATGAAATTTAATTAAAACAAAGGTTATACGAGAAGATGACTACCTAACCCACCCAAGTTCCGGTGGAACCTGGAAAATTTCAATAAGTTTGGGGACACAGAAGTTAAACTATTCTACGCCTGAGAGAGGGCGTTAATCCTTCCCACACCATCGTGCCATTCTGCACGCGAGGAAGGCGTACCACTCTCAAATTCAGAAAGCGTAGAATAGAAACCTCGAATGTGTGAGCCCTGAGATGGATTGCCGATATAACCAGATCGGAATCCTAACCCTCAGATGAGGCATTAATATTACTACCGCGATGACATATGGAGGTGTAACGATACAGTAAATTGCAGACGCATATAACTACTACAGAAAATTAGCAGACATATATCCACGATAACGTAGCAACATTTCCACCGTAACTGAGGGATCCGAGGCCAAGAAAAAAAAAAAAAGAGAAGAGACCCTACTGTAATACCCAATACCCAACGCGTGGGAAAAAGGAGAAGAGCAGGGTCTGCGCTAGCGTCAAGCGTTCAGTCATGGTTTACAAACAAACGTAAACTCTGAAGCCTGTAAGCACGCCATACCCCCATCACTTTCGGCGCAGATCACAGTTTGAACTGATTACAGAAAAACAAAGTGAGATAGACGGAGAAGAACGCTCCGGTGATTTGGTTGAATAGGTAGGAGGTAATACCTGAAACCCTAATCACCCTGCCCGATGTCTTCAGGTTGAGAAGACGCAGATTGAGGGACAGGAGTACTCAACCACCTGTATACTTGCGCCAGAAGAGTAGGTCGAGGTAGGCACGGGCGTTTTGTTTAAATTGCAGGCTACCGGTTGGCAGAACAATAGCCGACTATCACTGTACTCGACTATGCCGAGCGAAGGATAGGTCAACACGTTGAAGGCAGAGTACAATGGCCGCCGTCGTTGTTACTCTCGCATGAGAAAGAAACGGTCCCTGAAACAAAACAAATCAAATCAATAAACCTCAGGATCAGCATATCACGCAAATGAATACGTCATATCAATAAAACGACTCCTCCTTCCCTGCGCATTAGTAAACAAAGATCAAACCCACAAGTATCCTACGTATGGGCGCAGATAAATGGAAAAAGTGACACGAGAAGATCGGGCTGAGTACCATGAAGCGCCGGCTGTACAAAAGGGTCGCGGCGTAGTTGCAGGAATCGGCGGCGTTAAATACTACAAAACCCCACTAATGCAACGCCAGGTAAGTTAGAAAATCAAGTTAGCATAATTTGATTGGGACCGATACGTAAGAACCGAACCAAAAATGATAATAAACCAACGAGGGTCGAATTTCAGTGGTGGACACGTGTATACAACCATACACATGACGGGGAGGGGGTCATAATATAAGTTAGTGATATGAATACTATCATCCCACAACCGTGAGCAGTCAATCTAAAATTTGGACAGTTCAAAATCCATAGAGTTATCTTATTGCGCCCTCGAATACCTTACTAATGCGACCTTGCAAAAATGTAATAAGCGTAAGGATTAAAAGTGTATATATTTATATATCACTTTGGATATAAATATCTATATACTGATATAAGCGAACCTGTATGCACAAGGGTAAGAAAGTTAACATCCTTCACCATATTAGTTAAATAAAGGGAGCGCTATATATATATATATATATATATATATATAGCTGCAGCCCACATCCTCGAATTTGTAGATGGGCTCGTTGTTTGTTATTTATAATTGAATGTAATATATATATATATATAGTTTTTTAATAGAATGATGAGAATGATTATTAAAGAAAAAATATATATATATGCCATGGGGAGTTGTACAAAAAAATATATATAAAACAAAGACATATCATGAGAATATGTATGTATAGGCTTAATTATAACCAAAGATATCTCATGAGAAAAATAAGAATAATTATATATAAGTCTTGCATAAAAAGAAATTTGGTGAGAGTTAAATAACTCTCCTCCTATTAATATATGTTTCATGTTTACTTTCTTATGATAGGATCCTATATGGTATATAAATATTGTATATATATCTCTACGGGTTATACATAGGTTACTTCAATAGTAATAGTGTAGGAAGTAATATTGTACATAAGAGTGTATCTATAAATTATATTCAAAAGGTAACTATAGAAAAAAAAAAATTCCTAAAGTGATGACAAATAGACACAGACACTAAATTTACAACACTGAAACATCATTTTGTGCTCACTGCTTATTATATATTTTGTTTTTTTTTTCTGAAATGTATAAAAAATTTGCTAATCTGTGTTGTAAGTGTATACAGTGGAAATGGCTGAAGGTGAAGGGATTTATGTGGATCTGCATAATGAGTTTTCTACTCCAGATCCCAATGCCCCGATAATGGCGATGTTGCACATGATGCAACGAGATTTGGCTGAACTGAGAAGCCAGAATGACGTGTTGTCATCAGCCAGTAAGGAGCAGGAAAAGCTCATCAGGGAAGTAGAGGTGTTGCACTAATGTGATGAGTCATCAATGTAAACTTTTTCCCAAGAAGATAATGCCGCCACATTTTCAAAGCATGGATAACAGCTGCTAATTTTAGATCATAGGCACTATAATTCTGTTCATGGATTTTCAGTTTTCTAGATTCATAGGCAATAACTGAATTTTCCTGCAATAGGACTCCTCCCAACCGCTCTTGACAAGCATCTGTACATATCACAAATTCCTTATCAGGATCTGCAATTTTCAGGATAGTGGCTGAAATGATTTTTTGTTTTAATTGCTCAAAACTGTTTTGGCATTTTTCAGTCCACACAAATTTAACACCCTTCCTTTGTAATGAGGTTATGGGATATGCTATAGCAGAAAATCTCTCCACAAATCTGCGATAATAGCCTGCAATTCCCATAAATGATCTTACTGCTGAAACATCAGTTGGGACTAGCCATTCTTTAATGGCTTTTATCTTTTCAGGGTCAACCGCCAACCCTTTTTCAGAAATAATATGACCCAGATATTGGATTTTATCTTTATAAAATTCACATTTGTTGAACTTGGCATATAGCTGGTTTTCTTTTAAAGTCTGCAACACTATTCTCAGGTGTTCCTTATGTTCATCCTCATTTTTGGAGTAGACTAAGATATCATCTATGAACACAAGAACAAATTTATCCAAATACTTATTCAACACACTGTTCATCAGGCACATAAATGTGGTAGGGGCATTCGTCAAACCAAAAGGTAGGACTACAAATTCGTAATGCCCATACCTGGTTCGAAATGCTGTTTTGCTGATGTCTTCTTCTTTAATTCTGAGCTGGTGATAACCAGTCCTTAAATCTATCTTGGAAAAGACTGAGGCTCCTCTTACTTGATCAAAAAGATCATCAATTCTAGGAAGTGGATATCTATTCTTAATGGTCAACTTGTTCAGTTGACGATAGTCAATGCACATCCTAAAAGTTCCATCTTTCTTTTTCACAAATAAAACCGGGGCTCCCCAAGGAGACACACTTGGTCTTATATACCCTTTATCTAACAATTCCTGTAATTGCATTTTCAGTTCCATTAGTTCAGGAGGACTCATTCGATAAGGTGCTCGGGAAACAGGTGTTGCTCCTGGTACCAGATCGATTGAAAAATCAATCTCTCTTTTGGGGGGAAGATGAGGGATTTCCCTGGGAAAGACTTCCTTAAATTCTTTGATTACTGGTACAGCATCCAGTAACTCTTCCTCAGTTTTCTGTTCTATTTATTCTACATGCACTGCATAAACTTGGTATCCCTTCCTAGCTGCTCTTTTCAATTGTAAGGCTGAAATTTGTCTTACAGAAATGGGTTTTTGTTTCCCTTTGAGAATAAAAGGTTTCCCTTCCTCATCTACACAATGCAGAGTCTTATCCCAGCAATTCATCAAGGCTTTCTTCTTTTCTAGCCAGTCCATTCCTATCAACAAATCATATGACCCTAAGGGCAGAATATTCAAATTTACCTCTGTTTGAAAGTCATTTAACTTAATTTCTGTGCGAGGCAGTTTATGTGTTACTTTTCTCTTAGTTCCAGTGGCTAGCTGTACCAACCATGACTGCTGGAATTTCTCAGGTTTAAGATTACATTTTTCTACAATTTTCGGACTAATGTAACTCAAAGAAGCACCTGGATCAATCAGAACAGTAACAGATAAGTCAGAAATCTTACCCTCTATTTCCACCATGGTTGCTTGATGTTCTGCTTGCCGATTTCCCAGGGATACACTTATAGTTGGTATATTTCTGGCTACATCATTTACTGTTGTCGCCTCTCGATCTCTCATGAGCATATGAATGTTTCTATGAGGGCAGTCCCTCAAAAGATGGGGTTCTCCACAGCCCCAACATTTCAAGGGTTCCTTCATTCTGGCTGTCCCGTCCTTTTTACTGTCTCCCTCTATTTGTTTTGAAGCCACTTGGGATTGAGCAGTTTGACTTTCTCTGGGTTTATTAAACTTTTTCCGCTGATGATCCCTGCCAAAATTATTCAAATAGGCTGGTTTCTGTTTCCTCCCTTTGAATTCATTTTTCTGTACCCAGTTTTTCCCTTGTTCAGTTTTTCCTTTGAACTGTTGGTAACATAATCTAGCTTTTCTAACAGCTTCGTCCATAGTTTTTTTGGGTTGTCAAACTCGATTTTCTCCTTGTATGCAATAGGCAAACAATTTAAAAATCTTTGAACTTTTGCCTTCTCTTCCCTTATGTAGGGTACATATCTCAGTAGATTTGTGAACTTAGTAACAAATTCATCAATAGTGAGTTGTCCCAGCCTAAGTTCATGAAATTCTTTTGCTTTGTCATCATAGTAACGCTCATTCAAGTAGCGATTTTTGAACTTAACCTGGAAATCTTCCCAAGTAACTGTCTTTTCATCAATGGCATGGACCATTTTCGTCTCCTCCCACCACAATGTAGCTTTTCCTTGTAGCTGATAAACAACTAATCTGGCCTTCAGATTACTTTCATATTCATAGACCTGGAAATACTTGATCATGTTCAATAACCAAGCTTCCGCATCCTCCTCTTTCTCTCCATCATAGGAGGGAGGTTTGATCTTCCGGAATTCTCCCTGTAATTCCTTTTTCTGTTTACGCTGCTGTCTAATAGCCTCCTCATCATTAGACTCATCCATATTTCTCTTTCCGGAACCTTCGCCTTCTTGGCTGTTCCGGGAAGTTAATTCTCTGATGAGTTTTTCCTGCTCCTTGCTGGCCGATGACAACCTGTCATTCTGGCTTCTTAGTTCAGCCAATTCTCGTTGCACCCTGTGCAACATGGCCATCATCATAGCGTTGGGATCTGGTGTAGCAAACTCATCCCGCAGATCCACATAAATCCCTTAACCTTCAGCCATTTCAATTGTACACATTTATAACACAGATTAGCAAAATTTTATAAAAATAAAATTTTCCTAAAAAAAAAAACATGTAACAACAGTGAGCACAATAATGACAGCCCAAATTTTTGTAA
>JAXQQM020074195.1:0-123604 GCA_034641835.2 Pinus albicaulis
TCGTATCCTAGCATCATAAATGAATGACTTACTTAACGCGATGAATCCAAAAAATATAATATCTAATATAATGCACTCGAAAAACCCCTCAATACTTAAATGTTAATATCAATAATAATATTAATATTATCAAGTAAATATTATTAATATTATTAATTATCATTAAAATTAATATTTATAAATATTGATATTTGAAGAGTAATATTAATTATTCTTATTTATATTAATTATATTAATATTGACAATAAATATTCTACTTAATATTAATATTAAAATTACTATTAAACTTAATATTACAAATAAAAATTAAAAATTGAAATAACTTAAACTTAAATTTATATTATATATTTTGAATTACAATGAATATTCAAATCAAGCTTATCTATATTATATATTATAACATAAAATTACTATTAAACTTAAAACTTTTATATCTTAAAAAGTAAAACTACTATTATGATAACATTTTGTCCATTTCTCACAAATCAAAACCATGTTAATATTAGTTAAATAACTATGGTAAGTTTTTCCTTAGAAATAAAAAACCATATTGCTTTTGTTTTTAGTTCCAAAGAAATAAAAAACCATATTAATATGGATAAAATTTAAAATGATTATTATATTTTGTTTAGTTGGCATACCGCTTTAAAATTGGTTTTAAAGCCACATTAATATATTGACAATTTTATCAAATTGCAATAAATGAGATTTAATGAATTAAATTGATTTTGAAACACACATTTACAAGTGTAACACTTATTAATATATCTTTTAAATCAACCATGTTTCAACAAAGATAGGTTTTCACAAAATTCTTTTTTTAATTAAATTTTTCTAATCTTCATAGGTGGTGACAAATAACTTGTACAATAAATTTTTAATTGTGTTTTGTAAAAAAATAATTTAAGTAAGGTTTAAACATATGATTTAGATATGCAAGAACTATGGTGTGAATTGTATCTATTGATATAGTGGTGTAATGACGAATGTATTTGCATCTTTAATTTTAAACCATCTCGATAAGAAAAACTTTAATTAAGAAATCATAAAGTGGTCAATTCCAATAAGGGAGTTATGACATAACTAATAAAATATTTTTATATATTTATACTCTTATTATTTATTATTATTTATATTTAATAATATTATTTTTATTAATATTTAATAATGTTATTGTTTAATAATACTTATTTATTTATAATTTTAAATTTAAATCAAGAGATTATTATTATTATTATTATTATATCAACTTATTTGATAATTAAATTTAAATTTAAAAACCTTATTTTAAAATAAAAAAAATATATTTATATATATAATATTTTATTAAAAATAAATAAAAATAAAAATATTTATGAAAAATAAGCAAATTATAATAATATTTTTGACTATCACAGTCAGTTTAAAAAAATCAGCCATAATACTATAGCGTGCCTTCAGCAAGACTATAGCGATTGCTTGATCGTCGGCCGCTCATTAATTCATTTTTCAACCAATATTTTTTTTTAAGCGCTTTCGCATTTTAATCAAAGTCTACTCTCCTAATTTCATTCACAGAAATTTTAAACAAATTTTTGGTCAGAAAACATTTGAGGTCTTATTGCGGCTTCACGTAGCCCAATGCAGAAAAGATTGCGGAAAGTACTCTTTATCCAAAGTTTGGTGATTGAGGCAAAGTTCAAATATCACAACAATATCGTTTTATCCAACATCTGGTGGTTGAGGTAAAGTTTTAGTTTAATAAATTTCATTAAGATTCGCAGCCCAATACAAAAATATTGCGGCAGTATGTTTTATCCAAAGTCTAGTGATTGTGGCAAAGTTTAAATATAACCGCGATATCATTTTATCCAAACTTTGTGCGTTGAGGTAAAGTTTTGTATTGAATTCTTATACAGGAGTTTAAAAAATTTCATTAGGACTGCCACTTGTTTTTATCATCCACGCGTTACTTTTTCCTATATCACACCGCCCTCTTTGTTATCCACATGTCACTTTTTCCTATATCACACCACCATGTCTTCCTCCAAAAACAAATTCTCTCATGGTAAAAACTAAAAATTCCGAAGATTGGTATTCAACCCAAGGTGCAAACCAAAATTTGGTTAGAGGTTGCAATGATCTGGAACAAATGGATTCAACCAGACACAAATTCAATATGGAATGGAATAGGTTCATGGCCATTGTAGTGCTTTCCCAAATGCTTGACTCACCTGGTGAACCTTAGAAGTCTGGAAGTTGCTTCAAATCACGCCTGGTGAATCTTAGAAGTTTGTATGTTGCTTCGAATCAACTCAAATCTCTCCCCAATTCTATCGGCAGACTTCTGAACATTAAAACCTTAATTGTTTATGAGAGCGTGCTTGTTACTTTCCCACAGTATACAAAATTGCAAGTAGGTTCGAAGTTTTTTATCTGATTTTTAATTTCTTAGTTCTTTTTTGGTTATGGATATGCAAAAAGTTTACACTTTTACGGATGGAAGTAAAACAACTAACTCCAAATCAATACTCCGAAAGAAATGCAGGTCCCACACATGAACTTCACTTGTTCAAATTATATTTTATTCTAATAACCATGAAGTTCGCTCTTCTTCCTATGTGCTAGTAGAATTTCCTCTGCTAATCAACATCTAGAGCCTCCAATTCCAATATAGATATTTATTTAGTTCTATTTCTCTATTGGTAATAGTTTGCTACATTTGTTCACTGCCTCTGGGCTTTTATTAGTCTCGGTAGCACAGGGTAGAAGTTGGCGGTGATTCTCTCGCATGAATCGATCCTCTCGATGACGCACCTTTCAAGTGGTGACGTAGAAGTTCTCGAATGATATTCGCCGTAGTCGTTAGATTCAAGCAGGGAAATCAGAAAGCTAGCAACTAGACCATCTTGACCTCGGTTACTGGATGTGGTCCCGGAGAATCCCGTAATACCCGTGTCCTTCAGCATAGAGGTTGGATATGAGTGGATTAGATACACTAGCATGAACATAATTTTGTGAATAAAAATACATAAATGAAATAAACAGAGAAAAACACAAACAATAACTTCAATTGAATTGAAATAAACCATAAAACGTGTGTGCATTTAATGGTATTTCATAACTAAAGTATCCTATTGATTTAAAAAATAACTGAAGTGAACTAACCAAACATATGGTAAGGTTGAAGCATGATTAAAAGTTCAGCTTCATCTTCTCTTTCATCGTGTTGATCAGTTACCTAAGACACATATAAGATAAGATCAACACAACTATAAATTGTATGAATTGAAACTTTCATTTGCATATACTTCTTTCATATTATAAAAATTTATCTAGAACAAAAAACTATAGGTCAAAAAATACCTCATAATCTGTAATAGGATGAAATCCATCTTTAATCTTTTGATGAATGAGAGAAGATACACCATAGCATGAAGCAAAATCTTTTTCATCTTCAAATATTTTAGGATTGAACACCTGCAACTATATTTTAAATAACAATGAAATAGTTAGAAAATTGATTATATAAAAAATAAATTTTCCTTGAGAAGCATAGTAGTGTATTAAGCTTACAATTAACATGCCACCTTTCCCCAAACGATGGCATGTCGACAACCTAGAGGCTCGTATAGTATGTGCATATTTGTCTTTTCCAACCAAAGTTCCATTTTTCCTTTTTTTCTTTATAGCAATCTCATCCAATAACCTCTTCCACTCTCCTTCTCCTATGAAGTGTAGCTTGACTACATTTTTGTTTCTTATCAATTCTCCTCTCAAAGAATTCCTGGTATTTTTAATATATTCAGCAACACTATGAAGAATTTTTTTTGGAGGTACAATTGTCGATACTTTATGCATAAGAGATAATAACTCATCCTTCTTAGATTTATATGTGAAATAATATATTCAACAACACTATGAAGAATTTGTTTTGGAGGTACAATTGCCGATAATTTATGCATAAGAGATAATAACTCATCCTTCTTAGATTTATCTGTGAAATACACGTAGAAAGTAAATAATCCATATAAAAAATCTTAAGGTTTCTAGTATCATAGTAATGAAATTTAGGGAATGTAACACTGAGTACAATATATAATTTTTTTAAATATGAAACATGAAACATTAAGTATATAGTTTATACTACATAAATTAAGTATGAAATTTATGAAAAAACATAGTATATGTGTTTTACCTTGACGACGAAATTTTTTAGTAATTGTAGGACCAAATAATCTCAATGCTTCACGATGAAGTATGTCTCTCCATGTTCTCATACCTTCATAATTTAACACTTGCCCTTTTTCATTTAATGTGATTGTGAATGACATACCATTAGTTGCCTCTCCTTTAACATATTCATTTGGATGTTTTAAGAGAGGTTGAAAAGATGCACAAATAGATGGTATAGTTTGTTCATCTGATGGAGGAGATTGATTTTGTTGTCCATTGGTGTTAGTGTCTTCTTCGAGGAAATTGATATTACTCCTGAACATTGCGATATAATATATTATTAATAATCATATGTTATGTAATTACAACCCTAAAGTTTATAAGTAAAATATAAATGACTATTTACCTTAGTAGATCATCAACTGTTGTTTCTGTATATGTTGCATTCTCTGTGTCAGAGATAGCTGTTTTGTATGCTGTATGAATTGCATCTCTTATGAATGAATCAACATCAGCCTTCATCAACCACTCTCTATATCATTTCAATCTATCAATTTCAAATCCAGTTTCAAGTGTAGGCTCCACATTATGGCAAGTATCAGTTACTACTGGGACATATACATCATCTATAAAATCTAAATGGGAAGATGGAATTGTAGATAAATTACTTCCTTTGGAAGGTATCTCATTAATACCTATGACTCCAGAAGGTATGTCCCTCATAAATTCATTTAAACTCTTTGTTCGAATAGAATTTACTTTTTTTCTTGTTCCAATATTGAATCAATAGACCTAATTCAATATTACACATTTCCCAAGTTAGAACGTGTTTTATATACTTCATTTCATTAATCCAATAATGAAACAAGCGCAATACATATATATATATATATATATATATATATATATATATATATATATATATATATATAAAATAAAAGCATCAACCTTTGATTATATGAAGTGGAATAATGAGTATATTATAAAATGAAAAGTATGCAAATGAATTAAAATACATACAAGAAACAACAAAAAATAGTAACTCATAATCAAATGAAACATTTTGAAAATATTTTAATCATAAAATATCATTTTGGAGGGTAAAAAAATCTTAACAAATCCTCTAATATCTAACTTTCCCTTGTAAAAAATAAGTTTTCAATTCTATAAGATAGAAATTCATTAATTATTAAGTTTTCTAAAAAAATAATGAGAAAAAACAAATCTAAATGTACATAATGATAATATATATAACATTGTTATCATGTTATAGTTCTCTGATATGTTTAACATCGAAATACTATTAATTTTTAGATTATGATAGGTTTGATTCTTCTAAACAAATCCATATAATAGATTTAAATGAAAATACAACTCTAATATAGAACTACTAGACATTTACATTTTCTTGAGTAGAACTATTCATAGAATTTGTCATTAATCATCAAAATAATTTGAATAGCCATTGTACATTTCAAGCATGGCTTCTTGCCCATAAAATTCATCATCTGAGCTACCATTAGATGACATTTCTGCTGAGATAGGTTGTTCTTCATGTGAAGGTTGGAAGACTCTTATTGATCTAGGATTATACTCAATGACAAATGACTTTGATCGTTCTGTAGGATGACAACATTAAAATATTTTCTCACATTGGTCAGGAAAAACATATGGTTCATCTGTTTGCTCAAACCCGATATGATTGATGATGCAAAAACCATTCTCATGCATATATGTTGTTGGATGATTTCCAACTACAATATTTCTAAACCACTTAGCTTCAAATAATACCACCTTGAAAGATTTGAAGTTAAGCTCTAAGATATCTTCGATTAATCCATAGTATCTCAAGGTGTCGGTTTTTATGTTTCCATCATGAACATGTGACTGAAAATCTACTGTAAAATATGCAGCAATTCCACAGTCAAATATTTGTCGATTTTCATCTAGCTTCCGAACACAGTAATGACAACCCTTGCACCACAACCCCTTATAATGAGTCACCTTATTCTCTTCTAGTCCTTTTATAATGTCCAATACATGTGTTGTAACTCTTTCATCATTATTTCTACATGTCCTTGCTACTCTATCTCTCAAATATTTTAAACTCGTAGCTGGAGGCCAATCCTTTTCAAATTTTCTCATTATTGTTGAATGTGAAGATGAATTATGACCACCTCGAGATACATATGACAAACAACACCTTTTTTGGGCATCATGATGTCTTTGATATTCCTCCCTCCATATTTTTGTGTGTTCAGTGTGTTCGGTGTGGAGCCTGATTATCTTGTTTACCTTGTATCACAGCATTGGACCCCTGTACCTTAAATGGGGCGGCAACGCCACCCGTATATTAATCACTGTCGTGGGGGGTCCAGGGGGGCGGCAACGACTTTATCGAGCCCCCTCCTGGCGGGGGGTTTCGGGGGTAGTGCCCCCGAAGCTAAAAACAGATGTAAAATTTCCTTGTAAAAGTATAGTAATTTCTAGTCAATCTGGGCCATTCATTAGGCGGATGATCTGACGGTAGAAGTTATGTTTAGTTTAGGGTTTTTTTCCCTAGAAGGCAACCCCTCTCTTTGTATGAGGGTATTGTATTACGACTGGGTATTATATGTGTATTCTCTTAGCGGGAAATATATAGGGAGACTGTGAGAGAGAACATAGGATATTATAGTGGATCTGTTGTAGGTTTTGTCAATTCATTTTGCTGGATAATAGAAAGGAAGGACTGGTTGTTCGGGGTGGATGTAGCCCAAACTGGGTGAACCACGTATATCTCTGTCTCTCTCGGTTTTATGTGTTTTTTGTGCTTGTATTTTTATCATATTTTATGTGTTGAGTTTCTTCATATAATATACTTTCTAACTGTAACACGTAGGCCTAAGGTATATTTGGCTGATAAACTCGCAGGAAAGAAGGGTTCCTGGTTCGAGTGGGAGCAATGGCAGATGATGGTAAGTTTAGGGTCGAGAAATTTAACGGCCAAAACTTTCCGCTGTGGAAGATGCAGATGGAATATTATCTGTATCAAAAAGATCTGTACCAACCATTGAGCGGAAAAACAAAGAAGCCGACGACCATGACAGACGCGGAATGGAACATTCTTGATAGAAAAGCACTCGAAACAGTACGGTTGTGCCTTGCAACGTCAGTCGCCTTCAATATTTCTAAGGAAACAACAACAGAGGGTTTGATGCAGACGTTGGTGAAACTATATGAAAAACCCTCGGCCTCAAACAAGGTATTTCTTATGAAACGACTATTTAATATGAAGATGTCGAAAGGTGGATCTGTTGCAGACCATTTAAATGAATTTAATACAGTTACCAGTCAGTTAAGTTCTGTAGGGGTAAACTTTGATGATGAAGTTAGAGCTCTGTTATTCTTGTGCTCATTCCCAGAGAGTTGGAATGGTTTAGTAATGGCCATTAGTAACTCTGTCTCTGGATCTAGTACTTTAAAGTTTGATGATGTTGTTGGTGCTATCCTTAGCGAGGAAATGCGACGGAAAAGCTCCGGTGAGACGTCAGGTAATGCTTTGAGTGCAGAGTCTAGGGGAAGAAGAATGGAAAGAGGAAAGAGCTTGGGATATCGCAGTAAATCAAGGAAAGGCAGATCCAAGTCCAGATCGGGGATAGTGTGCTGGAATTGCGGAAAGAAAGGACACCTAAAGAAAGACTGTAGATCTTGGAAGGGAAAAGAAGGAGACACACAGAAAGAAAACAATCATGAAGAAAATGTGACAGGTGATGTGTTACAAGATGCTTTGATTCTTTCTTTCGAAAATGTTACTGATTCTTGGGTTGTAGATTCAGGGGCTTCATTCCATGCCACACCCGATAAGAAATATTTTCATGACTATGTTCAAGGAGATTTTGGACAAGTTCGTTTGGGTGATGATAAACCCTGTAAAATTGTTGGAATGGGTAAAGTTATTGTAAAACAACAGAATGGAAACCAATGGCTACTAAATGAGGTAAGGCATGTTCCAGATCTGAAGAAAAATCTGATTTCAACAGGGCAGTTAGGCGGTGAAGGTTGTGTGACAACTTTCATGGATAAAACTTGGAAGGTCACCAAAGGAGCCCTGGTAATAGCAAAAGGCGAAAAGGTTGGTACATTGTATTTATGCAATGGTATTTCTAACTCTGTTAATGCTTTAACTTCCAAAGGAGCAGATGCAGCATTATGGCATCATAGGCTCGGACACATGAGTGAGAAGGGAATGAAGATTCTTCACTCAAGAAATTTGTTGCCAAGTTTGAAGAATGTTGATTTGGATTTCTGTGAAAATTGCATTTATGGAAAAAAAAAGAGAGTCAGATTTCTCAGAGTTGGGAAAGAAAAGAAGAGCGAAAAATTGGAGCTTGTGCATACAGATGTATGGGGACCTGCTCAGGTATCATCTCTCGGTGGCTCTTGTTATTATGTTACTTTTATTGATGATGCAACTAGAAAAACCTGGATTTATTGTATTCAGAATAAATTTGATGTATTTGATACTTTCAAGAAATGGAAAGCTTTGGTTGAGATTGAGACAGGAAAGAAGTTGAAGTGTCTCGGATCAGACAATGGAGGTGAATATTGCAGCAAAGAGTTTGATAGGTACTGTTCAGAGCATGGAATTATTAGAGAGAAGACAGTTCCAAGAACACCACAAGAAAATGGTGTGTCAGAAAGGATGAACAGAACAATCATGGAGCATGCAAGGTGCATGAGATTGCATGCGGGATTGCCTTTAAAATTTTGGGCAGATGCTGTAGATACTGCTGTTTATCTAATAAACAGAGGGCCTTCAAGTTCCTTGGATGGTGGTATTCCAGAGGAAGCATGGACAGGTAAAAAGGTAAACTACTCTTTTTTAAAGCCTTTTGGCTGTGAGGCCTTTGTCCATATTAATAAAGAAAATAGAACAAAGCTCGAGGCAAAATCAAATAAATGTACCTTTATTGGATATGGTGTTAATGATTTCAGTTATCGCTTATATGATTATGAAAATCACAAAATCATTAGGAGCAGAGATGTAATATTCAATGAAAAGGTCTTGTATAAGAATCAGTTGCAGGAAAAGAAACAGGAAAAAGAAAGCAAGGAATACACGATTCTTGATGAGATAACTGAAAAAGTAAAGGTGCCTGAAAATAATAATAATCAACAACCACAGCAACAGCAACCACCACAATAGCAACAGGCACCTCAAACACCTGAAAGTGGTGTTAGAAGATCTACTAGGATAAGTAGACCCCCTGAACGATACTCTCCTTCATTATATTATTTATTGCTGACTGATTCTGGTGAACCCGAATGTTATGAAGAAGAAATGCAGGTTGAAAGCAGGAAGAAGTGGGAGCTAGCCATGGAAGAAGAGATGGACTCCTTAATGCATAACCAGACTTGGGACTTAGTCAGGTTGCCTGCAGGTAAAACTACATTGCAGAATAAATGGGTTTACAGGCTGAAGGAAGAAGATGGAGGAAAACAGAGGTACAAAGCTAGACTTGTGGTGAAGGGATTTGCATAGAAGAAAGGTATTGATTTTGATGAAATATTTTCTCCTGTTGTTAAAATGAATTCAATCAGAACTATTTTAAGTCTTGTAGCAGCGGAAGATTTACATCTTGAGCAGTTAGATGTAAAGACAACATTTCTCCATGGAGATTTGGAGGAAGAGATATACATGCAGCAACCAGAAGGATATAAGGTAAAAGGGAAAGAAAAATTGGTGTGCAGGTTAAAGAAGAGCTTGTATGGCTTAAAACAAGCTCCAAGGCAGTGGTATCTAAAATTTGACAAGTTCATGTCTGAACAAGGTTATACTAGATGTCACTCTGATCATTGTGTTTATCTAAAAAGGAAAAATGATGGCAACTATATTATATTGTTATTGTATGTAGATGACATGCTTGTTGTAGGGTCTAACATGCAGGAAATAAATGTGCTCAAACAAAAATTGGCAAATTCATTTGCAATGAAGGATTTGGGAGCTGCAAAACAGATCCTTGGTATGAGAATAACCAGAGATAGGAAAAATTGAAAATTAACACTGTCTCAGAATGAGTACATACAAAAGGTGTTGAAAGATTTAATATGCACAATGCAAAACCAGTTAGTACACCTTTTTCTAGCCATTTCAAAATTAGTAAGGAGATGTGCCCAAAGACCCAAGAAGACATGGATTATATGTCTAAAGTTCCATATGCATCAGCAGTTGGAAGCTTAATGTATGCAATGGTCTGCACAAGACCTGATATTGCACATGCAGTGGGAGTTGTAAGCAGGTACATGAACAATCCAGGAAAAGAACATTGGATGGCAGTAAAATGGATTCTCAGATATTTGAGAGGTACCACAAATCAAGCATTATGCTTTGGTGGTTCAAACATTGCTCTATAGGGATATGTTGATGTAGATATGGCAGGTGACAGAGATAACAGGAGGAGCACTACAGGATATGTATTTACTATAGGTGGAACAACTGTCAGTTGGGTTTCAAAAATCCAAAGTGTTGTTGCACTTTCAACAACAGAAGCAGAGTATGTTGCTGCTACAGAGGCTAGTAAATAAATGATTTGGTTACAAAGGTTTATGGGTGAATTGGGTAAGAAGCATGATATGGGCACATTATACAGTGATAGCCAAAGTTCCATTCATCTTGCAAAGAACTTAGCATTTCATTCCGGGACTAAACACATACATCTCAAGTACCATTTCATATGGTCAGTATTGGAAGATGGAGAGTTGAAGCTGGAAAAGATACACACTAGCCAGAATCCTGCAGATATGCTAACAAAAGTTGTAACCAGGGAGGAGCTGAGAATGTTCTTAGTTTCAATTGATCTTCAAGGATGACGATGAATATGAGGAATAGACAGGTCCAAAGAGGAGTCAATGTCCAGCAAATGAAGCAGCGATGGAGTTGCTACAATCATTCTCCAAGTGGGAGATTGTTGGGTGTGGAGCCTGATTATCTTGTTTACTTTGTATCATAGCATTGGACCCCTATACCTTCAAAGGGGCGGCAACGCCGCCCACTGGGGTGTCCCGATCTTTGTGGTGGTTCGAAGTGTCTGAATAAAAACGGATGTAAATTGCCTTGTAAGTATAGTAATTTCTAGTCAATAATGCAGGTGCTCATTAGGAAAACTAATCTAGCAGTAGTAAGTTATGTTTGGTTGGTTTCCTAGAAAGCGACCTAGCTTTGCTGAGGGGTATTGTATTGCGAAATTTGTTTATTGTATGTGTATTCTCGGAGGCGAGAAACGAGAGAGGAGACTATGAGAGAGAACAAAAGATATTATAGTGGATCTGTTGTAGGTTGTGTCTCTTCATTTTATTTGGATAATAAAAAGGAAGGGCTAGTTGTCGAGGTGGACATAGCCAAAGCGGGTGAACCACGTATATATGTATCTCTCACAGTTTTATGTGTTTTGTGTGCTTGCATATTTTTTGCATATTTTATGTGTTGCATTGCTCTATAATGTAAAATTTTCTAACCATGATGTTTCTTGCAACATATAATAATAAAGCCTCCATTTCAACAACATCTGCAATCATAAACATAAAACACATTATACCATCATAGTCACAAATCAAAATCGTGAACCATATGTAGATATAAGTTTAATCACCTTTAATTTCCCTAGTTTTTGCTCGTCCTGTGAATACATGTCCTTCAACTTTTTCACTTTCTTTTGAGTCCCATAGTCGCGGCCCTTCAATATTTAATTCTTTGCACAATTCAGTGAGATAAACTGTGGATTTGAACAACATGTACCCTTGAAGCATGGAACCTTCAGGACGAGCCTTTTGCTTTAAAAACTTTTTCAAAACCTTTAAATAGTGCTCAATAGGAAACATTGTCCTTGTTTAAACTGGTCCACACAACTCTATTTCATGTAAGAGGTGCACAATGTAGTGTTCCTGTGCATTGAAGAAACTTGTTGGGAAGTATTTTTGCATGTCACACATCAAAATGGGGAGTTCTTTCTTCCACATCTTTAAGTCTTTGTTGTGTATCTCTGTTAACGTGACCCACCTAGAATAGAATTAATTAAGTTAAGCCCGCGAGTTGTGTAAAGAAAAAAAAATATTATAGATGAACAATTTTCTAGTATATCACATTGTACTTGAAGAGACCTTTTTCCTTATACAGGCCATGCATCATACCTAAAAAATCTACTTAGCTTGTAGATTTTCCTCCTAATGTTGTCATCGAGATTATTTGGAAGGCTGGCAGATAATAGATACTGCAATTAGAATGTTAAAATTAATCAATTACTCATGCTATATAATTATTTTTTAAATAAAAGAATTTTAAAATCACATAATAGATAATATAGTTAATGTCGATCAATGTGCACATACCCTAAGGAAATTATGCCAATCATGGGTCTTCATTCCAACAAGTTCATTTCCTGTTGAGAATGCATTCTTAAAATTTAATCCAAAACCTGTTGGGAATCTTACTGATTTTATGGATTTAATCATCTGCTCTTTCCCCTCCTTTGTCGGAGACCATGGATCAGCTACAAAGTTACCATCATCATTTGGCCAAAGATGAGGCATTCTTCCTACTTCTTTGAGGTCCATCCTCACTTGTAGCTTATTTAGTTTCCTCCCATGTATTGAACTCTTCTCAAATAGCATATTATATAAACAAACATATACATTCTTTCCTATGTGCATTGTATCAAACAAGTGAACAATAGGTAGGTCTTCATAATATGGCAACTCTGAAAATATTGTCTTTCGAGTCATTCCTGAAGGAAGGGATCCTACCAAAAAGAAAAATCATAATAAATTTAACAAATAAATGTTTTACGAATGTAATCGTATATCATTTAAAAGGCGAGAATGAAAATTACCATTTGTGCTTCTATATGCATGCATCCATCTCCCGGGATTCATCTTTGAAGGTTCTCTAAGAAGGCACTCCTTTCCACCAAAATCATCCTTATATTATACGCGATATGGATGATGAGGGTTTAGAAACATTCTATATTCGCGTATACAATATTTCCCAAATGACTCGATATTCTTGATGAGGTGCAAGGTCCACATGTTGGGCATCCATAAGATCCCTTAGTCTGAAGGCCTTTCATTTTTATATGCAAGATCAAATAATAATTTAGGATTTTAATATGAAATAAATGAAATCAATAAATACAATATGAGGTTATTAACACCAACTAGAACTCACCACAACACATTGATGGCCCTGGAGCATCATGAATTGTGAAAAGAAGCATTGCATGAAATTGAAATATCCTTGAAGAAATAGGACGAGACACATCCTTCATATTCATTCCTTGCCAAAGCATTAATAACTTGTTTATTAAAGGCTCCAAGTATGTGTCCATATGTTTCGGTTGATTTGGACCTGTAAAGACATCAACTTCAATTTGTCATTTGCACCATGAAATTTGTTACTATTACCATGTAGAATCAATATTAGGAATTTCCATAAAGTATAACCTCGTATGATAAGTGTCAACATAGCATGTTCCTTTCTAGTTGATAACCATGGGGGTAGGTTGTTGTTGATAGAAATTACTGGACATGTAGACCATTGTGTTGATTGATTTCCATAGTTTACCATCTAATGCTAATGTGTTAGTCATCAATAAATTTTGCTGTGGTGATGACTAAATGATTACCCTAATATTTCTAGAAACAAAGTTTATAGAACATTGTGAGTTCTAGAAATCTCACTGCCTTCATTATCTTCAAGGTAGAATTTCCACTATGTTGTTATCCTATCTAGTCATGACTGGCCCACTACTCCCGGAAGACCCATCAGGGGCTCAAGCCATTCATTTTTTAACCTAACTTGTCTCCTTGGCTCAAAAAACTCTATTTTTTCTTACCTACACAATTCCCCACCACCTCCTAAACCTGCCAAACAGAGAAGCTTTGTTGTGCCTCCTTTAGCAACTCTCAAAAACTGGGTGTCCTTACAAAGCCTTTAGATAGTCAAGTATGTGTGTTGCATCTTAGGCCCACAAATACACAAAGCTTGGCATGGACCTTGTCTTACACTTGTAAACCCTAAGTCTAGTCTATCCCAGCCCAAAAAACCAAGTCCAAGAAGGCCTCCACTAGATCACCTAGGGTTTCACAAAATCTTAGGATGGATTTGGTGCCATATAGATTCTGTTCCTTCGTATATATAAAGGAAACATATTCAAAAGAAGGGGACAAGTCACTTTGTCCTAGATTCACCAAAGAGATTAGTCAAGGAACTTTTTATGCCTAAAGACATGACTCTTGCAAGGAGACAGTTGCTCTTTGCTCACATCTTTGCAAAGAGTAGTCAAAAGGACATCAGGTTAGCAAAAAGGCAAGGTAATGGAATAAAAAGTCTCCTTCATAAACAAGCAGAGGGGATGTCAAAGGGACCTCCAAAAGAAATCTTTTGTTTCAGCACCTAAACATACAAAGGATAAACTATCACCTCCAAACCTTTCTGCAAAAATACCTTGACGAGTAATCTGAAGCAGAGATGGAAAAAAAAAGGGGAAGTACATTTGAAAGAGTTCTTAAAGCCAATTTTTGATAAGAAGACACAAAAAAATTAATTCAAACAGAAACACCATGAGTTTATGGTAAATCAGTGAAAATAATGATCATCAAAGGGCCTGTGTTCAAGGAGAGAAGGGATGTTTTTGTTAGTCATAAAACAATGGTGACAAATAAGAAAATCACCACAAACACCACAAAGGCAGAAGTCACCTCCCCGAGGTTACTTCCAAGGATAACATTAGGTCATATACACTAAAGGAAAGGGATAACGAGTATCAGTATGCAGAGTCTCATCTCACCAAAGAGGCAAAAATAGAGTTTTTTCCTTAAAATCAACATGGAACATAAATCATTAACATAAATGGCTTAAGAAGCATTTTGGGGAAACATGAACTTTACAAAAGTGGGTTTTCCCTTTTAATTTATTTTCAAAAAAGCTATAAAGGGACCCTTATAATTCCCCCCCGCACCATTTTCCACTTTGAAAGGAGAAACAAACCATTGGAGGAGAGTTACAACATTTTTTCAGGCAAACTGTGAAAATTGGCTGGTGCTACGCGCTGAAGCTAGCGCTACACCCCTGGCCTCCGGTGCTACGCACAGAGGCGAGCTGGGCAGTGTAAAGTTACACTGCAATACACGCTCACAGCATGGCCTACGCACTGGCCCATAAAATACAACGGGTGCCCGGGAGACTACCTATTCTGCCCAGCGCTACACTCTGACAGCTCGACTAGCCCGACGCTGTGCGCAGGCGCTGCGCTCCTGGCAGCACTCTGCAGATTTTTCCAAAGACTTTCAAGAATCTAATTTTTCAACCTCTAAAAGTTCTGCAAGCTAACACAAGGTTGGTAAACCCTTTGTCCTCCTCCCAAGCATTATTTTCCTAAAATCAAAGAGGTCATCCATAGTCAAAATTTGACCAAACCCTAGACTATGCAAAAATCAATTGTTATGTCTTTGAACTAGGGTTTGTAAGAAAATTTGGTTTTGAGTGCAAAGAGGGGACTGAGTGACTATAAGGCTGACCTCCACCACCAAGTACAAGCTTTGAAAGCTGTCTTCACCTTAGCTTTCCTTTTGCAAAGAGTTGACCTACACCACTTGTTTTGCTCCAAAAACCCTCAAGAAAAACCCAAGGTTTCTTCTGCTGTTTTGGACTAGCCATCATGTCAGAGAGAGAAAATCACACTAGTGGTGATGAGAGTCACACTCCCACCAAGCCAAAACATCATGGAGGAAAATCTAAAAGATTTGAGCCCCTAGACACCACTTCAATCACTTCCTCTCCTATGATCCTTTCATACTTCCAGGATGTAGGGTGCTACAATTTTTGTGAGAAGGTCAAGCAAGTCAACAGTCACCCAGACTTGACTAGATTATTTTCTTGTAGCCTAAAAATGTACCAAGTTAATCTAGCAGGGGTCCAATTTGAGCTTTCATATGAAATCATTTCTCAGGCAACTGACATACTAGACATTGGTGAGCTTCGGTGCAAACAAAGGAAGTTGGATTTGGGTTATTATGGGCCTTATTTGAAACCCACCTATCAGCAAAATTTCAAGGCTATTTTTCCTTTTTCTTATTTTCTAGAGAGGTATGTAGCATTAATGAGGCAGATTATTAGTTTTTTCACATGTGAGGGAAGATACTCCCTGCTCTATTCATATCATATCAGGTTGTTGATGCATTTTACCAAAGTCAAGATGATGAACCTACCTTATTACCTCTTCCGGAGTATTGACAAAATGGCCTCTGCTGTCAAAAGGAAAAGCTATGACCACCAAATTCCTAGCCTCTTTCATCACTCCCCGATCAAGATGATTGTCCTATACCACTAGAGAAACAAGGTATATCTTGGGAGACCTTCATCTCTCTCCGATATATTTAGGACAGGTGCTGTTGGCGAACTTGCCTTCCACGGCTACAACCATCTACCTCCACACATGTCATCATCTCCCCATGTGCCTTCTCCATAAATAATTTCACCTATTACTCCTCCCCTAAATTCCCAAGTGAAGGGAGTGACAGTGAACTAGTGAAGAGAAAATAGGAGGAAAAAGCATGCTTGCTAATGCCAAATTGAAGCAAGCCCTCTTAGAGATAGAGGAGCTAAAAAGGCCCAAAATGCATGATAACCTCGGGATCTTGGCTGATGCTTCTCAGCAGGTGTCTAAAACCCCTTGAGGGGTCTACACACCAATTTTGAAGAAAATATGGAAACTTTTTTTTTTTTTCAAATTTTGGCCCCTAGGAGCACAACACCCTTGGCGCTACGCTCTTTTTTGGGGCATCCGCAGCTGCTAAAATTTACATTTTTGGGTTTTTCATGTCTGTGGTCTATAAAATTTAGGGTCAATTGAAGCATTTTTCCCAAAAAGAGTCAAACACCTCAAAAAATGATATACCTCCTTTTAGGCTTGGCGGCTTGCACGCTAAGTAGTCATGGGAGATTGAATTTTTAGTAGATAAATGGAATCCATTTAGCACAACATAAATCATTTCTGCAAAGTAGATTCTTCCAAGCTTTCCAGCTGGTATCTGTGGGGCCAAACCAATGCAGAAGGGTCTAAAACTCGAGCGCACCATGAGACCCCAATTTTTGCTCATATGGAGCTACGCACAGAGACAGCTTTTTGCCAAAAAGTCAACAAAAGACACTAATTAATGGAAAATTGGTTTTTTAATATTTTCCTGGACAAAACACTCCTGATTTGATTGGGGAGTTATGTTTTGGTGTGTTTCATTTATTTTCTTATCTCTTATGTGTATTGGGCCTTGCATGGTCATTAAGCACTTTTATGACATTTATGGTTGAATTAGGGTTTCTGGAAGCCTCTTAGGGTTTCCACCTCCTTATTTTCTCCATAAATAGAGCATGAGGATCTTGTGTATTTTTTTGGATGTTGATGACTTATGCTAAAGTAATACATAGTCCCTTGAAGCCTTTGATGAGAAATTGATGTCTTGGAGCTTATGCATGATCTGATTTACTTGTTGATGGAGAAGGATTGTTTGTAGGATCCATAGGCCTGGTTGATGGTGAAGTTTCCTCTTGTTAATGTTTTCTAAGTTTCTCATATGTTTTCAATCCATCTATGTTGCAGTAGGACAAAAAATTTAAACTAAGATATGTTTGTTGATGGCACCTTAGATCTGTTTGTTTCCTTCACTGCCTTAATGTTTTCTTCTGCTAAGATATGTTAGGGAATTCATCTCTTGCTCTCTAATAATTTTTTGGCTTGTCTATTTTCTTGAATGATTTAGATCAATTAGTATCAATTATGATTTATGGCTAGCCCTGCATATTTTTACCTCTGAAATACTTTGTTCTTGAAATCATCTTTTGAAGCAGCTTTGCCTATAGCTTGTCAAAGAAGTTTGTCTTGACCATGCTCTTTGCCTTTACTTAGCTAAAATTGTTTCAAGGAACTTTCATAGCTGCAACTGTGGATGTAGGTTTTTCTCTCCTTCTATGGTTATAGTTACTTGTGCATCTTAAATTTTTTTCCTCCTCTTGATGATAAAATCCATGAAAGATTAAACAATTTTTTGCCTTTCTATGTTTTATCTTAATGTTGTCTTGGTTGATTATCTGCTTTCAATCTGAAATCAAATGGATTAGGTTTTTCTTAAGCCTTTGACTCTCTTTCTATGCTTATAAATATTCTAATTCCCTCAGTTTACAAGTATATAAAGGATTTTGTTTCTCCCCTTTATTAGCTTGTTGTTCTCAAGTTTAATGTCCACCTCATGATCCTTTCACAACCTTAAATACCCACCAACCAAGTTAGAATTTCCCTGCAAGTGCTCTTGAAACCATTGATGAACTCATTCATGACCTTGTTTGACTCCATTTCCCAATGACTTAACAATCTTCCTTGTTTTCTATCTAAATCTATCTGAGCATCATACCCAACCAAAAGAAATCAAAATACCCTGCACTTAAAATATAGCCTAAAATCAACCCTAATCAGCAAACAAGCTCACATCTTTGAACCTACTTGAGAGATCCCTCTCCGAATCCAGGAAGGCTAGGTCCTAGGATTCCAAAGCTTGGTTTGAGTTACCCTGTACCTTTTTATCTCAATAAATCTAGCAAATTACAGGGAGCTAACATAATAGCGATCACGATGGGACTGAGTTCATAGTAGCCTGACAAACTCTTATAGACTCATATACATCCCTAGTTTGACTTAAAAACCAACCCATAGCCAGAGTAGAAACTAATTACTTCACCATCCTAGCAAGATGATGACTTAGTTAGGGGATACTCATTAACCTTAAGTCTGCATAAAGAAAATAAAAACCCAAAAGTACTCCCTAGATTGATTTTTTATCAAGAATTTTGTGGTGGACCATTGTATACATATCTTCAAAATTTCAAAAAAAAATCCACCTGGTGACTCCACTAGCCTCCAGTAGGCCTTCCTCATCCCACTAGTCCCATAGGTTGTTCTAGGATTGTGTCAAATCAGTCCAAAATAGTTTTTAAGGCCTAGTTATACCTTGTGTGAATAAAGAGATCTGGCTTCACGGAGGATCTATACCAGATCTCACCCAGACCCAAATCCTCCTACCATAGTTGATAACCCAGAAAATATTCTGTGGCAAAATCCTAAAGCTGGAAAGTCACCCACTGTTAGGACCATTCATAGAGCAAGTTCTACACCAGAACACCTTACAGTTCTACAAGATCCTTAGTTTGACTTGCACCATACCAAGAACCTATTTAGGACCAAGTCACAAAGTAGGGTTGACCAAGCTGACTTTGAGCCCATAGATTTGCAGAAAGCTCCAGTAGAGAAGCTTCTCCTTCCACTCCACCTGATTTTCAGCTTCTCCATCACTTCAGCCCTTTTCATCTCAAATCTACTCAAAATCAGTCTTCCAGTCCAAGTACCTCAGCTACACCCATCCATACCACCAGTGTGCAAACCACCTCACTCCATCCTCCTCCACCTCTCACAAATCCTCCCCTTGTAAATCAGCCTTTGTTTCCTTTCCCTCCCATCATGGCAGCGTGGTATGCTCCACTGGCTCTACAACAACCACTATTACCTTTTCCAAATGACTATCAGTCCAAAATCCCTCACTTCTTAGGGACTGAATCCATCACTGCTCAAAAACATGTAGATAGAATTAATGATGCTTTTGACTATATGGAGATAGAAGAAGAAACCATAAAAATGAGGATTTTTGCTCAGAGCCTAGGGGGAGAACCCAAGAAATGGTTTAAAGACTTACCTCCCAACAACATTCATGATCTCCCTACTCTATACCAAACCTTTGTGAACAAATGGGAAATCAAGAAGAACCCCCTCCAAATTCTGTCTGAGTATAACAATCTTAAGAGAAATCCGGGAGAAAGTGTGCATGACTACTCCACTAGGTTTAACAGTGTTTACAATGCTCTCCCACCTCACATAAAACCTCCACAAGGCTTGGCCTTGGTGAAATATCCCGAAGGCTTTGATGCTGATATGGCCTATCAACTAAGGGAGAGAGATTACCTAACTCTAGAAGACATGCAAAAGGGGGCTATGAGTGTAAAGGCCAATTTGATTGAAAAAAGGGCTAGGATGGGATCAGAAAAAAAGTTGACTTATAAATATGACACAACACCTGCACCCTCCTCTTTCGACACCAAACTTGACTCCATAGTTAGGACAATGGAGAGGATGATGGAAAAATTCAGTTTGAATGAGAGAACACCTCCTATGGAAAATCAAGCCAATCTTCAAAACATGAATAAAAATCAAAATTTTAGAATAAACCCTCCTCAAGTCAGATAAAAATATAGTGACCGACAGATCAGACCCCCTTTCCAAGACAACTATGTAGATGAAGAAGAAAGAGAGCCTGAGCAGTTGGAAGAAGAACATGTAAATGTCATAGGTTCGGATGATGAGGATAACACATTCCTTACCGAAGAAGAACAAAGGATTTTTTCTTCAAAACCAGATGAGAAATCATATGAAGATTCTGAAGACTATAGATTAGGATTTGAGAATTCCATAATGGAATTCCATAGGTAGTATGAACTTAGGAGCAAAAAGAGTCAAGATATTCCTAAAACAAATCAGCCAAAAACTGCTGTTAGAAAAACCTCTGAACCTATTCCTAAAAAGACAGCGTAAAACACAAATACTATGGCTAAGAAAAATGAACTAAACAAACCAAAGACTAGTCAACCTAGTAAAGATTCAAGCTGCCCTAGTACTTCAAGTAGTGGCCTTGAAAAAATCCTGCTTTCCAAACCATCAAATCAGAATCAGAAAATTAAAAATGTAGGAAATTTCATGGATGATAAAACTGATGTAAATGCAATAAAGACACATATACCTTTCAGTTTTGAGGGGGAGATTGCCAAAGTCAAGATAACCATACCCCTCACTGAGATGGTAACCCAAGAGGTATATAGATCCCAGATTTTCAAAGTGTTAAATATAGGGAATGATACTAATACTTTAAACTTAACTAATGATAAACTGGAATTGTTGTTTGGTCCTGAAGTAGAGGGAAAATATAAAGAAGGAGTTGTCCCTCATTTCTATGTAAGTTTGAACATACATGATAAAATTCTGCATAATGCTATGTTAGATTCTGGTGCCTCACACAACCTCATGCTAAAGGTTGTGATGGAGAGATTGTGCTTAGATATCACAGAACCCTACAAATATTTGTACTCTTTTGATTCCAGTAGGGTCAAGTGTCTAGGCCTAATCAAGGATCTTTGTGTAAATTTGGCACAAATCCCCGCTAAAATTCTAGTCATGGATATAGTTGTGGCTGACATTCCCCCAAATTATGGCATGATTTTATCTAGATCATGGGGGGTCAAACTCCAGGGAAGCCTTCAAATGGACATGACTTATGCCACCATCCTATTTTTTAATCAAACAAGGAGGGCGATTATGCTGGGAATCCCACATGAAATACATGGTGAGTAACATAGATAGGCCAAATAACACACCGGTTTATTCCATTCACTCAGACCTTGACTCCTTCATCCTATACAATGAAAATGACATAGATGAAAAAATAAATGACAAGGAGAAAGAACTACCAAGCTAATCCTCTGACTAAGAAAATGACACCCGAAATCCTAGCAGCCTCAAAGTGCAAAATATTGACAAAACTGAAATTGACACCCTTTGGAATATAAGCTTTGACAGCTCTTGTGGTAAGGTTGTTTCAGGAGTAGGGGGTTGGTTCCACAACACAAATAAAGGCCATTCCTATAGGCTATATTTCCAATGCACCAACAACGTTGTAGAATATGAGGCTCTCCTTATTGGTTTACACCTACTCAAAGACCTCAAAGCTAAGAAAATATTGGCTCAAGGAGATTTAGAACTGATTATAAATAAAATTAAGGGAGAATATTCAGCCAAGAACCATAGGCTAATGGAATATAGAAACACTTCCCTAGACCTTCTCAAAACCTTTGAGAAATATGAGCTCACTTTCATCCCTAGGGCGCAAAACTGCCTTGCCAATGAGCTTGCCTTTGTTGCCAGCAATTTCTCTTTACCTTATGAAGAGAATCAATGCCTCATAAAAATAAAGAATAGGCCTACTATACCAGAAAACCTAAACCATTGTCAAGTGTTTGAAAATGATGACCAAATAGATGCTTTTCTGCAATCCAGAAATGACTTTGCAAGTACAAAACAGAGTTTGATATTTGAAAGAAATAATTCTGCTGAAAATGGAACTCCCAAAACAGAGTTGTCGTTTGATGATGATATAAACCACCTTCAAAACCCTTGTGTTGCAGAAGTACTTGATAAATCAGATCAAAGAGAACTTGAAATTCTGCAGTACAAATATGACACCCTGCCAAGAGGCCTTACACCACTAGAAGAGTTGTTTGATTTCAATGATGTAGCTAAAAAACCCAAGATCGAATCCACTAAAAAAAATGTAGAAGATTGTAACATTGGAGGGATGAAAGAGCCCAAAATAATCAAGATGTCCAAAACTCTCCCATCTCACACAAAACATAAATACATTGAGCTTTTTAGAGAATTTAAAGATGTGTTTGCTTGGGGGTATGAAGACTTGAAATCCTATGACACCAACATAATCCAACATAAACTTCCTCTCAAGGAAGATCAGAAACCCTTTAAACAAAAGTTGAGAAGAATAAAACCCCATTTGTTACCCTTAGTTGAGAAAGAAATAAAAAATATATACAATGTCGGGATCATAGCTGTCTGATACTCAGAATGGGTGTCCGACCTTGTGTCAGTTAGGAAGAAGACTAGGGAAATTAGGCTTTGTATTGACTTCAGAAATTTGAACAAAGCCTCCTTGAAAGACAATCACCCCTTGCCTAAAATGGATCACATACTCCAAAAAGTAGTTGGCTCACAGAGAATCTCATTACTAGATGGCTTCTCAGGTTATAACCAAGTTCTAGTATTTCCAAGTGACCAACTCAAAACTATTTTCACTACACCTTGGGGTACATTCATGTACGTTAAAATGCCATTCGGTTTAATGAATGCAGGGGATACTTTCCAAAGGGAAATGGACATAGCTTTTTCAGAATAGATAGGTTACTTCATAGTCATATATCTTGATGATATCACTGTCTACTCTAAGACTGATGAGGAACACTTAGTCCACTTGAGAAAAGTATTTGAAAAATGTAGAAAGTATGGTTTGTCCCTAAATCCTAAGAAAAATTTGTTTGGCCTTCAGGAAGGAAAACTCTTAGGTCACATCATCTCTGAGGAGGGAATCAAGATAGATCCCAAAATAATTGAAGGCATCTTACAAATCAGCTATTCTAGAAACATTAAAGAGCTGCAGTCTTTCATTGGAAAGATAAAATTCATAAGAAGATTCATTCCTAACCTTGCTGAGCTCCTAAGAAATATCACAAATATATTGAAAAAGGAAGTAGGAGTGAAGTGGAATATGGGAGAAAAGAAAACTTTTGATCTGGTAAAACAAGCACTCACACAAACACCAGTCGTAATCATCCCTGACTTCACCAAGGACTTTTACATTTTCTTCTTTGCCTCTGAACATACTGTGGTAGCAGTATTGTTGCAAAAAAATATCATGGGGCAAGATCAACCTATAGATTTCTTCAGCAAAGCCTTAAGGGATGCCCCTCTAAAGTATAACATTATGGAGAAAAAAGCCTTTTCCTTAATCAAATCTTTGAAGGATTTTAGAGTTTATATTTTGCATTCACATATAATAGCCTTTGTCCCAAACACAATTGTCAAAGATATACTTAATCAAGACCCTGATGGTAAAAGGGGCAAGTGGATTTCTACCATTTTAGAATATGATTTAGAAATCAGACCCACTAAATTGATTAAAGGACAAGGACTTGCAAAACTTATGGCTGACTCAAATTTCCAAGATCTAGACATGAATAGGGTTGGTATGTTAGAAGAAACTGAAGAAATTACAACACCACACATTGAAGAAATGTTTCTAAATTCACCTTGGTATGCTGATATTATTTATGTGCTTCTTTATATCAATACTCCCCCTTCTTTGTCAAAAACTAAAGCAAGATTCTTAAAACAAAAAACATTAAATTTTTGCATTCTAGATGGAGTATTATACTGGAAGAGTTTTGGTGGTTTGCTGCTTAAGTGTTTGCTTGAAGATGATGTAGAGAAAATCACACATGAATTACATGAGGGAGAATGTGGGGGTCACCTCTATTGGAAGACCACAACCAACAAGATCCTTAGAGCTGGCTACTATTGGCCTACCTTATTTTCCGATACTCACAAACTAGTCATGACTTTCCATAAATTCCAAATGTTTGATGGAAAAAGAAAGCTCCTACCTTTACCCTTGCAACCCATCAGTGTTGAAGCCCCTTTTCAGCAGTGGGTTTTGGACTTTATAGGAGAGATCCATCCTACTTCATCTGCCCAACATAAGTGGATCCTCACTACCACTGATTATAACACCAAGTGGATATAAGCCATCCCTTCTAGAAATGCCACTGACTCAGTCATCATCAAATTCCTTGAAACCAACATCCTATCCAGGTTTGGTTGTCCTAAGAAGATCATCACCGATAACGTTGTTTCCTTTACATCTAAGAAAATGGTGGACTTTTGCTATAAATATCACATCACCCTTGGTCACTCCACTGCTTATTACCCACAAGGTAATGGAATAGCTGAGTCCTCTAACAAGAGCTTGGTAAAAATCATTAAGAAGCTCTTAGAACAAAATTAAAAAGCATGGCATAGAAAACTAGTGCATGCACTATGGGCTGATAGACTAACCACCAAGAAATCTATTGGTATGTATCCCTATCAACTAGTGTATGGCATGGATGCAGTTTTCCCCACCTCTTTAGGAGTCCCAGTCATGAAGCTTCTTCAATAAGTTCAATCAGAAGAAAATGACATGCAAAGGAGGTTGAACCAAACCATTCATTTGCAGCAGTCAAGAGAAGAAGTTTACAAAAGGACACAAGCTATGTAGGACAATATCAAGAAAATATTTGATAGGAGAACCAAAGCAAATTATTTTCAGATTGGAGACATGGTTCTGAAATGGGATTCAAGAAGGGAAGAAAAGGGTAAACATGGCAAGTTCGAAAATCTATGGAAAGGCCCCTATATCATTGATTCGGTGGGAGGCAACAATGCTTTCTTTTTGCAGGAACTTGATGGAACTAAAATGTTTGGAGGTCCTATAAATGGGAGGATGCTTAAACATTACTTTTTTCAAGAAACTTAGTTTAAATTTTCTCATTCCTTGTACATACCATTGTTTGATGGAAGGATGTAAAGAAAAAAAACCCTAAAAAATAGAAAAGGGAAAAAGAGGGCAGAAGTTGAAAGAAAGGTACAGCCCCATACCAAAAAATAATGTTGCTGAAAGTGTGCAAGTATAAATGCCACTACTTTGTTTTAAAAAGAGAAGTCATGTTTAGTTATCCAAACTAAATCATGACTGAAACATGTTTTAATTTATTTTGTTGATAGGCTAGTGAAAGAAAGAACTTGTTAGAAGACCATTCAATCTTGGCTTATCAAATAGAATAGACTAGGATAGAAGGACAATGGCTCGAAAAAGATTAAAACCTGAGCCAAATAAAGAAAGAAGGATGTTATTATGCTTTCAGATCTTAAGCATTCAATATTTTGTTTTACTTTTCTGCTAATAAATTCTATGTGCAGCTTGTACATAATGCCATAGATCATAGCAAATCAAACTACTTAATCCTGATCTATCTATGTTTTTCAATTTTTATTTTTCAGGATTAGTGAATAAGGTTTGTCAAACAACTCAATCTTGACAAATGAGTAGTCTAGGTAGAGAATAAGAAGAGTTCACTAGCCTAATCTGAACACTTGGAAGAAATAAGGGTACAATTAGATAGTCTGATTTTTGTTTTCAAAAAGAAAAATGTCAAGGGTTTGCCAGTTCAAATGCACCTAATGAAGAAAAAATGTTAGGAAAGTAGGTTGGGTAGCTAGATATAATTTTGATGTTAATCACGTTTTCAAATTCTAAGCTCACAACTTCAAGCAAGCATCAGCAAGTGAAGGAGGTAAAATCTGCCCAATGGATGAGGCACTAGTCTTCATATGCCAGAAATCTGATGTTTTGGAAACCTCTTGAAAATGAGCTGCCCTCCCCAAGTGGAGCCACTGTTATTCATCAATAAATTTTGCTATGGTGATGACTAAATGATTACCCCAAGATTTCTAGAAACAAAGTTTATAGAACATTGTGAGTTCTATAAATCTCACTGCCTTCATTATCTTCAAGGTAGAATTTCCACTATATTGTTATCCTATCTAGTCATGACTGGCCCACTACTCTCGGAAGACCCATCAGGGGCTCAAACCACTCATTTTTTAACCTAACTTGTCTCCTTGGCTAAAAAACTCTGTTTTTTACCTACACAATTCCCCACCACTACCTTAGCCTACCAAACAGAGCAGTTTTGTTGTGCCTCCTTTAGCAATTCTCAAAAACTGGGTGTCTCTACAGAGCCTTTATATAGTCAAGTATGTGTGTTGCATCTTAGGCCCACAAATACACAAAGCTTGGCATGGATCCTGTCTTACACTTGTAAACACTAAGTCTAGATCCCAGCCCAAAAAACCAAGTCCAAGAAGGCCTCCACTAGATCACCTAGGGTTTCACAAAATCTTAGGATGGATTTGGTGCCCTACAGGTTCTGTTCCTTCTTCTATATAAAGGAAATACATTCAAAAGAAGGGGAAAAGTCACTTTTTCCTAGATTCACCAAAGAGATCAGTCAAGGAACTTTTTATGCCTAAAGATATGACTCTTGCAAGGAGACAATTTCTCTTTTCTCACATCTCTGCAAGAGTAGTCAAAAGGACATCAGGTTAGCAACAAGGCAAGGTAATGGAATAAAAGGTATCCTTAATAAACAATAGATGGGATGTCAAAGGGACCTCTAAAAGAAGCCTTTTGTTTCAGAACCTAAACATACAAAGGATAAATTATCACCTCCAAACCTTTATGCAAAAATATCTTGAAGAGTAATTTGAAGCAGAGATGGAAAATAAAGGAAGTACATTTGAAAGAATTCTTAAAGCCATTTTTTGATAAGAAAACACAAAAAACTTGAGTCAAACAGAAACATCACGAGTTTATGGTAAATCAGTGAAAATACTGATCATTAAAGGGCATGTGTTCAAGGAGAAAAGGGATGTTTTTGTTAGTCACAAAACAATGATGACAAATAAGAAAATCACCACAAACACCACAAAGGCAGAAGTCACCTCCCCGAGGTTACTTCCAAGGATAGCATTAGGTTATATACACTGAAGGAAAGGGATAAAGAGTATCAGTATGCAGAGTCTCATCTCACTAAAGAGGCAAAACAGAGTTTTTTACCTTAAAATCAACATGGGACATAAATCATTAACAGAAATGGCTTAAGAAGCATTTTGGGGAAACATGAACTTTACAAAAGTGGGTTTTCCCTTTTAATTTATTTTCAAAAAAGCTATAAAGGGACCCTTCTAATTTTCCCCCGCACCATTTGCCACTTTGCAAGGAGAAACAAACCATTGGAGGAGAAGTTACAGCATTTTTCGGGCAAACTGTGAAAATTGGCCGGCGCTACGCCCATGGCCTCCAGCGCTATGCACAGAGGCAAGCCGGGAAGTGTAAAACTACACTCTGCTACGTGCTCACAACATGGTGCTATGCACCTAGGTTGGTGCTACACGCAGGCCCAGAAATTACCATAGGTGCCCGGGAGACTACCTGTTCCACCCAGCGCTACTCTTCGACAGCTCGACCAGCCCGACGCTGCGTGTAGGTGCTACGCACTGGCGTTGCACCCTTGGAAATACTCTGCATATTTTGAAAAAGACTTTCAAGAATCGAATTTTTCGGCCTCTAAAACTTCTGCAAGTTAATACAAGGTTGGTAAACCTTTTTTTTTCCTCCTCTCAAGCATTGTTTGCCTAAAAATCAAAGAGGTCATCCATAGTCAAAATTTGACCAAACCCTAGACAATGCAAAAATCAATTGTTAGGTCTTTAAACTAGGTTTTGTAAGAAAATTTGGTTTTAAGTGCAAAGAGGGGACTGCGTGACTATAAATTTGACCTCCACCACCAAGCACAAGCTCTGAAAGCTATCTTCACCTTAGCTTTCCTTTTTGCAAAGAGTTGACCTACACCACTTGTTTTACTCCAAAAAACCCTCAAGAAAAACCCAAGGTTTCTTCTGCTGTTTTGGACCAGCCATCATGTCAGATAGAGACAATCACACCAGTGGTGATGAGAGTCACACTCCCACCAAGCCAAAACATCATGGAGGAAAAGCTAAAATATTTGAGCCCCTAGACACCACTCCAATCACTTCCTCTCCTATGATCCTTTCATACTTCCAGGATGTAGGGTGCTACAATTTTTGTGAGAAGGTCAAGAAAGTCAACAGTCATCCAGACTTGACTACATTTTTTGCCTGTAGCCTGCAAAACCACCAAGTTAATCTAGCAGGGGTCCAATTTTAGCTTTCATATAAAATCATTTCCAAGGCAACCGGTATACCAGACATTGGTGAGCTTTGGTTCAAACAAAGGAAGCTGGATTTGGGTTATTATGGGCCTTATTTGAAACTCACCTATCAGCAAAATTGCAAGGCCATTTTTCCTTTTTCTTATTTTCTAGAGAGGTATGCAACATTAATGAGGCAAATTAATAGTTTTTTCACATGTGAGGGAAGATACTCTGGCTCTATTCATATCATATCAGGTTGCTGATGCATTTTACCAAAGTCAAGATGTTGAACCTACCTTATTACCTTTTCTGAAGTATTGATAAAATGGCCTCCGCTGTCAAGAGGAAAAGCTATGACCACCAAATGCCTAGCCTCTTTCATCACTCCCTGATAAAGATGATTGTCCTATACCAGCTAGAGAAACAAGGTATATATTGGGAGACCTTCATCTCACATGATTTGTTTATAGACCCCCGGGCCTTCATCCAGCGGAACTTTCCTTCCACTTCACAATCATCTACCTCCACACATCCACCATCTCCACATGTGCCTTCTCCACAAAGAATTTCACCTATTACCTCCTCTCCTAAATTACCAAGTGAAGGGGCTGACAGTAGCCCTAGTGAAGATAAAATAGGAGGCAACAGTGAGGAAGAAGATGAGACAGATAATGATGGACAAGGAGAGAGTAGTGAAGAAGAAGATGATGAAGAAGAAGAAGAGGATGAAAATTAAGAAAATGATGAAGAGGAGGAAAGTAGCCATGAAGAAAGCAGTGGTAGCCATGAAGAAAGCAACCATGATCATGAGGAAATCATTGAAAAAGAAGATGATGTAGATGACGAAGAAAATTAAGGAGAGGAAGGTGGCCAAGAAGAAAGAAGCAATGGCCAAGAGCAGCAAGATAATGAAGGAGAAAACAAAGATGAAACTAGTAATGGTAGCCACAAAGATAACATCAGTGAAAGAAGCCACAAGGATGAAAGAAGTGAACATGATGATGAGGAAGAAGATAAAAATGATGAGGAAGAGGAAAACAGTGAAGAAGAAGACAGTGAAAAAGGAGAACAACCAGATAAGGAAGGCAGCTATATAAGTGCCCAAGACAGTCCAAGAAACAGTCATGATAGTCATGACAGCTGTCATGATTTTCTTGAAAAAAATCAGTCCATAGAAGACAAAGAGAATTAGAGTGAGGAAGGCATAGAAAATCAGAGCAGAGTGAAGTAAAAAATGATGACAACATTTCCTTTGAGACTCCCATTATTGCCCCTCTCTCATGCACTTATCACAGAGGGAAAAGGGATGTGTTTGCTGCCTCTAAAAGGAAAAGGGCCATCTACTCACAAAATACCAAAGCATCGGACAAAGGAAAAGAAAAAATGAAGAGTGTTGAGAAAAAGGCATCAGTCAGGAGGAGCAAAAGGATCAAAAAGGCTTCTCAAGGTCCTCTCTTTATTGATCTATACAATGATAATGAGGACCAAGGGATGAATACAAAATTGCTCCTCTTAGAAAAATATGCCCAACTTCAAGAATGGGAAAAGGATTTTGAAAGGGCACAAAGGGTCATCTACTATTATAAACAAGAGCACAAACATTTCAAAGAGGTGAAGAGGGGCCTTGCCTTGCAAAAAAAAATGGTCAAACACTATGCAAGGAAGAGCATGCTTGCTAATGCCAAATTAAAGCAAGCCCTCCTAGATATAGAAGAGCTAAAAAGGACCAAAGTGCATGAAAGCCTTGGGATATTGGTTGATGCTTCTTAGCAGGTTTCTAAAACCCCTTGAGGGGTCTACACACCAATTTTGAAGAAAATCCGGAAAATTTTTGTTTTTTCAAATTTTGGCCCCTAGGAGCGCAGCACCCTAGGCACTAAGATATTTTTGGGGGAATCCTCAGTAGCTAAAGTTTATATTTTTGGGTTTTTCATGTCACCAGAATTCTACCCATAGATTTTTATTTTAATTGTGGCATTTTCTCCCCCTCAAAAGGTCAAAAGATACCCTCCAAAAATGACCTTTTTTTTTTTGCCTCCTTTTAGGCATAACATGCGTTGGCCGATCATGAGCGATTGGATTTTTTTTTAGTAGGTAAATGGAATCCATTACAGACAACTCAAGTATTTCTAGAAGTTAGAATCTTCAAGCTTTACAACAAGCCATCAGGGGCCAAATCCACCGATCTTGAAGGGGTCAAAAACTCGGTACACTGTGAGACCCCATTTTATTCCCGTGTGGGCCCTATGCACAGAGACAACTTTTTGCCAAAAAGTCAACAAAAGACACTAATTAATGGAAAATTTATTTTTTAATATTTTCTTGGACAAAACACTCCTGATTTGATTGGGGAGTTATGTTTTGGTGTTTTTCATTTATTTTCTTATCTCTTATGTGTCTTGGGCCTTGCATGGTCATTAAGCACATTTATGACATTTATGACTGAATTAGGGTTTTTGGAAGCCTCTTAGGGTTTCCACATCCTCATTTGATCCATAAATAGAGCATGAGGCTCTTGTGTATTTTGTTGGATGTTGATGACTTATGCTGAAGTAATACATAGTCCCTTGAAGCCTTTGATGAGAAATTGATGTCTTGGAGCTTATGCATGATCTGATTTACTTGTTGATGGAGAAGGACTGTTTGCAGGATCCATAGGCCTGGTTGATGGTGAAGTTTTCTCTTGTTAATGTTCTCTAAGTTTCTCATATGTTTTCCACCCATCTATGTTGCAGTAGGAAAAAAAATTTAGACTAAGATATGTTTGTTGATGGCACCTTAGATCTATTTGTTTCCTTCACTAGCTTAATGTTTTCCTCTGCTAAGATATGTTAGGGAATTCATCTCTTGCTATCTTATATGTTTTTGGCTTGTCTATTTTCTTGAATTATTTAGATCAGTTAGTATCAATTATGATTTATGGCTAGCCCTGCATATTTTTACCTCTGAAATACTCTATTCTTGAAATCATCTTTTGAAGCAGCTTTTCCTATAGTTTGTCAAAGAAGTCTGTCTTAGCCATGCTCTTTGCCTTTACTTAGCTAAAATTGTTTCAAGGAACTTTCATAGCTGTAATTGTGGATGTTAGGGTTTTCTCTCCTTCTATGGTTATAGTTACTTGTGCATCTTAAATTTTTTTTTCTGCTCTTGATGATAAAATCCATGAAATATTAAATAAGTTTTTTCCTTTTTGTGTTTTATCTGAATGTTGTCTTGGTTGATTATCTGCTTTCAGTCTGAAATAAAATGGATTAGGTTTTGCTTAAGCCTTTGACTCTCTTGCTATGCTTACAAATCTCCCAAATCCCTTAGTTTACAAGTATATAAAGGATTCTGTTTCTACCCTTTATTAGCTTGTTATTCTCAAGTTTAATGTCCACCTCATGATCCTTTCACAACCTTAAAGACCCACCAACCAAGTTAGAATTTCCCTGCAAATACTCTTGAAACCATTGATGAACTCATTCATGACCTTGTTAGACTCCATTGCCTAATGACTTAACAATATTCCATGTTTTGTATCTAAATCTATCTGAGCATCATACCCAACCAAAAACAATCAAAATACCCTCCACTTAACATCTAGCCTAAAATCAACCCTAATCAGCAAACAAGTTCACATCTTTGTACCTACTAGAGCGATCCCTCTCTGAATCTAGGAAGGCTAGGTCCTAGGATTCCAAAGCTTGGTTTGATGTTACCACAACTTGCCTTTTAACTATAATCCAATCTAGCAAATTACGGGGGAGCTAACAAATGCTAATGATATTCTTGCATTTCGTGGCTCATCTTTGAAAATTTTCCACTTCTCCTCAATTTGCTGTGGCATGCTCCATCGGTGGCATCCCCATCTTCTTACCATCTGTGCTCCTTCCCCTCACATGATAATCCATGAGCTGTGACATTTCCTTACATCCAAATAACCTCTCAAATTGTGGGGCTAAAGGTATGTGTCGTAGTACCTTTCTTTCTACCTTTTTTGATGATGTACTTATATGGTACCTTTTCTCACCACATTCTGGACATTCATCTAAGGATTCCTTACCATCTCCATAATATAGGATGCAATCATTGGGACATGCATCATACATCTTGGAAGCATCCAGACCTAAATCTTTTGTCAATGACATGATCTCATTTTTTGATTTAGGCAATTTGTTATTAATTGGAAGGAGTAGACCTGATAACAACCTATGATAGTACCATCAACAATGATAAGATATAGTTTAGAGTAGAATTATATTTTTCGAAACATCTATTAAAAAAAACTTGAAATTTCCATTTTGTATAAAAAGCCTTACTGTAGAAGATCAGTGAAGCTATTGTTTGTCCATCCATAGACAACTTTTAAGTTAAGAAGGGGTAACACAGCTTGCAATATGGACCATTGTGCACCACAGTATAGTGGTGTCCTTGTCATATGTATAATATCATTATCATGAGGTTGTCTATCAGCGTGTATATTAATTGAATCCAGAATTTCTCTTGCATTGGATTCAATAGTTATTTGTTCTTCTACATGTGCATGTTCGTCGTTAGAACCATCCATGTAATCGTTATGTATACTGTCATTATTGGGGCTATGATTAACATTATCTTCACCAATGATGTTGGGTAAACCATTACCACTTCCAATTGTTAAATCATTATTTTGAATTCTTGTGGACATTTCCATATTCATTTCTTCGTCATTCTCCAAAAAACCTTGGATAGGACCATTTAATGATAAATGGTCCCTCTCAACATGTCATTTTTGGCGTCTTCTACCATAGCAGCGATTGCATGAGCAATAGACATCCATTTTCCACCATTCATATGTGCCATATTCAGGGTTGTTCATGTTTTACACTAAAACCTAAAAAAATTCAACAAAGAAGCTTACCCATATTAATCTCATAATATATAAATATGTGGTCTCAAAGGTTTTCAATTAAATAAAATAGTGTAATAAATAACTTAAACTAAAATTTCTTAGAGAAAAATAGACTGCATAGAATATCAAACTATTTCCTCTCTCCTAAGATACATTTAAGAGTTAAAAGCAATCCATTAAGAATTATGAGATAATCCATCAATCTAAAAGAAATGATTTAAATTCATCAATACACATTAATTAAATTCAAATATGATACAACCATGATTTCTACTCAGCATATTTAAAACCAATAGGATAAATCCATTATTGTTTCTTCTCCTCTGATGATTAAACAACAATGCCTCTTGAACCTATCTCAATTGCTGTTAATGATTTTGTGAAATCATGGTGGTTTTTTTCGTATAGAAATAGGCTAAAATACCACCTGTGGCAGCGCCCTCTTCAAGAAAGGATGAACATAAGATAAATGTCAGAAGAGCGTTCAAAGAGAGTGCCCAAATCTGATCTATAACAACAATCAAAGTTGCACCCTAGATCATCATCTACACCATTGAAATAGCCCATGAAACGAGTGGCAAAGGCATCCAATAAAGTGCACCAGCTGTGACTAACGTTTTGTACATAAAAGCATGATGATGTTAAGGTAGGTACCCAAATGTTCAGAATCCTACCAATGAACACAACAATAAGTTCAAAGTTCACGAGTACGTGCAACTTAACAACTTAATGCCCACCTCAGATAGCAGTCACAGGCACAAAGAATTGAGCAGGACAACCTGCTCTGAGTGCAAGGCCCAATGGAAGCTTGCAGTGCACACTATAGCTGCTACTATCTTGCAGTACATTTTTATTGTTGTGGCAGAATTGATGGCAGGCCACTTGGGGTAGTTCGAGTTGGATGCATTGGCTGCTAGTCTTGATAGTCAAGGTAGGGGTGTTGACCATTGTAAAATGGCTGATGATGTCATCTCGGGGCTAACTAGGGCTGAGGGGGCCTGGCTATTGATATTGGGGAAGTGTGGGAGCAAAGCAGCCCCACATTTTTTCCATCCAAGGTTGCCCCATTTTCTTACCACCCAAGGTTGAAGGACAAAAATTCTGGAGAGAACCCCGACTGTTTGGCTGAATCTAGGGAGCTAAACTGAGTTTAGTACCCCGAGGAAATTTCAAAGCAGAACTAGCTTAGGTAGGTAAAGAATTTCTATCATGAAGTTTGAACAATGCTTGTAACATGACCTCTTCTTCTCCTACAGCAGTTCCAGAGGTGGAGTGCTTGGTCTGTCACAATTGAACTCTTGAGTCAAACCAACTCAATATCAAATCAACAAATTTGTAGTTTCCTCTCATGCACATTATACATTTGGTGAGATTCCAAACATTTTTGCAATTATCCTATGATGGGAAACCACGAAATCTTATAATGTTGCCCAATATACCAAAATGTTAAACTCTAAATTGCCAAAAATGCTGTGAGATTTGTGGACTGTTCTATCCAAATCAATGAGGATTGAGGATAGTGCCTCTGAAAGTTTCTTCGAGGGTTTTGAATTTAATCATCTATTGGAGTTTTTCTTAGGGATTGGTTTAACAGTATGTCCTTATGGATTCCCTGACCTATTCGAAAGACAATGTATACCCCTATGGCTATCTCTTCTGAACTTCCACTTTGTAAGATCTGCAACTTTTCTGAAAGTGTATTCAAAACAATAGGCTAAAAACTTAAAAGGGATGTTGAACACAAGAAATGGTTTAATGCCCATGATAGCCAACTTGGTGTATTGGACATTTGCAACTTCATTTTGTATCAATTTCGCTACATTTATCTTGTTTTTGGTAAAATACAAGTCACTGTGGCAGTTCTTTGGCTTTGTAGCCTTGCATGAGAAAAATGTATGTTGTTCCCATGTATAATTATGTAGGCTGTAGTGCATTTGCATTATTATTTTTATTGAATATTTATAAAAATAACTTGCAATTTAATAAGACAAGTAAGCAATGCAAATCAGATTTACTGCAGTAGGATTTCTAGTTTAGATTCAGAAATTTTCACATCCAATGCATGAGAGGTTGGATAAAATTAATGAGGCGCAAAGCACACATGTTTATATATTTTTGAATTAATTTTCTCTGTACCATGATACATAAAAATATGGATGCGGTATTACAATGATCAACAAGAAATCCATGGTACAAAAGGAAGTTGAGCAGACAGGCAAAAAGTAGAATTTTGGAAACACTGGGGTCTTGAAGAAAAACCAAAGTTTGTTTGGACAAAAAGGGTGCAAAATGGTGCCTGAAAATGGCATATTTCTAGAAAAGTCATAGGATCATGTGGTAAGATATTTAAAGATGAAGGAGGTAATGCAATATCTTCTCGAACATATAGGATTGTCCAATATATCATCAATTATCTAGTAGAAATGAAGGTGTGTTCCATGAGGCCAATAGCGGCCAACTTGAAGTGATACTAGATGTCTACGGGATGTGCACATGCTAAACAATATAATACTACTAGAACAGCAAGCTAAGAAAAAAAATTAGATATTTGATGCATAAAGGAAGCAGACATGGGTCATTGTGTCTTACTGTCCAGCAGGTAGCCCATGAGAAAAGGGTGCCTAAAGGAGGCGGACATCATCTGTAAATGACCTAACTTGAAGAAAAATGGAGTGCCTATAGGAAGGAAACATCACGTATAGATAACGTAACCTAGAGAAAAAGGGAGGACCAAGAGGAGGCAAACACCAACTGTAGGTCGGTTGACCTAGACGAAAGGGGTGCCTATAGGAGGGGCATTATCAAACATAGTGTCACAAGCCTAGATAAAAGCAGTGCTAAACAAGTGGGTCATGACATGGGGAACATGTATATTGATAATAAGGGGCCTTGAGAGGGTTCATCGTAGGGAAATCATTGGGCAATAATATCATCAATTATCTAGTAGAAATGAAGGTGTGTTCCATGAGGCCAATAGGGGCCAACTTGAAGTGATACTAGATGTCTAGGGGATGTGCACATTATAAACAATATAATACTACTAGAACAACAAGCTAAGAAAAAAAATTAGATATCTGATGCCTAAAGGAAGAAGACATGGGTTGTAGTGTCTTACTGTCTAGCAACTAGCCCATGAGAAAAGGGTGCCTAAAGGAGGCAGAAATCATCTGTAGATGACCTAACTTGGAGAAAAAGGGAGTGCCTATAGGAAGGAAACATCACATATAGATGACGTAACCTATAGGCCTATAGGCTATAGAATGCACCTCAATTATGTCGGTGCAATAAAAGAATAGGCCGGATCATGAAAGATTCAGGTATGTGGAATTCAAATCACTCAACAAGAGCTCAACAACGTATTACAATCTGTTATACTGAACCAAAGAGGGCAGGGGTGAAATTTCCCATACACATCTGAGTCTATTCTAATACAGTATGTTAGAAATCCGATAAAAAAATACAATATTTGACACATGCCTCTGTGTTGGGGCTGAAAAAAATTATGAATGGCCAAGTTGACAGCCTTGTTAGCCCAATGAAACAGATGATAAATTGATAGACGTTGTCAGCTCTTCAGCCTCTTGCAGATAGTGCAGAAGCACAATGCAAAATTTTGATCATTTTCTGCTAAGGGTGACAATAATTATGAATGGCCAAGTTGAGGTTATGAATAGCTACATTTTTCATTGCTTAGTCAATTTCAACTATCCAAACTTTTTCCTCATTTTTAATCATCAACCTATCATTTCAAGGTTTAAATTTTATTTGATAGTACATAACGTTTACATTGGTTGCAAGTAGCTCTATGATCAACCTGCTTCCTATAACTCAACCTGATTGTAGCTATAGTCAATTCAGATGTGGCTCTATTCAGCCCGCTCCCTCTATGGTAGTTATTGTCAGATATGTGGTGCCAATTAAGTTAAATTTATTTTTTTCAATTAATTTTAATTTAAATCCAAATTAGTTAATAAGAAAATGGTTTACCCATTTTAAGGATGCAATCATCAAAGCCATATAAAACTTAATCCAACCTAAACACCCTGTAAACTATTTTTTTCCATCACTTCCATGACTATTTGGATGAATCTGGGGAGCTAAGCTGAGTTTAGTACCCCAGGGAACTGTTAAAGCAGAACTAGCTCAGGTAGGTAAAGCATTTATGTCATGAAGTTTGAACCACGATTGTAACATGACATCTTCTTCTCCTAGAGTAGTTCCAAAGGTGGAGTGCTTGGTCTATCATAATTGAAATCTTGAGTCAAACCAACTCAATATCAAATCAGAAAATTCAGAGTTTCCTCTCATGCACATTGTGCATTTGGTAAGATTCCAAACATTTTTGCAATTATAATATGATGGGAAACCATGAATCCTTATAATATGTTTCCCAGTATAACAAAATGTTAAACTCTAAATTTCAAAAATGTTCTCAGAGTTGTGGACTGTTCTATCCAAAAAAAATGAGGGTTGAGGATAGTGCCTTCGAAAGTTTCTTCGAGGGTTGTGAATTTATTCATCTGTTGGAGTTTTTCTTAGGGATTGGTTTAACATTATGTCCTTATGGCCTCCCTGAGCTATTAGAAATACAAAGAATATACCCCTATGGCTATCTCTTCTGAAATTCCACTTTGTAAGATCTGCAACTTTTATAAAAGTTTATTCAAAACAATAGGCTAAAAACTTAAAAGAGATGTTGAACATAAGAAATGGTTTAATTCCAATGATAGCCAACTTGGTGTATTGGAAATTTTCAACTTCATTGTGTATCAATGTCGTTACATTTATCTTTTTTTTGGTAAAAAACAAGTCACTGTGGTAGTTCTTTTGCTTTTTAGCCTTGCATGAGAAAACAAAGAAGATTGCATGGTAAAATAGCTCATCTCAAAGTAATTAGTTTCTATGGATAAAGGTCATGATTTTACAGAGCATAAGAAAAATGATAGAGAAATCATCAGCCCATTCATTTTTTTGCCACTATAGCTACTACTATCTTGCAGTACATCTTTATTGTTATGGTAGAATTGATGGAAGGCCACTTGGGAAGTTCGAGTTGGCTTCATTGGCCATTGCCTTAATTGTTGTTATAGGATTGGTTTATGAAATCATGGTATGATCTGTTTTGTTTTCATATTGGTCCTCTTAAATCGCCCCCCCCCCCCACATAAGGCATTGTTGATTTCGGAGTGCTTTCATACCCCATTTGTTTGAAAAAAATAGAGAGGCACATTCCATGGCTAGACTGCAACTCTAATGAGAATTCTAAAACCCAAATAAAATGTTAATGGAATCGATGCTTCTGAAGCTAATTTTGGTTTTTGTTAACTTAATATATTATTATGATTCTAGGAGTTTCATCATGGTGGCCTATGCTTGTATGTTTGGGATTTGACACATGCCTCTTCTCAAAGGACAAGTTGTTCAATTAGCTATATTCCTCAAGTTCTATTTTGGCCTACCTATTTTGCTTCCATCCCCTATGAAATTTATAATTTTGGGTAGTACCAGCTTTCTTTTTAGGCACATACTAGTTGGTATTTACCAACTAAAATGCACACCTAGAGCAGTTCTAGAGGTGGAGTATTTTCAATCATTCTGTGTTGGGACTGACAAATAATTATGAATGGCCAAGTTGACAGACTTGATAGACGTTATCAGCTCTTCAGCCTCCTGCAGGTAGTGCAGAAGCACAATGAAAATTTTTGATCCTTGTCTGCTAAGGGTGACAATAATTATGAATGGCCACGTTGAGGTTATGAATAGCTACATTTTTCATTGCTTAGTCAATTTCAACTATCCAACCTTTTTCCTCAGTTTTAATTATCAACCTATCATTTCAAGGTTTAAATTTTATTTTATAGTACATAATGTTTACCTTGGCTATAAGTAGCTCTACGATCAGCATGCTTCCTCTAAGTCATCATGACTATAGCTATAGTTAGTTCGGATGTGGCTCTGGTAAGCCCACTCACTCTATGGTAGTTTACCCATTTAGTTAATAAGAAAATGATTTACCCATTTTAAGGATGAAATCGGCAAAGCCATATAAAAATCTGCACTATCATAGTAAAGTCATCAACTGTCTCATCACATAAATGAAGCAAGCATTTTATAGTACAGCTGGGCTACTGCTTTAAGAACAAATAATTCACAATATTCTATTGTTTAAATCCATTACCTGGTTTTTTTTTGCAAGGATAAGGATAAGATATCTGCTGATGAGAAAAACATGACTTTAGAGACAGTCTAGACTCTAAACTCTACTCAATAAAATAGAAAACTGCCCCAATAAATGCAGAAATTGATAGATAAAAAAAATTCTTGCATTAATAACAAATCAATACCTATAAATACGTTATTTTTGTTTCTAATGGTGGAAGGGTTATCAAAACAAGAATAGAGTTGGCTAAACCAACCAAGTAGACCAGTTATGGGGTTTTCTAGGTAGAATTGCCAAGAGAAGGAATGCAATCACAAGGAACGTATCCAAGTTTCCATCAAGCAAGGGAATTTTAGAATTCCAGTTTTGGAATATGTCAGAGTTGGTCTCAATAACTCATAGTGGCTTCAAATCAAATCTGCAAACCATTATTGCATAATCCTCCTTCAACATCTTATGGAATCAACCATCAAAGAGGAGAGCAGATTCAAGACTGTTTATGTGAAGTTGGAGGAACTACATCTATAAAAGGAACCAAAATTATCATAGAATTTGATACAGTGAAAAGAGATGAATTATCTTTCGAGCTTGATAAGGCCTATACTTTTGAAATTTAATCATCATATCTTCTTGTAGAAATATCTATGCCAATCCCCTTATAGAGGTGCATCCAACAATTGGAGGAACATATTTTGTACCAAGTTTCCATAAAATGGCCTAAGCCATTGCAGATCTTGCACTTGAAAGGGATGTTTTAATAGTCCATCTTTTGAGTCCATGGGAAGCCCTCATGATAGAAATGATTCTGTCCAACAAATTGTCAATACTACCTCCTACAGGGTCTCTGTCATTACTAGTGCAAGCAAAATTAAACCATTTCATGGTGCAGACTTTGTGACCACCCAAGAGAAGATTGATGAAACATAAAACCAAAAAGCATTACTTGAAGAATTTGGCAGTCTTAATTCAGTTTCCAAGAAGGAATCAGTGCAGGAAGCTCCAATATTTCTTCATGTCCTATAAGTGGTCATTTGTTGATTCCTTTGGTGGTTGGCTTGTGCCATGTTAATGATCCTCTAGTCATTGACATGTGGTTGCATTGATTAAGTCACGCAATTCATGGTTGTGTTCATGGTTGATGGCCATGAAGTTCGGAAGAAAATCGTCAATGCCAAATGATGTGATAAAATTTGGGACAAAGTCAAGCTGTAAGTTTGAGGAAATATAATTCTACATTCTAATTTAAATTAATTTGACCACTGAATTTCAAACTCAATAAATTTAATCACTGCATTTAAATGAATTTATTCAGCTGCCCTTGAATTTTGCCTAATTTTGAACACCATGGATTAAATTCGGCAAATGCAATGACTTATTCTACGTGTTAGTGTTTCTTTAGTATTAGGGTCGAGCTTCTTCTTATGTATGTTAGCATTTATGGTGAAGGCAACCTATGATTATTTCCCACTCTTAACATTAATGTGTATGAGGTGTCTGGAAACCATTTTGATCATAAATTCAGCATGTCATGTATGATTATTTCCCGTTCTTAACATCGATGTATATGAGGTGTCTGAAAACCATTTTCATCATAAATTCATCATGTCATGTAATCATTTGTCCACCTAATGTAATATCTTGGGTTACTTTGAAATGATGAATGTTAGGGTGCAATGACATCAAATTTTATAGTGTTATGAGTTTACTCTTTATTATTATATGTGAGACTTACCATAATCCTAATACCTCTTTGTCTATGTCTCTCTGTTTTGGTTTTGTCATTTAAACTTCACTCCTATCATATTCTTACTATTATCTTTCTTCATGTCCTATAAGTCTAGGCTCAGTGCAGATTAGAGAACTATTGTATGTGGTTACCTCTATGTATCTAAAACTTATCAGGCATAAAATAATCTTGAAGACGGTCTCAAGATGCAGAGGATTAACTCTAAAGTTAATACATCTTCTGTACAACTATCGTAGGGGACATTCTACTTGTAGTGAACAATCTGGACTGTTGTAATTGTCAATATCTCGGAATGTTCCTCATTTGAAGGCAGTACACTTGGTTCACAAATTTATGATCGATATATAGAGATGTAGCATTTTAATTTCACATTGACCTGAACAACAACATTTCTGGTGCCATTTTTTATAAAATGAAGCCAATAACACTTATTCTTGAACTAAAATGGGTTGGATAAAAGTACAATTTGGTCATGGAGTGGACGTTAGGTCTTCAACTATGTACTTTTTTCTAAGCACAAGATGAAATTTAAGGGAATATGCTCTCTAAAATTAGTGGAACCAGATGAGACTTATAGAAATATGAAGGTGAGAATGGGAAGGATTGAATTACAGTCTGGTCACTATGTCGAAGGTAGGTTTTCTGCATTGTTCCAGGTTCTAGATACGTACTCTTTTCTGAGAACAATATGAAAGTTAAGAGAATATGCTCATTAAAATTAGTGGAATCAGATGAGATGTCTAGGAATATGCAGGTGGGGATGGGATGGATTGAATTATACATTGGTCATTAATTGGAAGCTAGGTGCCTCCCCATGCTTCCAGGTTATAAATATCTAGTCTATTCTGAGCACAAGATGAAAAAGGGTTTTTCAAAATTCCTGCTCCACATACATACATAGATAAGGGAAGATGCTCATTGATATTAATAAAATCCATGAAAATATGTAGAGATTTGGTTTTCTCATACCATTTTAGTTCAATTTACATGCAACATCCAGATGTTGAATAGCATCCTTTTGCAAAAATGAATTTAAAAATGTCCCTCCAATAGAGTCATAAACAGATACAAGGTACAACATATATATTATGGTAGCCAATGAGAGTAACTGGCCAAGAAAATGTTGTTTGAACATTTTTTTTTGGTTGTAGACAATAGCACTACAGCAATGTGGTGGCTCTTTTAGACTTCAATTAGTCGATTCGCGGTTTCTCTTTTTTCAATTTAGCTCAGTGGATTACCAATTTACATTTTGTTTAGCATTATGATGTTCATATTTTGTGGCTTGGAATTTTTTCTTCTTTCTCAATGATTATTAGCCATAGCCCTTGGGCCAAATTTATATCTGTTGGTTTTTTGCCCTATTTTGGTTCTATCATTTTTCTATCTTTCCGAAGATGGTTATTATGGCATACACTTATCTGTTTGAAATGCATGATTGAGTTTTCTTTACTGCGAAATTCTTAAAAACTTGCGATTACATCCTGGTTATATTTTTCCCTGCTCCTTAGAGAATGGTCAAAACTCAATATGTAAGCTAACTGCATTGAGTGGGTGTACCTCAAAAGTAAAGGAAAAACACATACAAATATAACTTTAATTTTATTATATCTTGGGGAATATAATGCTATTAGAATGCATGGTGGTCACAATTGCTATGATTCTTTCTATTTCCAACAAATAAACAAGTAACCCAATCCTATAGATGTGATTAATCCTAAAGATATCTCATTCAAAATAAAGAAGTGATCCAGCTAATTCACAACACAAATTCCACTGCCATGATGCTTCTGAGGACAACCATCTAGTACTATTTAATGACATTCTATGTTTGTGTTTATGATTACAGTGTGCATGTTTACTTATCTCTTAATTGATGAACAAGGAGAGTAGCTTCTTGTCATTTGTAACTAATAGAATTGAACATGACATTTACCATGACCATTTTTTATACTATAGATGATTCAAATTTAAATTGAATTCATATGCAGGATCATAAAGTGCCACTTTGTGAGGGACATTCAAGCAATTCTAGGATTTATAGTGAGTCCAACATAGAAGCTTCCAGTCATAGAAATGGTGCCTAACACAGACTTCTGAGTACATTTTCGGAGCAAGCAACATTGCACTCACTTTGGATCAGAATGTACTTGCAGGCAAGCATGATGGTAAAACTGTTTCTTCAGAGTCTGGTGTGACTTTGCCAAATTATATCACCTTGTTGGCCAATGAGTTGGAAGATGAGAATAGTGTAACCCAAAAAATCAAACTCTTATTACTTAAGCATCAAGAGGAAATAGAGGAGTTGAGACAAAAGCATGAACAGGTACTGCAGTAATTTATAAATAAACTGCCACAGAAGGGTTTTACTGTGAAGTTTTTAAGGAATGGTTTGACTTCGTCTTTCAATGATACCTGCTACAGGGTCTCTGTCAATAATAGTGCAAGCAAAATTAAACCATTTCATGGTGCGGACTTTCTGAGCAACCAAGAGGAGATTGATGAAACATCAAACCAAAAAGCATTAGTTGAAGAATTTGGCAATCTTAATTTAGTTGCCAAGAAGGAATCAGTGCAGGAAGCTCCAAGTTTATAGAAAGAAGAGCTTCCATGTTGTATTGCTTGGACTGTAGCTAAGTAGTGACCAATGAACACTATGACTCTAACTAAGCAGTTACTCTACATGATCTAGTAAGTTCCAAAAATTAAGGTAAATAATACTGGTTCAATAGTGATTGCTTAAATTGTTATTCAGGTTTTGTAGCAAGCCCGCTAATGTCCTTTTTAATCCACATCCCAATACATACTGGAAGATGGGATTAGGATTGTTACATTGTGTGGCAGATCTTTGCTAATTTCCAATAGTAAATGGAAATAATACTGATTCCGTTGTAATTGGTTAAATTGTTATTCAAGTTTTCTAGCAATCCCACTAGCATCCTTGTTAATCCACATACCAATACCTACTTGAAGATGGTAATTGTTCTCCCAATTAATATTTCTAAACTTTTGCATGCTTTTCCTTGTAGCATGTTGTTCTTGGATTTCGTGCATGAACTGGATAAGTCTTGGTGAGTTGCTTTTTTGTTGATATGGGCATTGTTAGATACCATTGCAGATACTCACATGCACGAAAGAAAGGAGACAACAGAAACTGTACACATTTTGCACTACTTATTGTATTAGACATATATAAGTGTACATTAATATTTCTTACTTATTTTAAAATGAATTTCCAGGTCATGTTCACAATATTCACTTCCCCTTTGACATTGATGCTGACACTGCAATGAGTGTTGCAAGTGAAATGGTGACAGAATTGGATCTATCGGATCAAGATGTGACAAATATTGCAGCCATGATTGATACAGAAATACAAGCTCTTGTGCCAGAATGGCAACCCGCAATACCTTTTGTGGATACTGCTGAGGAGGAGATGGATATTGATTATCCTAGGTCTGCAATTGAAGATGATGTTTCAGAGATGCTCAGTGATAATGATAGGCCCTCTGGTGCATTTGTACTTGAACGCCTTCCTTCAGGTCGAAAGTGTTGGTCTAATTCCCCAAGGTCTTTAGTTGCAGATTCTTACATGAAGACTGCCATAATGAATGCTTCTTCTAAAGCAGAAGGGCCAATGCATGGCAGATTTGATGAAGTGAACCATGTCCAGTCTGCCTCAAGGAGTGCTAAACATCATCATAATGACTTCGATGATCACAAGAACAAAGGGGATGGTTAAGATATAAGTTCAAAGTTTCCCAACTCTGTAGGGAAAGGCAACTTGCAAGCAAATGTTGTGGTGATTGATAAAGAGAAAAACCACTCAATTTCTGAGGTCATAAAGAATACTGTGGTGGCTGAGGGGAAGATGTCAGCTGAAGATATGAATACTGACTGCAGTACTCAAGAGTGGTTTAAAAGAATGAGCCAAGAGAATCTACAAATGGAGGATTGCAACATTGCTAATGCTTTGGACCAAAATGTACTTGCAGGCAAGCATGATGGTAAAACTGTTTCTTCAGAGTCTGGTGTAACTTTGCTAGATTATACCACCTTGTTGGCCAATGAGTTGGAAGATGAGAATAGTGTAACCCAAAAAATCAAACTCTTATTACTTAAGCATCAAGAGGAAATAGAGGAGTGGAGACAAAAGCATGAACGGGTACTGTAGGAATTTATAAATCAACTGCCACAGAAAGGTTTTACAGAGAGGCACATTCCATGGGGGTGGAGGTGTGTAGAGATGCATTTTATAGCCTAGTTGGTGAACTTGTGGAGGTGTGTGCAAGAGTGCATTGGGCGCATTGGATATGAATGACAGCAATGAGCACCCATTTTGTGTTGGGTTTTACACTATTGGATTTAAAGCTATTTTTATTCAACAATGTAAACCCAACATATTGAGCACCGTAGCCTGGTGCTTATTAATTACCAGATATGGATAGCCATTTAATCCCTGGTCTAATATGCACTTTTAGGTGGCCAAGCTTTTCCAAGTTGGTGTATCTCTAGTTCCACCTTGAGTTTGTGAACTTGAGATATGCATACTCATCCTTGCAACCTCAAGGTCCATGTCAAACTTGGGTATAGATGTGTATGTGACAGTTTTAAGAAGCATTTTGGGTGTTTTCTTCTTTGATCTCTGTTTTACCTCTCTAATTTGTGGCATCTCTGGGTCGGGTCTCCTTTTTGTATTCGCTTAATCAATTTATACAGATACACTTCGCAAGTTTTTATTGCATCAAGACTGCCACCGTTTCCTTAAATATTGTACCTTTCCTGGGATTTACAGGTTTCCACTGCAGTTGTAGAACCATATAACAGTGTATTGTCAACTCATTCTCTCTTGGAGCACACAGATGTGTCAGTTGTTCTGGAAAACGAAGCTATTTATGACATATGTAAGCAATGTCTATACATCGAAAGACCTACATACAAAAACTTGAATAGACTGATCTCGCAAATTATATCACCATTAACAAGTTCTCTGCGATTTCAAGGAGCCTTAAATGTAGACATAAATGAGTTTCAAACAAACCTTGTTCCCTTTCCTAGAATTCATTTCATGCTTTCATCTTATGCACTAGTAGTGTCTAAAGAGAAAGCCTATCATGAAGCATTGTCAGTGAAAGAAATAACAAATTCTGTGTTTGAGGCCAGTAACATGATGACTAAATGTGATCCCAGACATGGAAAATACATGGTCTGTTGTCTAATGTATAGAGGAGACGTGGTGCCCAAAGATGTGAATGCAGCAGTTTCAATGATCAAAACAAAACGAGTTGTGCCTCTCTGTTTTTGCCATGGAATGTGCCTCTCTGGTAACTACTAAATAGCTCAGACATTGTAAGCTATGTGTTTAAACTTTAAAGTATAAGAGCCTTGAAAATTTATGTATGCCACTGACATATGATCTAGAATTTGAATTTTGTTTTCTAGTGGTCTTAGAGCAGACAATTTCCACGTGAGATATAAATGTGTGTTCTTTGATATTATCATTGTAGTATAGGAACCTTCCAAAAATCAAGAATGTCTTTGCACTTCAAAATATTGGAGTGAACTCTCTGAAGCCTTGTACTCTACATGTTTAGGCTGAAAGGTGGAGCGGAGCAGAGCAGTAAATGCTACTAGGCACTTGCCATTTGCACTGAGTTGCAACTAAGGTTTGGTTCCCACCATGTGAACGGAAGAGTTGATATCCCATTGCCAATAGTGGGCCTTGTCCCTCCATATAACTGACCTCCCATTCTAGTAATCCCGATCCGTGTTCCTATATTTTGTTGTGCAAATGCCATGATATGTTCCTTCAATAAATAGGAAGAAAATTCACAGACTAAAAAAATTCATAATATTAGTATAAATCACTTAAAAATGAATTAAAAGGACATTTTGATGTCCAGTAGATGAATAGCCATCAGGACTCAGCCTATGTTTATAGTGAGAAAATTTATGATAGGAATTCAGATACAGTACCCACTTACAAAGAGCCACCTCACTGCCCTCATGCTCAAAGTAACAGGAACAGTGTAATGCTTCTGAAGTTTTTTTATGAAGGGTTTTTATTTACAAGGCTGATGGAAGGTGCTGCTACAACAATATGAGAAGGAGGATTTGAAAGGGCTGAGAGGTCTAGAAGGGACCTCCTGCCCTAGCCATAGTCATCTCAAAATATATTGCAAGAAATCGGAGTGGTTACTTGTCCTAGAAGGAGATTCTCTTTTTGATCTAGGCCACAGAGAAGGATTTACTTCTACAACAACTCGGAAAATTCTGTTTTGAGGCCTAGTTTAGGCCACATCCATCCTAACATACAATAAAGTTAATATCAAATATATTTTGGTGTAATCAGTTGGTTAATCATACACAATACAAGCAGTATCTATTAAGGGCATTGTGTTTCTAACATACTCTTTGTCATTTTGGTGAACATGGTTTTGGAGCTACAAAGGTTACAAAGATTTCCCCAAGGATTTCCTTTTGCAGCTAAAAAGGATGTGGAAATAATTTTACATATGTTTTGATGAAGCATTCAGATGTGCACAAAGAGGGACTATATGTTTATGAAGCATGTGGCTGGAAATTTCTAGACAGCTCCAAGACAACAATTTTTCACAAGCTGTTGTTCAAGGATCAAATCAATACAAACCACCAGCTTATGAGTACTTTTAATTCAGCAATTAAATTCTAAGAAGGTTTTTGCAGCCCAAAACAGGTGGATCTGCAATACAAGATAGCTCCCGAAACAGGTGGATATGCTTATGAGTACTTTACTAGCTCCCGAAACATAGAAAAAAAACTTTTATTACATTAAAATCTTATATAATGTTTGTTACAAAAATGAATTTATGGATGTTGCATCAGCAGTCGCAACAGGTAGTGTCTTTAAATTCATAATTCTTGATGTACCTTTTATTGTCTAGTAATGAAATATAAGACACATTTTACCCAAGGGAAAAAAGGGGGAAAAGGTGACCATTATAAGAACCAGTCACTAGAGAGGCCTCAAATCTTGAACACTAGAAACAGGAAAGTAAAATTTAAATATAAACAAAGAGAATGTAATCTAAGCAGCTACAATAGGGACTCACATCCATGATTTATCAAATTATCAAGTTATAGAAAAACTTATAAATATTTAAGTGAAACTAAGCATAGCCAACTATGGCATTTCAATGAGTCCTAACTATTCTCCTTTTTCCTCCATTGTACTTCAAACTTAAGTTTATGCATTAAAAAATCTTGGCATGTGACTTACCAGATCACTGTTGCACCCTTTTTGGTATAACTGTTGCAAGTTTCCCAACTAAATCGTACCAATGTTGGAAATCTAAATACTGGATGTTTATTTTCTTCCAGCCAGGATTTTTTTTAAGGATCTGTACAGAAAACTGGGTTAGAGAAATAGATATAGGACTTGAGGGCACAAGAGGTAGAATAAATAATCACTAGTAACAATTGAAATTGATAATAGGGAAAGCAAATGAAAAAGAGAATATACCCCTTGGATATCCTGAGCCAAAGTATACCACAAGGTCTTCACTAGCTCCCGCAATAAAATATAAGAAGATTCCATGATAAAAGTTGTAATTATATAGAAAAAATTCCCAGCCCCGAAAGTAAAAAAATTGGCACCAAATAACCAACACATCTAGTTTGGGTAAGAATTGCAAGTTTTCCTCTGTTCTTGGGCTTTCATATGGTGTCAAGTTTGACTTTGGGGACTTCAGCATGCCCTCAAAACCTCAACTTCGTCTTCCTGAACAGTCTAACAACGAGTTTTTTTAAGCTTTCTTATGGTGTCGAGTTCGACTTTGGGCTTTCATACGGTGTCAAGTTCGGCTTTGGGGACTTTGGCATGCCCTCAAAACCTCAGCTCGTCTTCTTGAACATTCGAACAACGAGCACCTCAACCTCGTCTTCTTGAATAGTCGAAAAGAGAGTACCTCAACCTCGTCTCCCTATACCTCAACCTCGTCTTCCTGAATAGCAAAGAGTGAGTACCTCAACCTCGTCTTCATCTTCCTGAACAATCGAACGGGGGCTTCAAACAGGGGCTTTCTTACACTTTGGGCTTTTATTTGTTTTAATGAAATCGAATAGGGGCTTCAAACACTTTGAGATTTTATTTGTTTTAATGAAATCGAACAAGGGCTTCGAACACTTTGGGTTTTTATTTGTTTTAATGAAATCAACCCATGCCATTAAACTTTTACAAATCTTGAAACAATTTTTATTTTAATAATTAAAATATTAATATTTATTGTGTTAATTATTAATTAAATATAAAATCAAAATATATTTAAAATTTAATTTTATATAATATAATTAAAACAAATAAAATATAAATATTGATAATTAATATTTTAATAAATTCAATAAAATATAAATATTTTAGTCCCATTGACCTACTTTTCTAGTTATTTGTGGACATTTATTAAGATTAAATTATCTATATTATCATATCTCAAGAACAATTAACCAATGCTAGTAGCATTTCCCTAACTCTCTAGTATGAAAGTTCAAACAAATAGCATAACCCTGCACACCTAACAAGCTCTAACCAACAACATAACTCTACTATTGATATCATGATCTCCAAATCCCAAGGACAATGAAAGAATATATAATCTCATAGGTCACTTTTAACATCCCCTTCAAAGCAAGGTCTCATGGGGAACCAAGGCCTAGACCCTAGGTGTTAATGACCATTTGAATCACCCCAAGGTTACATTGGGAACCAGATGCATAATCAAAAGGGACTTAAGAAAATTAAAGGCCAAGTTTAAATATATATATTAATAGTCAATATATATATATATATATATATATATATATATATATATATATATATATATATCTATACACATATACATATATATATATATATGTGTATATAGATATATATATATATATATATATATATATATATATATATATATATATATATATATATATATATATATATATATATATATATATATATATATATATATATATATTGGACTCACTTTTATCCCATCACCTAGCATGCCCCACTCATCCCATGCCTAATGTTTCTCAGCTAGTATCAGACATAATCATAATCATCACCATTGCATTACAAATAAATACATCACATTTACCATCTTTGTTGCAAGGGATCCCAGCTACGCTAGTGTTCACTGATTTTCTGTTGTGGGATACTAGTTGAAATTTTGAACCACGCACAAGTAACAATGCAAAAAACAAGGAACATGCAAAGGGATGGAACCAAGAAAGGCTTCCTTTCTTTATAGAGGGTGGTAATTCCTCTCTTATTTGTAGAGGTTGATGAAAATAATTTCTCAATGGAGATTTGGCTTACTCAAGCCAACCTGAGGAGACCATAGTGTGAACTAGGAAAATCAAGCTCTAAAATCACAAAGGTGACGTGCCTACTAACCATGTGGGAAAACTTCATTGTCTCACAAATCTATGCCATCTAACTCCAAGGAAAAGGAGTCCGCCTAGGATTCACACCACCAAGAGCCCAAATAGGTTGGAATAAACAAGCAATGATCTTAGTGGTACTGAGTCTGGAGAGGCCATCCAAAGTCTCTTGTATAGAGAGAATCAACTCTTGAATAGATAAATCTAGGCCTTTCTAATCATACCGATGAGAGAAAGTCACAAGAGAACCTCTTGAGTCCCAAAACAAACAACGGAACCTCCCTCAAAAAAGTGATCGTTAAACTTGATCTCATCGAGATGGCATAGTTGTGATACTGTCAACCCTAGGATGCAATGAATCGTCTTAATCGATAACTGTTGGGAGCAAAACCCACAATTAATCAAGCATGATATGAAGCCCATGAACCCAATGACATCGTATGTAATCAATATGTACAATGGGATTGTTGAAAAGTGTAGCGAGAGAAGGTCTTCTCTGGTGCGTGCCTTAGCCAAAAAGACCATGATTTGTCTTCCTCTACCCATGAATGAGTTCGTGGAGATGGTGAATTCATGCGTAGTGTTGGAGGATCAGTTACATGCACCTTCTTCAGTTTGACTACAAGTTCGAGACACAGTTGTAAATTTAGAAGATGATGAGTTGGGAGCTTCAATCCTTGATTGAAGCAAGGATGAGTTAGAGAACGAGTTAGACTTTGTTAACTATTCAATCAAAAAAAATGTTCTAAATTTGTAACTTGCCAATTTTAGCCTGGATCGAATCAATAAAGGAGGACAAAGGCACAAAGTTTCATAGTTTTTTTGTGCACAAAGTACTATGACAAGACACAGCTCACGAGATTGTGAGAGAGAGCACAAAATTGTGTTAGAGATCTTTGTTGTGAGTGTGTATCTTAGAGGAGCCAATACATAGCATTGAAGAGAGATTTTCTCGTGGCAGAATTGTGCTATGAAATAGGATTCAAGCCCTAAATAATAGGGAGTCCTCTACACTAGGAACTAGAAAACCTGTGCACAAGGAAATTGGGACTATCTAAGTGCAAGAAAGTAGGAGCAAGGGTCTGTGTGTTTGCAAGGTCAGTCCAGCTAGGAAAACATGAGGACAAGATTGTTTTCAGGGTTATAGTTTGAAGAGCAGAGCATAGCAGTTCCTTGGATAGCAATATGTTGGTCCTAGGGCTAAGGTCAAATCACAGTTTAGAATGAGCCTCAAATTTACGTGCATGGAAGAAGAAAATCACAGTAGTGTTGGAAGATAATGGGGTAGTAGAGTATGTCAAGTAGGAAATAGTGCCACCTCAAGATTCCCAACGGTTGGCCTAGCATACTAAGAATGACACCAAGGCAAGAAGGATCATTCTAGAGGGGGTCAGAGATCATATTATTCCTCATCTCAATGAGAAGAAGACAGTGTATGAGATGTTTAAATTTAAAGCCATCTTTAATTTGTTTCAGGCTTCCAACGATGTCATGAAGCTTGCTCTCAAAGAGAAGCTAAGAAGTAAGAAGATGAGCAAAGATGAGCCCATCATCACATATCTTTCAAAGTTCACTCAGGTTCAAGATGAGCTAGGTGGTGTGGGCATCCTTCCACATGACCATGAACAAGAAGTATTTGTTTGGTATGTGTTATATTATTTCCACGACTAATCATGCGTGGGGGGGTAAGAGGGGGGGCGATAGCCCCCCTTTGCACTGGGCGCAATGCGGGGGTGGTAGCCCCCCCTATCGGGGTCTAGGGCAGTGCCCCGACGAAAATTGTTTGGTCCTTAACTTCCGATGGGCGGTCCATGCCCATGGTTTTGTGCATGGTTTTGCACATGGTTTTGGGGCACGATGGTTTTCGACCCATGGTATTTTTTGAAGATCCGGTCAAGGGAAATACAGTTATGTTCTAATCCAGGCTTAATGGATTAGTGTTTATGTATGCTTCTTCGTGTATATATATGTGTTGTAACAGGGGAAAATCAAGCTGGTCATCCCGATTTGGGATCTAGGGGAAAATCTTCGTGTTTGTTTGTTTTATGTTTTATGCTCTCACTTTTATTTATTTTATATTATAAGATTTGTGTGTAGAGAATTTATGTTCAGTGTTTAAACCTACATTTGGTATCAGAGTTGTTTCGGCTTCAAGGGGACGCCTTTGCTGCTGAGGGTTTTTTGCTCGGACCTGAGGTAGACCATGTTCAGTGGGAGATCTGCGGGATCGATTCTTGTAGTAAAATAATATGGCGAGCGGCGGAAAGATAGAGCTCGAGAAATTTAATGGTCAGAGTTTTGAGTTGTGGAAGCTCAAGATGGAGGATCTGCTGGTGGATAAAGATCAGTGGATTGCGGTAGATCCAGGTGCTAAACCAATGGCAATGTCAGATGAAGACTGGAAGAAACTGGATCGGAAGGCTAAGAGAACAATATGGTTGTGTGTCTCAGATTCAGTATTGTTTAATGTATCTAGGGAAGCTACGGCGAAGAATTTGTGGGAAAAACTTGGGACTTTTTACCAATCTAAGTCTATGGTGAATAAGTTGTTCCTGCGGAAAAAGTTGTATAACCTGAGGATGAAGGATGGAGACTCAGTGACAGAGCATATAAATGCCTTCAATACTATGTTAAGTTAGCTATCATCTGTTGATATTAAAATCTCAGATGAATATAAGTGCATCAGTTTGTTGTTTTCTCTACTAAACTCGTCGGATAGTTTGGTTATTGCAATAGGTAGAAATACAACTACCTTGAATTTTGATGACATTGTCTCAGCCTTGTTGTCGGAGGAAATGAGACGAAGAAATATGGAGGGCCAGAATGGAGATGCCTTATCTATACGAGGAAGGTCCCAAAACAGAAACAAGAATAAGGTTCTGAGTGGGAGATCCAAATCTAGAGGGAGATCTAAATCTCCTAGAAATTTTGTAAAGGTATGTTTGAAATGCGGAAAGGAAGGGCACTACAAAAGGGACTATAGATCTGAAGCTCCTAAGAAAGGAAAGGGATCTGATGATGCTCCTTCTGTAGAGGCAAAAACCACCTCGGATGAAGGTGGGGATGTGTATTTGGCTTCTTCTTAAAATACACATGTAGATGATGAGTCATGGTTGATTGACTCAGGTGCATCCTTTCACTTCACTCCCCATAGGGAGTGGTTCTACGAGTATGAGAAATATTATGGTGGTGATGTCTTCCCAGGGGATGATAAGAAGGCCAAAATCATCGGACGTGGAAAGGTCAAGCTAAAGTTGCAAGGTGGAAGGATTAGAACACTTCCTGGTGTTCTGCATATTTCGGCATTGGCTAGAAATCCGATTTTTGTAAGCAAGATGGATGATGCAGGTGTAAAAACAGTGTTCGAGAAAGATGCCTGCAAGATGGTTCGGGGAGCACTAGTATTAATGCAGGGAGTTTGGATTGGAACTCTATACAAGCTACAAGGTAGCACTCTTATTGATGGGTGTAACAGTTTTTTGGTTCCTGAAACTGGAGCGGAAAGCCTAGCCATCTCTGGAGAAAAGACCATGCTATGGCATCAAAGTCTTGGACATATTGGAGAGAAGGGCCTTCAAATACTGCATAGAAATGGTATGGTATAAGGTATGTCTAATTGCTCTCTGGATTTCGATTTATGTGAAAATTGTGTATATGGGAAGCATAATCGGGTGAGTTTTCCGTCTGGTGTTAAGAGGGCGAACAAGATATTAGAACTTGTGCACAATGATATCTTTGGACCTGTGTCAGTTCCATCACTGGGAAATTCTGTGTACTATGTTTCATTCATAGATGACTTCTCAAGGCATACATGGATATATTTCTTGAGGAAGAAATCTGAAGTCTTTGACAAATTTAAATAATTTAAGGCTCTAGTGGAAAACCAGATAGAGAAGAAGATAAAGGCGCTGAGGACAGATAATGGTGGGGAGTTCTACAAGAAGGAATTTGAGGAGTTTTGTAAGAAGTGTGGTATAGCACAACAAAAGACTACTCCATACACACCTCAGCAAAACAAAGTTGCAGAAAGAATGAACAGAACACTGATGGAAAAAGAAAGAAGCATGCTCAGTGGTACCAGGTTAGGACAACAATTATGGGCAGAGGAAGTGGAGACTGCATGCTATCTGGTTAACAGATCACCTTCATCAGTGTTGGAGGATAAGACTCCACATGAGGTATGGACTGGTAAGAAACCCTCTCTTTCACATCTAAGTGTATTTGGATGTGATGCATATGTACATGTTCCAAGGCAGAAAAGGACGAAGTTGGATAATAAATCTGAAAGGTGCATCTTTATTGGGTATAAGGATGGTTTAAAAGGTTACAAGCTTTGGAACCCGGAAACAAGGAAGGTTGTGTACAACTGAGATGTGATGTTTAGAGAGGTGAAAGATGAAACATGAATTCATACCAAAGGAACCTGAGAAGATAGAGTTTGAGCTAAAGGACTATGAATCAGAGTCTATAGAAGAAGAAGATTCAGAAGAGGAAGAGCCACAAACTCCAGCTACGAGAAGATCAGTTCGGGAAAGAAGGCCACCATAAAGGTATAGTCCATCTACTTTCTGTTCAGGTTTTTCCTTAGCTATAATTGATGATGATCCCATAACTGTCAGGGAGGCAGTATATTTAGAGGATGGAAAACTCTGGAAGGAGGCCATGGTTGATGAAATGGCATCCTTGCACAAAAATGAGGCATGGGATCTAGTGGAGTTGCCGGCTGGAAGGAAGCCCATCGGGAGAAAATGGGTGTTTAAGAATAAGATGAATGTAGAAGGCAAGGTGGAGAAATAAAAGCTCGGTTGGTAGCAAAGGGTTATTCCCAGGTGCTGGGAATTGACTTTGGTGATATTTTTCTCCTGTTTCTAAAGTTACTTCCATTTTATTACTTTTATCTCTTTCTGTTGCATTTGATTTTGAGGTAGAACAGATGGATGTGAAGGAAACATTTCTTCATAGGGATCTGGAAGAGGAGATCTACATGAAACAACCTGAAGGATTTATGGTGAAGGGGAAGAAAGAATTGGTATGTAGGTTAAAGAATTCTCTGTATGGGTTAAAATAGTCACCAAGGGTGTGGTATCAGAAATTTGATACCTATATATGGGGACTTGGGTTCACCAGAAGAAAGGAGGATCACTATGTTATTTATTTGGTCTTGTATGTGGATGATATGTTGTTGATTGGAAATGACAAAGAAATTATCAAGATTTGAAGACAATATTCTCCAAATTCGACATGAAGGATCTTGGTGCTGCAAACTATATTTTGGGCATGGAAATTAAGAGAGATCGGGAAAAGAGGATGCTCTGGTTAAACCAGAGGAAGTATGTCAAGACTATATTGTAGAGGTTCAATATGCAGGATAGTAAACTAGTGAATGTTCCTATTCCTGTAGGTGTAAATTTGTCTGTTGAACAGTGTCCCAAGACACAAGAAGAAGAGGAGGATATGTCCCATGTTCCATATGCAAGTGCAGTGGGTAGCCTGATGTATGCAATGGTCTATACTAGACCAAACATTGCACATGCAGTGGGAGTATTGCACAAGTTTATGTCAAACCCAAGGAAGGAGCATTGGACAATAGTGAAGCGAGTTTTCAAATATTTACGTGGCACTAGTGATTATGGCTTGTGCTATCAGGGAAGACTACGATTGGAAAGAATGTTGGACATTCGTGGTTTTGTTGATGTAGACTGAGCTGGAGATCTGGACCAAAGAATATCTACAAGTGGGTATGTGTTTAGCTTATTTGGAGGCGCAGTCAGTTGGATGATTAAAAGACAATCTGTAGTGGCTCTTTCAACTACAGAGGCAGAATACATGGCAGCCACTCATGCAAGCAAGGAAGCAGTTTCGTTGTAGAGATTGTGTTCAAGTATGGGGTTGGTACAACAAGCTACAAGGATAAACTGTGATAGCCAAAGTGCAATTTTCTTGGCTAAGAACCCTTCTTATCATTCAAAGAGAAAGCATATTGATGTTCAATATCACTTTGTTAGAGATATGGTTGAGGCTAAAAGGGTGTTGCTGGTAAAGGTGGACACTTTGAAGAGTGTTGCAGATGCATTGACGAAGTCTATGAGCACTCAGAATCTCTCTTGGTGTAGAGAAACAATGGGTGTTGAAGAATTGGGCCAATGAATAAGCTCTCCTGTGGCCCCTTGTGGAAAGAAAACAACAAGTGGGAGAATGTTGGGTATGTGTTATATTCTTTCCATGACTAATCACGTGCGGGGGGTGATATCCCCCCCTTTGCACTGGGCACAACGGGGGCGGGGGGGGGGGTGGTAGCACCTCTTGTCGGGGTCCGGGGCAGCACCCCGGTGAAAATGTTTTGGTCCTTAATTTCTGATGGACAGTCTGCGCCCATTTTTTTGTGCATGGTTTTGCACATGGTTTTTGGGTACGATGGTTTTCGGCCCGTGGTATTTTTTGTAGATCCGGTCAAGGGAACTACGACTATGTTCTAATCCAGGGTTAATGGATTAGGGTTTATGTATTCTTCGGCGTGTATATATATGTGTTGTAACACTAAAAGGAATATAATGAAATATCAAGTTGGTTGTCCCGATTTGGGATCCAGGGGAAAATCTCTGTGTTTATCTGTTTTATGTTTTATGCTCTCGCTTTTATTTATTTTCTATTATAAGATTCGTGTGTAGATAATTTCTGTTCAGGGTTAAAACCTACAGTATTTTAGCTACTTGAATGACAAGGACATGAAATTTCAGATTGAGCTAGGAGATGGAGGTTCCTTCTGACAAATTTTGAAGCTGGATGCATTCTCCCATCATATTTCTAGAAGCACAATTATCAATAACCCATGCATTCTCATTCTTGAAAGTCCCAGACAAAGGAGAAAATAAACTTCCATCCATTACTTCTAGCTTGGAAAGGATCTCAAAATGAAACCCTTGATGAATGTAGTGAGATTCCCAACAAAGTTGAAACCCTTGTTTATAACCCTTGCCATAATGCCAACTAGGATGTGATCTTCAGTCTCTTTCTTGCACCTTAGCTCTGATACTACGTTGGAAAAATGTTTTAACGCGTTTGGGTCTCATTTGACCCGGCCCGAACCTAATGAACGAATTTCGCGCCTTCAAACATTGTTCTGCACGTCCTGAATGCAGATGCGTTGCACGAACCCAACTCGACCTTAATGCACCTGCCCTGAACACTGTTCTGCACGAGTCCTATGGAAGGACCCCATGCAGTCACAACTTAGAAAATTTGATACGGGCGCCCTCAACCGAAATGACTCGACCCAAACGCGTTTGGGCGGGCGCCCTCAGCCAAAACGACCCGACCTCAATGTGTTTGGGCGGGTGCCCTCAACCGAAAAGGCCCGACCCGAATGGTTTTGGGCGGCCGCCCTCAAACAAAATGACATGGCGAGCCAAACCGAACGAAGGCACAAGGGAGCAAACGACAAACGAGTTGCACGAACGTGCACAACGCACCTGTGCGGTCACAACTTGGAAAATTTGATACGAATGCCCTCAAATGAAATGACCCAACCTGAACGCGTTTGGGCGGGTGCCCTCACACAGCGTGCACGACCGAACAAAGGCATAAGGGAGCAATAGGCAAATGTGCCGCACAAACATGCACAGGGCACCCGTGTAGTCACAACTTAGCAAATTTGATACGTGTGCCCTCAACCGAAACGACCCGACCCAAACGCATTTAGGCAAGCGCCCTCAACCGAAACAACCCGACCTAGATGTGTTTGGGCAGGCGCCCTCAATCGAAATGACTTGACCTGAATGGGTTTAGGCGGGCGCCCTTAAATGAAACGACATGGCGTGCCTGACCGAACGAAGGCACAAAGGAGCAAACAAAAACGGGCTGCACGAATGTGCACAAGGCACCTGTGCGGTTAAAACTTAGCAAATTTGATATGACCACCCTGAAATGAAATGACCCGACTTGAACGCATTTGGGCAGGCGCCCTCACATGGCACGACACTGCGTGCATGACCGAATGAAGGCACAAGGGAGCAAACAGAAAACAGGATGGATGAACGTGAAAAAGGCACATGTGTGGTCACAACTTAGCAAATTTGATAGGGCCATCCTCAAACGAAACGACCTAACCTAACCCGAACATTTTTGGGCGGGCACCCTCACATGGCATGCCCAACTGAACGAAGGCACAAGGGAGAAACCAACAAACGGGCCACACGAACGTGCATAGGGCACCCGTGCGGTCACAACTTAGCAAATTTTATATGGACGCCCTCAACCGAAATGACCGGGCCCAAACGCGTTTGGGCAGGTGCCCTCAACAGAAACAACCCAACCCAACCCAACTCGAACCGAACAAGGGAGAAAATGGAAAATGGGTTGCATGAATGTGCACAAGGCACCCGTGTGGTCACAACTTAGCAAATTTGATATGGCTGTCCTCAAACGAAATGACCCAACCCGAACGTATTTGTGCAGGCGCCCTCACACGACGCGACATGGTGCACACGACCGAGCGAAGGCACAAGGGAGCAAAAGGAAAATGTGCTGCATGAATGTGAAAAAGACACTCGTGCAGTCACAACTTAGCAATTTTCATACGGCCGCCCTCAAACGAAACAACCCGACCCAACCCAAATTCGTTTGGGCAGGCGCCCTCACACGGCGCGCCCGACCGAATGAAGGCACAAGGGAGAAAATGACAAAAGGACTGCACGAGCGTGCACAAGGCACCCATGCGGTCACAAATTAGCAAATTTGATACAGTCACCCTCAAACGAAACGACCTGACCCGACCCGAACGCGTTTGGGTGGGCATAATTAAACGAAACGACCTGACCCAACACGAATGCGTTTGGGTGGGTGCCCTCAAACAAAACAACTTGACCAGACCCGAACGCATTCGAGCGAGCACCCTTAAAAAAAATGACCCGACCTGACTTGAACGCGTTTGGGCGGGTGCCCTCAAATGAAACGACTCAAGCCGACCCAAACGTGTCTTGGCGGGCGCCCTCAAATGAAACAACTTGACCCGAACGTGTTTGGGCGGGCGCTGTGACATGTCCTGCCTGACCGAACGAAGGCACAAGGGAGAAAATGGAAAACGAACTACATGAACATGCAAAAGGCACCCGTGTGGTCACAACTTAGCAAATTTGATACGACCTTTCTCAAACGAAATTTAAAATAAATAAATTATTGAAGATATTTAAAAAAAAAAAAAACTAAACCAAATATTTTACTTTTTAACATCCACAATATTCCTCAACACTAAGAGCTCAGCCTACAACATTTCATGTCAACCCTTAATGTATCCCACCATATAATGGTGAACTATGAGATCAAACAACCCCTATCTATGGTAAAACAAAATTTCAAGATAAAACAAAAAGTTGTTGACTGATGCATTAATTTAAATTCATTCTAGGTATTAAAACCCACATTCTCTAAAGGCTTTTGAAATGCATAGTCACAATGTCTATAATTGTTTTTTTTTTTACTTAAGTACATCATTGAATGTCATGTGTTTTCCGATATGTAGTAAATTAAATGCTACCCCAAACAAAAAGTACAAATCAAATTATTTAGCTTGAGAGTTGTAATATAAACTTTATCATAGGCCTTTAAATGTTAGTATTCTGACAGTTTTTCCCTCAACGTCACAAGACCGACGACGGTCTCCGAACGTCGCAATACCGAAGGTTTGTCCTGTAATGTCGGTATTCCGACGATTTGTCATGTAACGCCGGTATTCCGATGATTTTCCTAAACGTCGATGTTCCGACAATACTCCAAAAACGTGGCTAGAGTGATGGTTGTTGGAAAGATTTGAAAAATTAATAAAAATTGGGGAAATTTCTGAAAATACGTCAAAAGTGTCAGAAATAAATTGTTGGAATTTTGACCAAATGTACTAGTGTGCCTTGCAAAATGGCCATAGCCGTGACAATGCCTACATTTAAATGGAAGTTGCTCATAATCCAGCTCCTGGATATCGGTCCAGTCAGCAACCGTTAGTTTGATAGATTTAGGTAGCCCAACTTCCAAATCCACCTCGACACATATACGTGCGCATGAGTATTGATCTTTTCTCACTGCTTGATCAATATACTTTCTGAGGGTATTGCCAATGGTTTGGAGAGACTTCTGGTTCCAGTAATGCAGTGGGAGATGTGGGACCCTTACCCACAATAAAACAGTTGAAGGCACATATTGAGCATGATCTAAGTTAGGGGTCCATTTATTTAAGTATAGTTTCTTAGGACCCATAAAATATGGGCCATTCCTAAAGATGAGGCTTCTTTCTTCCACATTCCAAAAAAAAAACAAAGTATCCTTTGCATACAAAGTGGATTTTGATGCCTTCCGAGACTAAAGGAATCCAATTCCTCTGCACCCAGTCTTACATAGCTTTGGGAGAGGGCCAGAGGCCAGTAAAATATCCAATGAGCCCTCTTTCAGCCAGGTTCAATGCAAATCTACAAGTTTCTTTGATTTGAAGGGCCACCGAAGGGATGCTATCCAGCTTCTTCATGAACATTTGCTGAGATCCAGTCAGAGGGCACTTGTTGCTGGTTGCTATCAGTTTCTTGAATGAAAGGACTTCTATAGGAGGAGGAAGGGGAGCCTCGGGTCCCCCTCCTGATGCCATGGCAGTTGGAAGGTCGCAAGTAGGTCAGATCGCTCTCGACCTGTCAGAGCACGCACTAGTTGGTACAATAAAATCATCTAGTTGTATATTTTAACCCTAGACTAAATTAGTCATTTTTAGTTCAGTCACTTAAAATTGATCAAATTTAGTAGTAATTCACTTGAAATAATTGTGGTAACTAACTTTTTTGGTCACCTAGTCACTAATTTCATCGTTTTCTACTAGTGCATCCTCTTGGAGGAATGTATGCCAGATGATTGGCAAATGGCTCCTCAGGAAGAAGGAATTCTCCAGGGCCTCCACCTAGTGCCTAGCATGGTCTACCCAGCTTCCTAGAAATCTATCCTTGACATAGGGGACACCATCAGTATCTTCAAGCTTCCTCTAGAAGGATTCATCAAACTCAGCTTTGAAGGAGCCTCGAAAGGAAATCGGGGGCAAGCAAGGGTTGGAGGGATTTTTTGAGATCATCATGGCACAACAAGATTCATATATGATGACTCCTGTGGCTTTGCCAGCAACAATGAAGCATAATTCATAGGAGTGCACCAAGGTCTCCTCTTAGCCATCAGGCTAGGATACATAAAGCTAGTAATCGAAGGAGACTCTCAGTTGGTTATGAACACTCTCAAAAAACTTAATCAAGGAACGAAGTGGGGAAAAATAAGCCAAATATGGCGAAATTCTTCACATGTATAGGGATTGGAGGATACAAACAAGAAATTTGATTATATCATTATCACCCATGTAAGGAGGGAAGGAAACAAAGCAGCTGATCTCCTAGAAAATTGTGGTTGCACTCACCTGAATGAACCTATTAAATTAAGCATGCCTCCTAATCTTGGGGAAGAATGATGGATCAAGCTGTAGAACATCAAAGAGTAGGACAGGTCGGAGGGTAGATCTCACCCAAAGTTCTCAGACTCAGCTCCCCGATTGAGGTGTAACGAAGAAGATCGGCCCTCCCATTAGTGGTAATGGTAGTGTCCCTAGGATTGAAGACAACCACCTTCCACATGAGTGGCAAGGCTGACAGGCTATACTGTCGCATGCAGCACGAGGTGAGGTAGTGGGAAAAAGGCCCGTGCATGGAGCTTAAAACAGGGTGGAGGAAGGCGTGGGGGTTTTGCTATGACAAAATACTTTGGTGCAGGCACAACAGCGGGATAACAAACCTCCATTTCAATTCCACCATGATGAAACTCAAGTATGTGCTTGGTTTCCTCTCCCTTGTTCATGGCATGTTTATTTTTTATGATTTGGGCTGATCTCTATGGGAGCATAAGGTGATTAAGCTGGACTAGTATAGTCTTCTGCTGGGTAGGGGAGAACGGAACCATTACGACTCTGTTTGGGTGAAGGTTGGAGTTATTTTGGGTCTCTGAATCTGTCTTAGAGTAGGAATTGGGCATGGCCTCAACTTTCACCCGAGTGCGAGTCTGTCAGGTAAGGGATGCCAACAAGATGGAATGGTGAGGGGTCAGGAAATCCTGCCAGGGTATAGAGTTAAGGAGCAGTCATGGGTTGTATTTAGTTCAAAGGATTTGTTTGTTTATACCACCTTGAGCTACTTGGGCTCAGTGCGCATGAGGAATGGGAAAGGGAATTCCACACAGGCCCGAGCAATGGGTAGCGATGCCTCCTTTGTCAATTTCGAGGGTGGGAGGTATGACGAGAGAGAGAGGACACTAGAAGGGAGGTCAAGAGATTGAAGGAATGCATGAGCTCTTTGGGTTATGGGGATAATTTTTGGGGTGCGTGCGACCGTCAAGGACAGGGGGTGGAAAAAATTAAGCAGGGTATGAGGGCGATGGGTCCGCTGAGGGACGGGTAGGGGAGAAGTCCTGGGAAGAGGCCCCCGAGTCACCTCTCTTCTTATAACTGGGTTGCATGGACCTTTGATCATTTTCATTATATGGAATTATGCCTTTGTTTGATTTTGTGGTCAGGTCACCTACCCATAAACCTAGTCAAACATTGTGGGATGGCATGCTCTAAGAGTCCTACAGCTCGCGACCATTCCAAGAGCCCTGCAGCTTGAGGTTGTGGCTGGAAAGATAAAGGGAAGGTGGTAGAAGCCCAACCCAGCTCACCCTCGAGCAAGCCGAGAGGAAGGAGGCCTGCAATCGATGTGGTCCAAGAGGCAACGAAAGCATACCACGAGAACACATCAGAGGAAATTCAAAAGCTCATTGAAAAATGGGAAGTTGACATAAATAGACATGTAGAGACAAAGATGGATACGAAGGAATGGAGAGGTTTAATACCAGATTTAGGACAAACAAGGGGCAGACTCACATAATTCAAGCAGACACTGTATCTTTATTGATCTATGAAGAGCATCCTTGGCAAAGCCTTGGAGCAAATCTCTATGAACTTGGTGAAATTAGCCCAAGACTTCCGAGACTACAAGAGCGAGGTCGATAAGGTCAAGTTCCAGCTGAGGAAAAGAGTTCGAAAAGAGTTCGAAAATATCAAGTTCGTATTGACGATGAAGCTATGTAGTTTAATTCAGGGTTTTACTTAGTCCTAGATGGACCTTTTAAAAGATTTGGAGGGCTTAAAAAATACCCTCACAAAGATACATTTTCAACCTTTGGAACAGAAGTTCTTCCAAAAAAGAGTAACCCAACTCCATTGAATTCACCCTTATTTTATTTTGAAATTACAATAATATAAAAATATTTATCTCAATTGGCTTATTCATAAAATAAATAATTATGTAATATGGTTTTGTGTATTTATTTTCTCATGATAATAATATAAAAAGTAAATAATTGAAGTAAAATATTTAGAAAATAATTACCTTGAATTTGTTGTATTTATGGTGCAAAATGAGAATAATATAAAAAGTAAATAATTGAAATAAAATATTTAGAAAACAATTATTTTGAATTTTTTGTATTTATGGTTCAAAATGGGAATAATATAAAAAGTAAATAATTGAAATAAAATATTTGGAAAACAATTACTTTGAATTTTAGTTTTACATGTAAACATGACAAACAAATAAATATTATAAAATAAATATTTGTGAGTTTAGTTCTAATTTATATATTCATAATATAAATATTTGTAATTTTTTTATAATTATGGTGACAATTCACATTAATAAATCCACTTGTACATGCCAACATGGCAAACACAAAGTTAACTACCCTACTTTATAGAACTTGACAATATAGCATACACCACTTCTTTAAATAAATGGTGATATACTCCACTTCCAATGAGATCAATAAAAAATTATTTCACTTGAACACCACATAGTAAGAATGGTGCTAACTTGTCTGTCAAATATGGTCATTATATACTTCATTTTTAATATGATACATAAACATTTACACCCCATTAACACCGCATAAATTAAGTGGTGCTAACTTATGGTGATATAATTCATTTTTAATATAGTACATAAACATTTACACCACATTAAGACCACATAACTTAAGTGGTACTAACTTATGGCGATATACTTCATTTTTAATATAATACATAAACATTTGCACCATATTAACACCACATAACTTAAGTGGTGCTAACTTATGGTGATATACTCCATTTTTAATATGATACATAAACATTTACACCACATTAACACCACATAACATAAGTGGTGCTAACTTATGGTGCTAAAAAAGATCTTTTCTTGTTGTGGGTTAATAACTGTATGGGTGGCATAACTCCCTCACCTCATCTAGTTTTATTCTACATCTCTTCGGATGGCATTCATCCCTCACATCATCTAGTCTTCTTCGAGTTCATGCTAAAATGTGTGAGTTGTACTATCATCACACTAACATCATCTTCAGATTTTCTGGATACTGCTAGCTCTACAAGCTTTTTGCAAGCAGCTTTAGGGCCTCCTCTAAATGGTGTCAAATTAGACTACTTCTCGATGCAAAAAGGCCTAGCAATATCCACTGCTTCTTGATTACTAACTTTAACCCACAATCCATCTAATGCTAAAATTAAAAACTCGCAATTGCAGGTAATTTCCATCTTTCTGGTGTCTGTTTCAGCGGTTATCCATTCTTTCATGTGTGAATCCCCTATTCCCCTAGTTACAGCTAGAGATCCCTAAACTCGCCAAACACCACGGCGGAGGTCCACAATTCCACCCAAATTCTCTATCCGTTGTCGCTCTTCCTCTCTTCCAGCTCGATAATCACACGTAAGGGCTTTACAACCACCATCTCTGCTAATAACTGCTCGGCAATCCCCAACATTGGAAACCACCAAGTAACCATCTATAATTAGAGCTGTTACGCAAGCAATACTGCTACAAACCTCTTGCTTCAAGAACTCTGCATCTCTTTTTAAGTAACCGGCCTTTACAGCCTCCAAAATATTGTTATCTGTTTCGTGTTTCATGCGGAGTATAGCATCCACAATATTCTGTCGAATATTTTCAACAGCAAAAGTTGCAGCTTTCCGATTGACATGACCATCGAAAACACGAAAGAAGGCGCGTTTGGAATTGCCATGAACATTGACAATGGTCGTGTGGGTATCCTCCATGAATTCTTGTGAACCTTGTATGCCTGAAATCGCATAATGAAAACCATCGACATTGACATTCTTCCGCTGGTGCACGATGGCGCAGCGAGAGTCCAGGCTCGGGGACTTGAGTGCCAAAATATCCAGCCTTTGCGGGCATTTACTCTTGAGCCGAGATGAAGGGAATTTGCGGGAAAGGGGACCATTCTCCTCCGGAACATTGACACAGAAAGAGATAGCCATCTACTCCACCGTCTTAATAAAGTTCTTCCCGTTCTCATTGCGCGGTAGATTCTTGTCTCTGATGATGAACACGGAACTCAGTCGAGACCCAAGAAAACTGACCTGGTCGACTCTGCTGTTGGGTGTTTGGAAACCATGATTCCGAGGGGAAGCTGCCCATATTTCAATACCAAAATCATGTATAGAAGGAGACTTGCAAGAGCCTATGGCGGAGGCAGAATTCCCTACTACTATGCAAGCCATGTTCATAATCTGTGTTGAAATATTAAATCCAAATGCAGAGTAGAAAATGACAGTGGCAGCAACTCTGATATGAAGTGTTTGAAGGACGGCGAACATGTTCATAATTTGTGTTGAAATATTAAATCCAACCGCAGAGCAGAAAAGGACAGCCGCAACAACTCTGATATGAAGTGTTTGAAGGACGGCGAATTCATTTCGATTGAAACTCAAAGTACAACAACGTTTTATCTTAGGTCGATCTTTACTCTACCGCACATTGAAATCACTTGCAAAACCAAATTTCAGGTTAAAGTCATAGCTTTGTTTCTGCATTGAAGAATTGTGTAGCCATCTCTCTATTTAAGTCACAGCACCAACTGCCATTAAACTCCACCAACCACAAAATGGAGAACGCACATCACAATTTCTCAGTTTCACAACTTCACATTATTTTTCCGCACCATCATAAGTCTCGACGTTTCATTTGCGATGCGATATTTCCAATATCGCATTTCGCATGCGCAAAGTGTTAATTGGTTAGCATGAAATTGAGCCGATTGCATAGAACGATGCTGATTAGGTTATCAAATAAAATTTAATTTTTTGTTTTTGAAACCACGATAAAGTTTTTAAAACCATAGGTTAAATTTACATGTTTTATTGCTTTAAAAACTTCACGGCATATATATTTGCGTTGTAGTATATATATTATAAACTTATGAAGTTTATAATATATAAAGTAAATTTTTTTTTTTTTTTTTTTTAAAGGAACCTGTTATGTCATATGACATATATAAAAAGAAAAGGCCCGAAGGCTAAATATATAGACTGTGTATTGTATTTTTGAAAAAAGAAGCCTGCAAGGCGAAAAACAGAGAATTGACTGTGCATTGTAATGAAAAGAGCCCAAGGCAAAAACACAAGTCAGTAAGACTGTGTGTTGTTTTTTTTTTTAAAGCCACAAGGCAGAAACAAAAACAACATTGTGTACGTTTTTTTTTTTTTTTTGGTAAGAGACACAGCAGTTTTTGAAGAATACTGTGTGTGAAGTAGTTTTGATTTTTTTATAATTCCTTATAAGAAGAACAATATTAATTTGTAATAGTGTTTTTATTTTTAATGAAATAAAAGTGTTATTTTGTCCCATCTTTGTCTAGCAAAATTTTAAATGAATTCTATGTGTTAAAAGGAGAGATTTTATTTTCTCTTTGTGTTTTGAAATACTTAGAAATTCCAACAATCTACGTAAGAAGAGCCTGTTGATCGTAAGAAGCGCCTGCTGATGAGGTGGTGGTGGTGATTCGTGAACCTTGCTAAATCCCTCGTTAGATAAATTGAATTCTTATGGGGTATACGTTGAGCATTTATATTGAGCTCGGCAGGAAAGTTTCCTATTTTCTGCTCGGTCAACACCGAATCCAGCACGTTGGCATCCAAGCCCGTTCTCCAGATATATTGAATTCTATGGGTTATTGCACATTTATATTGCGCTCAATAGGAAAGTGTCACAGTTTTTGCTTCGTCAACACCTTTACCGAATACGACACGTTCCCAGTATATTATGATTTATAATGCCAATGTCTATACGCTGAAATATTCTAAACTTATATATGTAATCCTTGATTGATCAAAGTGACAACCAGGAAACTCTATCGATTGAAAATATATAGAGTTATAATTTGGTCGAAGACGTTTTTAATGTAAAGGAAATAGTCTAAATTACTCTGTGCAATCCCTATTCTGTCTGTGTTGTCAAAGTTAACTCTATTGATTGAAAATATATATTATTACGTCGAAAACGCTTTCACGTATGTTCGGTTTATGTAAGCGTCCACGGTACGCGTCTATAAACGGATCTACTCATGGGAGGGCTGTAGAAGAAATGGCCACTGCTCTCTAAGCCAGCAAATAAACTAGAATAAATATGACATAAAAAAAACAATGAAAAACAATAAAACTAAAAAAACACAGATCAAATGAAATCACTGCTCAACTTGTAAATCTCACATTGCTTCATCTATGTAAATACATTCTTATATAATAAACCTATTACTAATTCTATTTTATCAAATACTAATTATTTATTCTGACTACTGCTAATGATTCTGAGCACTGGCCATCCTAATAATTTGCTGCACTAATTCTTAATAACATAGAATCACAAAATTTCCTGACAAATTTCAGCAATTAAGCATTATTCTCAACACTCCCCCTTAATGCTTAATGAGGGCTTACTAACTTATCTCTTAGTGCCAAAAACTGATCTTTTGCAACTGCTTTGGTGAAGATATCTGCTAGCTGATGCTTAGTATTTATGTGCTTCAATTCAACATCTTTCTTTTGCACCAAATCCCGAATGAAGTGATATTTCATGTCAAAACGCTTTTTCCTGCTATGATGAACTGGATTCTTTGCTAAATTGATGGCACTTACATTATCACAATAAATCATTGTAGGCTGAATTTGCTTCTCTCCAATTTCTTCCAAAAATTTTCTGAGCCAAAGAGCTTGTGTACCTGCTGAAGTAATTGCAACATACTCTGCTTCTGTGGATGAGAGGGCAGCAATGCTTTGTTTTCTTGAGCTCCAAGTAATCAAACGAGAACCAGAAGAGAAACAATTTCCAGATGTAGACTTACGATCATCCACACTACCTCCCCAATCTGAATCACTAAATCCAACAAGATTGAACTTTTCAGCAGAGTAGTAATGAATACCAAAATTTAGAGTGTCTTTCACATACCTTAAAATTCTCTTGGCTGCCTTCATATGTGTTTGAGATGGATTTGTCATATACCTTGAAACAAGTGAAACTGAAAATGCAATATCAGGTCTTGTGTGGGTTAGAAACATCAAGCTCCCCACAATACTTCTATAAGTTGTCTCATCAACTAAATCAGCGCCATCATCCCTACATAATACAATTCCTTGAGCACTTGGAGTAGGAGATCCATTACAATCAAGCATATCAAATTTCTTCAACATATCATGTGCATACTTTGTCTAGCAAATGAAAATTTGATCCTTAGTTTGATAAACCTCCATTCCTAGAAAATATTTCATGAGACCTAGATCTTTCATCTCAAATTCATTCATCATAGCAACTTTGAACTCATTATTCATTTTAGAACTACTACCCATATACAATAGATCATCAACATACAAACTTATGATCAAAATATCAATACCTTCTTGTTTGTAGTAAAGGGTAGGATCATTCTTACTTCTCTGGAAGCCTTTCTCCTGAAAGTATCCATCAATCCTAGCATACCACGCTCTTGGTGCTTGCTTGAGACCATACAAAGCCTTCTTCAACTTGTAGACATTATTCTCTTTTCCTTCCACTTCAAAACCTTGTGGCTGCTCCACATATACTTCCTCTTCTAAGTGCCCATTCAAGAAGGCACTTTTCACGTCCATGTGATGTACGCTCCACCTTTTCTGAGCTGCTAATGAAATCAACATTATAATGGTCTCTTGTCTTGCTACTGGTGCAAATGTCTCTTCATAATCAATTCCATACTTTTGTGTGAATCCTTTGGCAACTAATCTTGCCTTGTGTCTTTCAACACTCCCATCACTGTTAAATTTGGTCTTGTAGACCCATTTGGTGCCAATATTTTTCTTGTCATGCGGAAGCTCTATCAATTCCCAAGTGTCATTCCTGTGAATGGAATCTATCTCTTCTTGCATAGCTTGCACCCAAACCTCATTAGTACATGCATCTTCAAAACATGATGGTTCAAAATCAGCCTTGGCTAATAAAGAAAAATTCACTGTCTCACCTATTGGGTTTTCATCATGTGATTGATTTGCAGTCCTCTGATATATGTCACTCAATCTCCTTACCTTCCTTGTGGAACTTGGAGAAGAATTTGGACTTGAACTTGATGTTGATGAAATTGATGAAGGACTGCTTGGTGGAGTTAAACTACTAGATACAGAAGCATTAGTTGGCTGCTCAATATCAGCGATTATATCATCATTCAAAACAAATTTTTTCTTCTCAACATGGCCTTTTTGATGACCATAAACTCCCCCTTCATAAAAAATTACATCTCTTGATACAATAAGATTTTTAGTGAGGGGATTATACAATTTATAAGCCTTGCTTGTCTCACTATACCCAATGAAAATGCATGACTCACTCTTTGCATCTAACTTTTTCCTATTTTGATCAGATACATGCACATAAGCCAAACAACCAAAAACTTTGAAATGATTAACATTAGGCTTTTTTTCATACCAAGCTTCATAAGGAGTCATCTTCTCTAGTGCACTAGTGGGGCTACGATTGAGGATGTGCACTGCTGTAGCAACTGCATCTCCCCAATAAGAATTGCTCAATCCCTTAGTTTGTAACATGCACCTTTCCATTTCAACCACAGTTCGATTCTTCCGTTCAACTATGCCATTCTGTTGGGGTGTGTATGCTGTAGTATGTTGCCTCTAGATGCCATTCATATCACAATAACTTTGGAAAGCTTTTGAGCAGAATTCTCCTCCACGGTCAATCCGCAAACATTTGATCTTGGACCCTTTCTCATTTTCCACAAGTGCCTTGAACTTTTTGAATGTATCCAAGGCTTCACTTTTGGCCTTCAAAAAATATACCCAACAATTTCGTGAGTAATCATCAATAAAAGTGATGAAATATGATGACTTACCCAAAATATTAGTTTGCATAGGACCACAGATGTCTGAATGAACAAGCTGAAGTGGATGATGAGCCCTCCATGAAATTCCCTTTGGGAACCTTTCCCTTGCATGCTTGCCTTTAGCACATCCTTCACAAACCTCCTTATGCTCCTCTACCTTGGGCAAACCAGAAACTAATGCATTTGAGGTTAGAAGCTTCAAACTGTGAAAATTTAAATGCCCATACCTGAGATGCCATAGCCAACTTTAATCCTCATAAGCCATATTTGCAAGGGTGTTGCTATGTTCATCAAACCTTAACGGAAACATCATATTTCTTGTCATAGGCACAACAGTGATCACCCTATTTCCCTTATTCTTATCATAGATAGTACATGTCTTATTTTCAAAGACTACTTTATAGTTTTCTCACATAGCTGCCCAACATTTAACAAATTGTGTTTCAATTGTGGAGTATAATAAATATCATGAATACTCTTTATACCTTCTTTTGTATGGATCTCCACAACTCCTTTGGCAGCAACCTCCAAAGATTTATCATCACCAAGCTTGACCTGAGATTTAAAACTTCCATCCTTGGCTGAAAACAATTTCTCATTCCCTGTCATATGGTTAGAGCATCCAGAATCTATGTACCAAACATCTTTACTAGTATTTTCACCTTTGGGATAAGATAAAAATAAGTGATCTGGAGGATACTCATTACTTTCTTGAGCATAGTTAGCATTTTTACCTACTTTCAATCTGCATTCTCTTTCAAAGTGGCCATATCTATTACAATAGTAACATTGAACATTTCTCTTATCAAATCTACCTCTTCCTCTGAAACTACCTCTGCCTCTACCTCTGGAAATTTTTTGGCTTTGCCATTTACCTTGATCTTGATTGGTTTTGGTACTACTGCTACTTTCATCTTCATTATGTGTAATTTGTAATTTAGAGGAAAAAGCTTTCTCAACAACTTCAAAAGTTTCTTTCAATCTTTCTTCATGAGACATGAGAGATCCAACCAATTGATCAAACTTTAATTGTGTCAAATCTTTGCTTTCTTCTAATATTATGGCAACATTATTCCATCTAGGTGTTAAAGATCTCAATACTTTTTTTATTAAAACTTCATTACTTACAGTTTCCCCAAGTGTAGCCATTTTATTGACCACATCTTTGACTCTCACACAATAGTCACTTATACTTTCAGCTTCTTGCATCTTTAGATTCTCGAACTCTCTCTTCAATGTCTGAAGCTTGACCACCTTAACTTGATCACTACCTTGGTAAGCTTCTTGAAGAGTCTTCCAGGCATCTTTGGCAGTTGTAGCTCCTGATATTCGTGGAAATAAGCTCTTATCAGGAGCTATCTGAATGTGAAACAATGCTTGAGCATTCTTCTTCCTTGCTTCCTTTCTTGTTGTTTTTTCATTGGTTGTAAGGGCATTCCAATCTTCTGGCTCATCATAACCTGATTCAACAATCTCCCACATATCTTTTCCAATCAAAAAAGTCAGCATCTTAATGCACCAATAATCATAATCGTTCCCATCAAATTCTGGAACAGGCATATTAGAATTTGACAGTTTTAACTTTGGCGAAATTCCAACAATTAAAAAAATTAGCCCAAAACAATTTTACCCGCTCTGATACCAATTGTAGAATCTGAAATGGCCACTGCTCTCTAAGCCAGCTAATAAACTAGAATAAATATGACATAAAAAAAAACAATGAAAAACAATAAAACTAAAAAAACACAGATCAAATGAAATCACTGCTCAACTTGTAAATCTCACATTGCTTCATCTATGTAAATACATTCTTATATAATAAACCTATTACTAATTCTATTTTATCAAATACTAATTATTTATTCTGACTACTGCCAATGATTCTGAGCACTGGCCATCCTAATAATTTGTTGCACTAATTCTTAATAACATAGAATGACAAAATTTGTTGACAAATTTCAGCAATTAAGCATTATTCTCAACAAGGGCGACATTTTGGGGAGTTGTCTGTCAAAATAGTTTGGACTACAGTTTTTTGCTAGAATCTGGTAAAATAAAATTTAAAAAATCAGATATTTGGAGTGTTTGAATTGTATTTTTTATAATGGAAATGAATTTAGCACTATCAAAAACTCTCAAAACACCTAAAATACTGAAATTTAACAACTATAAACAAGATTCTGATAAAATTTTTGCTAAATTTTTTCAAAATCTTTACCAAATTCTAAATCATTCTGTTACTTTTTTTTAGACTACCCCATCTTAACATAAGCGCCTCCCCTCTAATTCACTCATGTCGGCTACCCGCCCAGCGTTGCATCTGTGACATCTTTTCAACTCTTTTCCGATTTGGTATTTTCTGGTCAACCTTACTTTAAATTCGCGTTGGTATTTTCTGGTCAACCTTACTTTAGATTGGCCTTGTCGAACGAGTCGAGGGTGAAATTCTCACACAATTTTCAACCAATCAAATAAAATAAAATCAAATTTTAAGTGTGTTTGAATATTATTTAAATGGTGGAAAGAGATTAAAATTATCAAGAATATTTTGACATTTCAAATTCTAAGAAGGTAAGCTAGATTTTTAAAAAATTGAGTCAGATTTTCTTAAAATTCTATGGGAATTTTCGGAGCAAAATTGTGACCTACTTAAATAAGCCCTTTAATTTTCTCTAAAATTAAATAATAGTTAAACTACACCCTCATACCCTAAAATAAACTAATAGTTAAACTACACCCTCATAGTAACTCTTTCACATTTTGGTTCTCTAGAGATATTCGAGTTGTTAAGGGTATTTTTGAATTAAATCTATTTATACTTTTTTTAGAATTGAAAATATTTATGCATTTAAAAAAACATTCTTCCACTGTTTATTTTTTTCAACATGTTTTTATTTATCAATTTTACGAGACGTATGAGAAGATCGTTGGAATCATAAATTTAACTAAATTGCATAATCCAACTGATTTTAACTATAGTTAAACAACCTTTAAGTTTTCAATCACTTAAAACTACACTTTTCTACCATATTATTTTATTAAAAATACCTAATCTTAAGATTTAAGGCTTCTCCAATTTATATTGTGTGTAGAGTCAATTTCCCGATCCATTTCATTAGATTGAATGGACTTTTCAAACCAACCATCGCTCATCATAAGGATTAATAAAGATGATATATATATATATATATATATATATATATATATATATACTGTAAAAGTGATATCTCTGAAATATATAAATATATATATATGAGTTTATGGGAAGGTGAAGAATGTGAAGAAGCCTACCAGAACTATATGAAAAGGAAGAGGAAACCAACCATGGCTTATCATCGGGATTAATAAAGGCGTGGAAGTGATATCTCAATGAAATATATAAATATATATGAGTTTATCGGAAGATGAAGAATGTGAGGGAGCCAACCAGAACTATATGAAAAGGTTGTAAAGTTTTAGGCTATAAATGAAAAATAAAGTGTTTAATTATTAGATAGAATGAAGACTTATAAATTAAAATTGAAATAAAAATAAAAATTAATAATGAAATATTTTTAAAAATTAAAGATTAATAATTATTAAATATCATAAATGATTAATATTTATTAAAAAATAAAAGCTAACAATTAACAATAAAAAAATACAATTAAAGCTAAAAATAAATAAATATTAATGAAATTTAAAGTTAGTAAATAATAAGTAGGATAAATGTGAATAATTATGTGTTTAAAAATATTACTGATTAGGATTGTTTTTAATATGGTGTAATAATTGAGATGTTAATCAAAGTGAGGTTAATTATGCAAGATGATAATGACGTGAATGGACATTAGAATTAGAAAATGATAATAAACTAGAATATAGTGTTAATATGGAAAGAGATAAAACTAAAGGAAGTGAGATGTAATAGGAGGTAGATTTGGAGGTCAAAGTTTGAATCTTATTATCACTTAGTTTCCATCCTTGTCACGAATTCAGGTTATTAGGTTTTTTTCCTATTTTTATAGCTTCTTTAAATTTCCTATGGTGATAATGTTCAATCTTAGCCATGACACAAGAGTTTTACACACAAATATGATGATTGGTCTTACTGGAATGTTTGGCCAAGCTCAGGTTTTAGAGTGGTTATTCTTTATGTCTGGAGAATGTTCTTGAATCCTAGTCATAATGGACCAACTAGTCTCCCCAATGTAGGATGTCATCTTTGACCAATTTGAGACATTTACTAATAGTATTCATAGGTTTAAAAGTGGCTATAATATTGTCATTTTCTAAAATATAGGCAATTTTGTCGGTGGTTCCCATTATTTAGGGGGGGTGAACTTTTCCAACTACATCGCCTAATTGTTGTTTATTTTTAGGTAAATTTTCAACATTTATGAATGCTATGATTTCTTGGTGTCTTTTGTATCCATTCTTTTCAAATACGTTCGTAATATGGGTCTTTTCATTTTCAAAATGTTCGTGATCTGAAATTCACATAGCTCTAGTTGATAGTGTGTTGAGAACCCCAAGTTTCTGAGCAGGATGATAGTGAGAGTTGGCGTGGAGGTATTGTTTGGTGTGGGTTTTCTTACGATAGACTTGGTGAGAAATGAAGCCATCCTGGTTTATATTAATTAGGATGTCTAGAAATGGAAGGTTTCCATCCTCCTCAACTTCCATAGTAAATTTGATAGAATCAGATTGAGTATTTAGGTGTTGTAAGACAATATATATTTTTTCTCTTCCATGTGGAAAAATAATGGAGGTGTCATCGATGAACCTTTTCCAAAGTTTAGGTTTTAGGGGGTAGGATTCAAGGGCGTTGGTTCCAAATTATTCCATAAAAATATTGGAAATTATCGGAGATATAGGAGATACCATTGCTACATCATCAAATTTGGATCAAGGACCTAAGTGATAGCTCAAATTTAAAACTATTCAGAAGTGTGTCGAACCTTAGCGACTGGATAGATCTCATCTTCCTTATTCCGGCGCTAGGAACGGTTTGAAAAACTGACACTGTATCAAGAAGTTATCGCATTTCTAAAAGTCCAGTAAACTGTAATTTTTGGCCTTTGACCAAGTTTGACTGGGCCTTTGAATATTTAAAAAAGAGAATACTATAGGGGATATTTCTAGAATATTCCTGGAATGTTCCTCAAAATATTCCCCGAAATATACCTTTTGGGCGAGTAACAAGATGACAAGTGGTGAATGTTTATTGGCAGTTGGGTTGTACGTATTGTTTTCAGCCAATGAGAGACTGCCACGTGGTAGGCCCGGAGGCCGCCACGTGGCCCAGGAATGGAGTGGAAAAATATTGTTTGGATCGTTGGGGCTTGACCCCGAGACCTCTCGCCTGCACATGCACCAGTTTACCGACTCCTCTATCATCTGGTTCTTAACATATTGGTAGGTGTGTTTATAATAAATTTTATTGAAATTTCATATGGGGGTTCGGAGGGGTTAGCCCCTCCCATATTTCCTTACACCGTGACCTCGAGCCAAGGCTTTAAGCCCTAACTGTAACCGCCCTCATTTTGTTAAACATTCACATGCCACGGGTGCAAAACCTTTCATTGACAGTTCTGCCTTGCATTTAACATGACCATAGAGGTTTTAGGTCATGTGCCCAACGCTAACCACCATCACTTAAAATAACAGTTAGTCCTGGCCGGTTTTTATCCAGAGTGCCATATTTTGCGGATGTGCTGAATTTAACTGGAGTTATGTGTAGTTGCTTCATTTTTAGTGGATATTCTTTAGGGGACACTGGGAAAAATCAGTTTAGGCTCTATCTTGAGCTAGATTCGACCATTCTGAGAGTGCCAATAGGTAATTTAGACTATCTTAGACATTCCAGACTCATTGGTGAGGTTTGCAGAGCCATAAGAGGAATTTTGGGCAGGTTTTTTCTTCAAAGAAGTTCAAGGGGCCACTAGGGCCACCATGGGCCAGGAATAATTTGAGGCTTAGCCAGGGTAGCTAGAGGCCGTTTTCAACAATCCAATTGTCAATTTTGGATTTTTTAGACATTCTGGAATTAATGGTGTGGTTTTAAAAGCCTATAGAGGACTTTTGAAGGCTGAGATTCTTTAGAGAAGTTCCAGTGGCCACTAGGGCCAATAAGTGCCAGTAGGAGAATGAGTCCTATCTAGAGAAACTAGTATCCATTCTCAGCAAACCAATAGTCATTTATGACTTTAATGAGAATTATGAATCCATTGGAGGGATTTTCATAAGATTTTTAGGACTTGTAAAAGTTTATATGCTTCAAGGAAGTTTTCAGTGACCCCAAAGTTGGGGGGTGCCACCAAGTGTTGGAGGCGAAACTGGAGCAGCAAGAGGCCAATTTATGCAAATGAATAATATATTATGACTATTTTGGACATTATGAATCCATTGAAGGGAATTTTAGAGCCATTTGAAGACTTTTGAAGGTCAAAGAGCCACAGGGAATTTTTGGGAAGCCCATGTCCATCAGTGGATGGAGGCCTAGATTGGGGAGCCAGTGCTCATTTTAAGCAAATGATCAGTCCATTTTCGAGGTCTGATATGTTTTGGAGATAGTAGGTGAGGTTTCAGGGATAGAAAATGATTTCTGAGGGATTTAGTTCCATAAAGAAGCTCAGGGAAGCTCAAGGCACTAACTCAAGGTAATCAAGTCTAAGGAACCTAGATCTATTTTTAGAATGATGAAAGCCATGACAGGGATATAAATGGTATTCTAAACCCATTGGTTTATTTCAGTTAACCATTGGAGTTGAGTTTGTAACTTGTAAAAGAAATTTTCCATAATCCCAAAGAGCCAAGTCAAGATGACAAGGGCTCAAGAAGACGTAGCCCACAATATTCGGGTGAACTCCTTTATTAAACTTGTTGTTATGTGTTGATTTTTATTTGCTAAATTATATGTATATTGCACATGTTTAATATTAGAAGAAAAAAATGGTATTAAAACACTTAAACAGTAAAAAAAATTTATACCTATTTCAAGTATAAAATTCCGCAACAGTCAAGTATAAGCTAGATCTTTTATTTGTTTAACTGAGTGGGAAGTTCTTGAAAAACATAACAAGTTATCCAACCCATTTTCAAATCAGGTTGGTATCAGAGCACATGGTTGCTTGATTGATAGAGCACAAGTTTTCTTGTTTGACTTGAAAGGTGTTTGCACTATTAAAGAATTTAACTGTTTGCAAACTGATTGTTGCTTACAAGTTTGAGTTTGCTATAGGTGAAGGGAAATCTACTAATAGCTAAGTCCAGAAGAAGAGCTTGACTCTACAGCCATTTTTTTCAGAATCTTTGTCAATTGTTTTGAAAGCTTTGGAATTTTTGATTGAAGTTATTTTGTTCATTGAAATTATGATGAAAAATTCTTTAAGTGAGTTTTCAAAATCCTCCTCCTTCACAAGATTCTTCGATGAAGAGATAAAGCGAGACTTCTACATATTGAAGGATATGGCGCAAATTATGTATGAAGACATAAGAGTAAGCATTATACTTCATGAGAAATTGGCTGCTATGAAGCAAGAGAAAGAATAAATTCTTCAAAGAATGAATGAGATGGAGATGCAGCTCCATCACGCCCAAGTGGCATTAACCAAGAACATTCCTGTAGCAAAGGTAAATCACTCAAATTTGTCTTCAAATTCCTCTTCAGAAATATGTGTAGGTTCATTTGAAAATCACACTAGAGGTATGGGGTCCAATTTGATGTTAAAAATGGGCTATGAAGGCAAGGGATTAGCCAAACATGCACAAGGCATGACTGATCCTATTTTGGTTGAGGAAATACCTAAGAAGTTTGGTTTTGTTTATGTTCAATATTATGGTAGAAACTCTACAGAAGGAATTTGAGGTAACTTCAAAAAGAACTTTTGTTCCAAGTCCTAAACCACAAACATGTCAAGTATTTTTTCAAGTTGATTGCCATTGTTTAAAGCCTATGTTGCAGTAAGATGTGTAGACATGCATCTTATGGGGAGCATGAGAGTTCGGACAACTATCAAGACATGAAAACTGATGTTAGCCTTCAAAGGAAAGCTGGAACCTCTATCAGTTCATCTCCTTAGGAAGGTAAAAAGGATGGACATGCAAAGCAACATGCAAGGTATAATTCTTCCCATAGTCAAGTTGATTATGTTTCTGATAAGCATGACAAATCTGCATGCTTGAATGGAAGAAAGAGTTGTTGTTCTTTTCGTGGTCTATGTAACCATGATGTTTCAAAATCTTGGAGGAGGATGAAGGCATACAGGGAATAGTTGAGGCAAAAGAAACTTGCAAAGAAGGTGAATTTGACTTGCACACATTGCCAGAAGAGAGGACATGGTGTTGCCCAATGTTGGACATTGTATTCAACTAATCATCCCAAGCACATGAGGCAAGAGGATAGAAAGATTGGAAAAAGTGGAACCAAATATTCCATCATTGATCTGAGAACAGATGTTTCACATGAAGAATAATTTCAGCAGCAAAATTCCCCGTGGAAGTGGGATGGTAAGAAGTGGTTTGGCTTGACGCAGTAAGGCATACACTCATTTTTACATATGAAAATTTCAGTTATGTATGAAGGTTTTCTGTTTTAAACTTACATTTTTTTGAACCAACTTGGATCGATGATCAAGGACATGATGTTAAGCTACCTTCTATCAATTTCTCGCCAGAAATTTCTGAGTGAGTGCAAGGAAGACAATTCTTGACAGGAGGACAAGAGCATTCAGGAAGGGAAGTGTTGACTACCTTCAAGTTGTGGTTCAAAGGCACTAATCCATGCAAGGAAAAGTGTATCGACGCTGAAAAGAGAGGGTGATGTACTCTCATCTACTGAATAGATCAGGAAATCAGTTTTTTGGGGTCCAAAAAATTTCCAATGGGGAGGTGTGATTAGATTTGGATCAAGGACCTAAGTGATAGCTCAAATTTCAAAGTGCTTGAAAGCGTTCTGACCTTGAGTGAATGGATAGATCTCATCTTCCTCATTTTAGCATCATGAATAGTTCGAAAAACTGACACTGTATGAAAAAGTTATCGCATTTTGAAAAGTCTAATAAACTACAATTTATGGCCTTTGACCAAGTTTGAGTGGGCCTTTAAATATTCAAAAAATAGAATATTCTAGGGAATATTCTTGGAATATTCCTCAAAATATTCCCCAAAATTTTCCTTCTAGGCCAGTAATAGGATGAACAGTAGCAAATATTTATTGGTAGTTAGGTTGTACGTTTTGGTTTCAGCTAATGAGAGACTGCCACGTGGCAGGCCCGAAGGCCGCCATGTGGCTCAGGAATGGAGTGGAAAAATATTGCTTGGTTCAACAGGGCTTGACCCTGAGACCTTTCGCCTACATGCGCACCAGTTTATCGGCTCCTCTACCATTTGGTTCTTAACCTATTGGTAGGTGCATTTATAATAAAGTTTATCGAAATTGAATATGGGGGTTCGGAGAGGCCAGCCCCTCCCATATGGCCTTACACTGTGACCCCAAGCCAAGGTTTTAAGTCCTAACTGTAACCGCTCACATTTTGTTAAACCTTCACATGCCATAGGTTCAAAACCTTCCACTGATAGTTCCGCTTGGCATTTAACGTGACCGCAGAGATTTTGGGTCATGTGCCCAATGCTAACCACCAACATTTAAACTAACTTTTAGTCCTGGCGTGTTTTTATCCAGACCGCCATATTTTGTGAATTTTCCGAATTTAACTGGAGTTATGTGTAGTTGCTCCATTTTTAGTGGAGCTGTTGTAGGGGACACTGGGGAAAATTAGTTTAGGCTCTATCTTGAGCTAGATTCAACCTTTTTGAGAGTGCCAATAGTAAATTTTGACTATCTCAGACATTCCAGGCTCATAGTTGAGGGTTTCAGAGCCATCAGAGGACTTGTGAGCAGGTTTTTGCGTCAGAGAAGTTCAAGGGGCCACCATGGGCCAGCAACAGTTTGAGGCTTAGCCAGGGCAGGTAGAGGCCTTTTTCAACAATCCAATAGTCAATTTTTGATGTTTCAAACATTCTGGAACTAATTGTGTGGTTTTCAAAGCCTTTAGAGGAATTATTAAGGCCTATATGCCTCAAAGAAGTTCCAGGGTCCACTAGGGCCAGCAAGTGTGAGTAGGAGAATGAGGCTTATCCAGAGCAACCAGTATCCATTCTCAGCAAACCAATAGTCATTTCTAACTATAATGAGCATTATGAATCCATTGGGGTGATTTTTAAAAGCTTTTTAGGACTTCTGGAAGTCGAGATGCTTCAAGGAAGTTTTCAGTCACCCTAGAGCCAGGGGGTGCCTAGGTGTTGGAGGTGAAACTGGAGAAGCCTGAGGCCAATTTATGCAAATGAATAGTCTATTATGACTATTTTTAACATTATGAATCCATTGAAGGGTTTTTCAGATCCATTTGAAGAATTCTAAAGGTCTAAGAGCCATAGGGAATTTTTGGGTAGCCTAGGGCCATCGGTGGATGGAGGCCTAGATTAGGAAGCCAATGCTCATTTTGAGAATATGATTAGTCCATTTTGGAGGTATGATATGTGATGGAGATAATAGGTGATGTTTTAGGGACAGAAAATGATTTCTGAGGGATTTATTCCCACAAAGAATCTCAGGGAAGCTCAAGGCACCGACTCAAGGAAATCAAGTCTAAGGGAACCTAGATCTATTTTCAGAGTGATGAAATCCATGTCAGGGATATAAATGGTATTATAAACCCATTGGTTCAGTTTATTTAACCATTTTAGTTGAGTTTGTAACTTGTAAAAGAAAATTTTCCATAATCCCAAAGAGCCAAGTCAAGGTGACAAGAGCTCAAGGAGACGTAGCCCATGATATTCGGGTGAACTCCTTTGTTAAATTTGATGTTATGTGTTTATGTTTATTTTTTACATTATATGGTTGTTTCACATGTTTAATATCATAAAAATAAATGGAATTAAAGCACTTAAAAAGTAAAAAAAATTACACCTATTTCAATTATAAAATTATCCAAAAGTCAAGTATAAGGTAGATATTTTATTTTTTTAACTGAGTGGGAGGTTCTTGAAAAACATAACAAGTTATCCATCCCATTTTCAGATCACTACGCCACAAGTTTGTTCATAGATTTCACGTTTGAAGATGAAAAATGTTTTTAAATTACTCACGTTCTAATAATAAATATAATTTTCAAAAATAAAAATTGAAAATTTTAGATAAACACATACTCTATCAAAAAAGTGGAATACTCATAAGTGTAACTTGTAGGGAACACTCTAACCCTTAAAATTTTCTGAATCTCAATCATAAATTATAATGAAATGTTTGACAATATACAACATAATTCCAACGAATGCCTTCATTTTGTACTATGTCAAGCTTTATATATGAATTACAACGTTGAGTAATATGAATTACAATGGATGTCTTTAGTGGTTAGATTTTTTTGTCTCCAACACTCCACTTTTAAAACACAAGTGGGACTACTTTCAAATCAATTCCAAATACCAAAACTCCGAAGGCTAGAGTCGGTGATGGGACTTGCATTCATATTGTTTTTATCCTCCTACACTATGGGTGTATGGGTGACCTCTATAAATATTTTAACATAGGTGAGACTACTTGTAAATCAATTCCAAACACCAGAACTCCCCACCAAATACATGAACCAAGTCCATGTCAAACAAGTGATTAAAGTGATAATTCTTATTGACATTGTTCTCGGGTAAAGATTAAACGAGAATTTTTGTGAGGAGACATGGAAATCAATACACTTCAATTTTGAGACACCCCTATTTATGAAGATGGAACCATAGCACAACCCCTTTAATGACTAGTTACACGAATAAGTTAACGACCAACATCCTAAATAATTCATATATTTCCATTACTGTAGTAATAATTGAATAGGCCTCTAAAGTTGTAAGAATACATGTTAAGAAAGACTCTATACCCACAAATCCCATCCTTTCTACAGAATTTTTTTTTTTTTTTATATTCTCCAACACTTTCGAAATTTGACATATATGTATGGATAATAGAAATAGGCTCTATAACTTCCAATATTAATAATCACTTCCCACTTATGTTGAAAGGGATTTTTCCACATAAATAATTAAAGATAGTGTTTGGTCAATTGTTCCATTTGTATGTTTGTCAAATCATTTCCCAAACTCTGTTACAAGGAGAATGTATGAATCCAAAATTATATTTGAAGGATAACATTTGTGAAGACAATATTAGTAATGTACGTCGGAAGAATCTTATAGGGGATTAATTCAATTTCTTATGGAAGGGAAAGAAAAGGGAATTAATTACTCTTGTCCACTCAAAAAATATTGTTGATCCAAAAAAAGTAGAGGTTTTGTGTTAAAAACAATATTTTCTTTCAAAAAGGAACTTGTAGCTAAAATATTATGGAGATGCATGTTTGGAAATGGATTGTTGAGGTGGCTAATTAGAGATAGATATTGGAAAAATTGGAATGTAGCAGATTGGATCAGCCTAAAGATAAACATTTTCCATAGGGGCTACAATATGTCGAAGGAATTTATCACAACTTATCCAATAATCAGGCAATGGCTTGTGTGGTAGGTGGCGGATGGTAGATATGTGATATCTGGTAGTGATGTATGAATTGGTGGTGATTTAATTCTATGAACCTTCTTAGATATAGTTTTGGCATTAAAGATCAAAGGAATTTGATGTATGCTGGATCCAACATTCTGAAATAAACAAGTAAATGGATTTTAAAAATGGTTCATAATAAACTCCTTGTGTGTTCCATGAGATATAACGATTGAATGGCCATATTTTATATTATCTCTAGCTCAAAATGGATTGATTTTACGAAGATGACAATGCTACTTGTTTTACTAAGGGAATAAGGAATTTGGTTCTATGAAAAAAAAGGATTACAAGGTATTGGACTCAATGGGTGAAGGAAATGAAAGATGGTTTGTGGCTATGTGGAATTGGAAATGTACCGTAAAACCTATTTATTCCTTTGGATGGCACATCATAATTGTTTCCTCACATATCATAATTTAATGAAAAGAGGTTGGGTGGGGGTCGAACAAGATGTGCCCTATGTCAACAATATTAATAATTTGTCACTCATTTATTCACTTTATGTTTTTTCTTGAGTACAGTTTGATAGGAGGTTTCGTATAACCTCGACTGCCCAAGAATGTGGACAAGAGAAAATTTATTAGTGTTTGAATCAATGGATGGTTTCTCCATCATAAAATTGACACACATTTCTTCCTTTCCTAGTCATCTCACAGTTATGGCTGCATAGAAACAAAATTATATTTGAGAATCACAAGTTGAATATTGTATTGGTGTCCCTAAAAATCAAAATAGGCATGGATTAATTAGATGATGGAAAAAAGGGGTGGAAAATTCATAGGTTTGTTGGTCCAAGAATCGATGAATCTGTAACTTGGGCCTTCTTTGATGGAGTAAAAAGTCATGATCCTGAAAAATATGGGACTGTAATTTGGTTTCATTGATCGAAAGAGAGTTTCTTGTATATCAGTTTAGGGCTAGGGAAAGGTTCCATAATTAAAGCATAACTAATTGAATTATCGTTTTCTTTAATGTTTACTCACAAGGGTACTCTAGTGAGTCTAGCGCTTTCTCCCTGGAAAGAAAATATTCCCCAAATTCAGGAGGTATTTTAAAAAGTGGTAGCAACTCACATACATCAAGAATTCAACAGGTCAATTGATAGATGCGCAAAATATGCCCTCTCTCCTCTGGAAATCTAGGTGGTTGTTTTTTCGAGCATTATATTCTCTATGTTTTTAAGCTTCATGTATTGAGTTGGAAATCAATATGTTTATGTATTTAGAAAAAGTCTGTAAGACTTAAATTGATAACTCAATGGATAATCATTTTGGAATGATCTCTATATGCTAAGAAGAAAAACGCGAAGGCAATTTTGGAAGGACCATTTTTTTTTTTTTTTTTTTTTTGTATTTTGATTCCAAAAGAATAAAAAAATACAATATAATATAATATAATAAAAATTACCATTTTAATCAATAATTGTAAGTAAACATATTATAAATATTTATTGTTAATATAAACTACAATAATTTTATACCCATGCACTAGTGCACAATGCTAGAATGTTGATTGCCTATCCCACTGCTCAAATGCAAAAGGAAACTCTTAATGCCCAATCTACTATAAATCATATTTGTTTTAATCTTTAATTATTAATATCTACACCGAAAGTGTTCTCTTGGGTTGGGAAAACGCTATTCAGCCCAACCAATTCCAACGCTTTACTTTCGTCGTTCAACTGAGATAAAAAATGACAGTTGGAATAATCACTATGGTCTTTCCCGTCTACTTCTTATAAGGTGATCCCTTCAAATCATGCCTTTCCCACCTGGGCTCGTTTCATATCTCATTTGCCCCGTCAAATCATGGTTTTCCCACCTGCGCTCGTCCTAGATCTCATTACCACAGTATAGTTGGTGACCTTGTTGAATTCGTCCAATATTGATGGATTATCCATGAAACTCCATTGCCATAACTTGGTATTCCATGACAGAAAATATTCCACTAAAGGACTGTAGCTCCTCTGGAAATTCGTTGTGGTGGTACATCAGTTGGCGAGGGAAGTTATCCGTCATCGAAGAAGTCAGACTAGCAATGAAGACTCCACCGCCATGGAATCTAAGTCACTATTGGATCTTATTTCCAGATTCATGGATGTGAGAAAAGGGCATTAACATTATATGCCCACAACCGGCATGGGCTTCAAACTTTGAATTCTAGGAATATAGTTCAAACAAATTTCTGAGAGATATGATCATCAATGTCATGTTGCCTGACAGAGACACCAAGTCATCTACATTAACGTGGTTCTTCTGCCTCGTATCCTCTCATCCTCACATAGAAGAAGCCATTTTTATAGGGAAGTAACCCACCTCATCACCACAAGAATATCATAACATAAATATTTGTCTTCCTCTAATGCCTACGTCAAGATAACATAACAATAGAACTAGCCACTGTCAATCAGATTCAATGCCTATATTTTTCTATTAGTCTTAATGTTTATCAATGGAGCCATTCTATCACATTCCAATGTATTTAGAACTATTCCGTCCTGAAAATAAACAACTTTTCATGACTGAAATTCTCCGACAGAAGATATAATAGAAACCAAGTAGTTGGATTTCATATGGAGATATTCATATACCATGCCTTCCGCATTTGTATAATTATTGAATAGTCACACCAAAATAATAAATAAGCAATTATTATAGATGTAAATTACATCTTCAAATGAGAACCATGTTGTCCTACCAAACCACAGTGTTATAAGTGTGTAGGCACAAAGTTTTCCTCCATGATTGGTTTGTTGCACCAGATCAGAAATACTGTGGCCGCATCACCAATATCTCTTTGTTGCAGATGAGATTTGGTACAAGTGGAACGAAGAAAAATATATTTTCTACACCATCATGTAATAATGAGAGGAAGATAAAGAGATCTGTAAGAGGACGAGGAGATTTGTTAACTTAATAAAATAAAAATTCCAAGTTAAATTATCTGCTAAAAGAGCTTATTTTGAAAATATAACATAACTGGTAAATTGAGTGAAACATGTAACAGAGAGAACCAAATCAATATTAGATGCTGGAATCTATTACATGAAGTGAGTCATCGAATCTGATTAATTAAGTTTGCTAGGCAGTTATTTGGCTTTGCAAAGCTCATTTTCCTAGGGATATGTCTCTGAAATTTGATCTATAATTCCATCATTGATTGAATAGATATACCCAATGGATTTAGGCATTTCGGAATTTTGTTGAAACTATGTGGATCATTGAAGACTGTCACCAACCTTTAAAAATTTTTGTGTTCTAATCTATTGAAGTGCCCTTAAGTTTGATGTCGAGTGGATCTTAATTATTGTGTTTCTGTCAGTATCCATACTTAATTATAATGTGGCCATAGACAGGCTGAGTTTTATACCTACCATTTCGGCCGAGGAATTAATAAAATGCAGCGACCATATTTTTTATGTAAAACTCTGAAGCGATGAATGGTGGAAGATAGTGAGATACCAACAATTACTAGCAACAAACAAACTAACTTAAAAAACTGGGTAAAAAATTACCGTAAACAACCCTACACTACTCTACAGATCTATTGAATTAAGTTTGTGTATTGTAAAAGAAACAAACAAACCATTTTTCTAGTTTCAACATAAATTACAAATTTCAACAAATTTTTCCATGAGGCTTCCAACAAAACAACAAATATTATCCATATCCTTCTACATCTTCCTACAATAAATTAAAAAACCCTACATGATGGGAAAAAATGCAAATAAATTTCAATTTTTGCCGCAAATAAATATTATAGTCTATGAGCAGCCAAAAATACAAGTAATATAGAATTATAGTCTACCAGCAGCAAATTATTAGAGTTTTATGAATTTTTGTGCATTTATGAAATGCAAAGTTATAACAGACTCAATTTGTCAAGTTATTGTAAAAAATACATGAGAGAACGGTTGTTCAACTTAATCTGCAGAGCTTATGGAGTGGTGGAGATTTCCATAATGGAGTTCCATGTTACTGTGTGCTAATTCTCTTATGGAGTGGAAATGATCTCCATATTGGAGTTCTTACCATTATCCTTTTCATTTCTACATCACAGCCCTTGCTTTCATCTCTCCATAATCACCTTTCTTTTCTTTGTATGCTGCCAAAAATGTCTGTGATGGAGAGGGTAGGTATGCGCATCTAGTGGAGAAGAGAATCCTTGACGCTTCCAAAATGGAGGGAAAGCGTCTACTTATTTCCTACAATTTTCTTCTCTCCTCATTGAGTTCCAAAGGGTAATTTGTAATCATTCTTTGGAGACGTTTCTCCAAGAGATATGGTATTTCAGGATCTGGTAAGATATGTGGTTTTTTCGGATATATTTGCAAATTTATATGGAATTTGAAGTTTTTTCATCAAGATTATAGGAAAATAGTGTATTCGGACACTAAAAATTGTGGGATAATGATTGTATTTTCTTGGGGGGAAACATAATTGAAGAATAACAATGGATCCTTTGTTGAGCACTGTGCATCAACTGCTCAACGTGTTAGATGATCTAGAGAAGTTGTTCAATGCTCAAACTTGCTCCAATGTGCATCACATGAAATCCATTTCTTCTACTCATGTTGATGATAAATAATACCCAAGTGCCTGCAAAATTATAATCAGCATTCAGTGCCTCAAATCCCATGACATAAAGGTATCTCAAAGTGTTTGAAGAATCAAAGAATTAAATATCCTTCTAGATTGGAAAGTTATGCTTCTTGTTTTTCCACTTTCTTTGGCATGTTTTTGAAGCTTATTTTTGCTTGCTTCTATGAACAATGAAGGTTCACATTAAATATGATAATTTTGACAAAAGGAGGCGGCCACCAACAGAAAAAGAACTACTTTTGCATGTTTTCTCTTGTTTTGGAAGACTATTTTATTTTGCTGTTTTGAACTATGAAGGTTCAAGTTGAATATGAGAAGTTCAGACCATTAATGGTGAGAGGAACATGAACGAAAGGAGGCAGCCGCCAGTGGAACGATATGGAAAAGGAGGATAAATATTCGCATGGGAAACTTGCAAGTGATTTTTATACTTGTCGTATTTTGATTGGAACGAGTGATTTTAATGCGTGCTTAATATCTTATGTAGTGGAAATTATTTCCATAGTAGAGTTCTTAGCATTATCAGTTTCATTTCTACATCACAGCCCTTACTTTCATATCTCCATAATCTCTTTTATTTTCTTTGTATGTTGCCAAAAATTTCTTCAATGTAGAGGGTAGGTATGAGCATCTAGTGGAGATCCTAGGTGGACGCCTAACACATGTATGTTATTAATTTTTTTATTGACATGTGTAATCTATCTGTCACCAATGGAGCACTGCAACGATTCTTTGGGATGAACATCAGCGGGGAAACTTTTAGGGGCTAATATTCGCAAGTGGGCTGATAAGATGTGATGTTGTATTAATAACTAAAAAACCCCACTAGTCTGCTCTACAAAAGAGAGTCTGAACCAGGATAGTCTGGCTCTGCAGAATGCTTTACATTCGCAATACAAATCAATCAATATATAGCATACATGGATATAGGGAAGTTAGAACCATACCCTAAGAAATAGAAACTAATTCCTATCCTAAGGTTTCATGAACCAACTCAAACTAATTAAGGATTCTCCATTATCTTTAAACACTCCCCCTTAATGGAGAAGGGGTTCATAAATATGCCTAACATCTTCCTAAACATTGTAAGCCTAATTTTGCCAAGAGACTTAGTGAAAATGTTAGCAACATTATCACATGTTTTACAATATACAAGATGGATTTGTTTTTATTGAAATTTCTCCTTGACAAAGTGGAATTGTGTATCAATGTGTTAAGTGTTCTTGTGAAACATCGGGTTATTAGAAAGTTTGATTGAGCTCTGGTTGTCGCATATGATAATTGTTGCATATTTTTGTTCTTCCCCAACCTCCTGGAGAATTATCCATAGCCAGAATGCCTCACATGTTTCTACGCACATAGCTTGATACTTTGCCTCCGCTGAGGATAAGGAAAATATGTTCTAGTTCTTATTGCTCCATGCAATCACCCCAGATCCAATGCTAAATGCATAACCTGTTATGGATCTTCGGTCGTCTACATTTCAAGCCCAATCAGAATCTGTAAACCCTATCAATATAACATCAAAAGAATCAATATAAATAATACCATAATCTACAGTTCCTTGTAGATACCTTAAAACACCTTTTGTTGCATTCCAATGCTTCTCACGTGGCTTGGACATAAATTGACTTAGCACACTAACTGCATAAGCCAAATCTGGTATGGTAGTGGTTAAGTAGATTAGATTCCCAACGAGCTGTCGATAGAGTGTCGCATCTACCTCTTTAGATCCATCCACCCACTGAAGTTTAAAGTTATATTGTAATGGTACTATTGTACCCTTGCACTGATCCATCCTGAATATTTCTAGTATACCTCTGACATACTTACCCTAGGGCATAAAAGTTTTTCCTGAATCACTCCAAATCTCAAGAACCAAACAGTATCTTAGTTCACCAAGGTCTTTCATTTCGAACATTTGTGACATTTTCTGCTTGATTTCTTGGATCATATCAACAACATCACCTGTAATAATTAGATCATCTAAATACAAAGAAATCAACACTATGCGCCCTTTTTCATCTTTCATAGTATACATATTAAGCTCGTTTTTACTTTTGTTGTAACCATGTTGCAAAAATAATGAATCTATCTTTTCATACCATGACCTGGGTGTTTGTTTCAGCCCACATAAAGCTTTATTTAATATACAGAGTAAATGTTCTTTGCCTTTCTAGACAAACCCTTTAGGTTTCTCTAAGTAAACCTCCTCTTTCAACTCCCCATTTAAAAATGTAGATTTTACATCTAGTTGGTGAATCGTATAATGTTTTCTAGTAGCTAAAGCAATCATCATTATGATAGTGTTTAGTTTAGCTACAGGGGCGAAGGTTTCCTCATAGTCAATACCTTCTTTTTGTGATTACCCCTTTGCTACCAATCTAGATTTTAATTTACCTATGGTTCCTTCTGCATTAATCTTGGGTTTATACAACCATTTACAACCTATGGTTTGTTTCCCTTCAGGTAGTTCAAAAAACTCCCAAGTGTTTCTTTTGAGAATAGATTCATATTCATGTTCTATAGCTTCTTTCCATTCACTACATTGATTTTCTTCTCTATAACTATAAGGTTCAACAACATTCATCATACTAGTTATAAAGGAATTTTCCCTATATCTAGCAGGAAATTGAATCTACCTACCTAATATTTTGAGTGCTGGTGTAGCTTCCAACTTGTTTGAATTCATTTTGAAGGACTCGGCTCAATTTTTTTATTTGAACTTTATGCTTCTTCCTTTTTCTGCTTCTCATGGCTATTACCTGTTTCTTCACTTCCTTCCACCAAAAAATGAATATCCCATTCCTCATTGCTTTTATCAGATTCATTATAAACCGGCTCATGGAGCATGAAATCTCTACTAACAAAAATCTTATGAGTAGAGGGATTGAACAATATATAAGCTTTAAAGTGTGAGAAATACCCTACAATGGTACATCTGATGGATTTTCAATCTAGTTTTCTTCTTTTGTCATTTGGAATGTGAGCAAATGATTTAGACCCAAATACTCTCAAATGTTTTACTATAGGCTTGAATCCATATAATGCTTCAAAAGGAGTTTTAAGCTTGATAATTATTGTAGGACTCCTATTTTTCAAATAAACTACAGTATTCAATGCTTTAGCCTAAAAACCATTCAAAAGATCTTGACCTTTCAACATGCTCCTAGCACACTCCACCAATGTTCTATTCTTTCTTTCTGCTACTCCGTTCTGCTGAGGAGTATGGGGTACTATGAATTGTTGTAATATTCCATGGTATTTATAATACTTGGTAAGTTCTTCCTTTCTGTATTCCCCCCCTTGATCGCAGCGGAGAATTTTTATGTGCTTTTGTGTTTTCTTTTCTATCATATACCTAAATTGTTTAAAGTATTCAAATGTGTGATTTTTATTACTCATAAAATATACCCAAGAAAACTTTGTGCAGTCATCAACAAATAGTAGAAAATACAGTGCACCTCCTAATGAATTTGTTTGCATAGGTCCACATAGGTTGGTGTGCACTAGCTCAAGTATATCTATCTTTTTTATCTTCTACTTAAAGAGGGAAATCTTCTCTATGCATCTTTCCTAACACACATGCATCACAATAATTATGCACTTGTTTTAATGTAGGAAGACCTCTTACCATTTCTTTTTTCTGAAGTAACAACAGATCATTGAAGTTAATGGGATCAAGTCTCTGGTGCCACAAATCTTCTATAGTCAAACTTGATGTTGTCAAAACTCGATTTAGTGATGTACTCACATCCAATTTGTACAGACCTCCTGTTCGAATTCCTGAAGAAATAATCTTCATGCAATCCAAAAAATATTTAATATAACAATTACAGTTAAGGAATTCTACCTTGAGATTCTGGTTTGTAACCATGGATACAGAAATTAGATTCTTTGTAACTCTGGGTACATACATTACTTTATGGACATGTCTGATATTACCATCAGGAAAAACATCAGGAATTTTCCCGTACCCTTTGATCTAATGACTTCTATCATCACCAAGGTAGATTTGTGCTCCATTTTTTATTTCTTTAAAATCTTCGAAACATTGTCTGTTTCTTGTCATATGTGTGGAAGCTCCCGAATCCACATACCAGATGTCTGCTTCGACGTTTTCATCAAAGTCTGCCATGAACAATCTGAAGTCCTAAACATGGTCATCATCTACAAAATAACCTGCATGTCTTTTATGTCTCTGTTGTTCTTCATGAAATTTCTTTTTCCTACACTCCTTAGCCATATGATTGATTTTTCGACAATAAAATCATTTTACTACAGAGTCATTTTTATTCAAATACATATCTTGAGCTTGGTTCGGTCTTTGCTGTGAGTTTACTTCCTTTTGCTGTGATGGATTTCCTTTTGCTTTGAAGAATTTCTTCTTTGCAATTAACGCAAGATCTGCACTCTGGGGTCTTAGAGTCAATCTTATTTCTTCTTCTTAGATTAATATTCCTACCAGTTCTTCAAAATTTTAGATTTTCTCTCTCGCACTTATCCCAGTGATGAACATTTGGTAATCATCAGTCATACCATTCATGGTAATCGTGACCAAATCTGCATCTGCAACTATATCACTGATATCTCCCAATTTTTTCTTTAGATATTTAATCCGCAATATGAAAGAAACAACTATTTAATTCTCCTCCATCTTTATGGATAAAATCTTTCTCTTCAAAAACGTAAGAGGATTTGTATTCTTGATCTCATCCAAATCCTTCAATACAGTCCAAATCTCACTTGCTGAATTGCATTCTCTGATATGCGGTATGATGTAGTGTTTCATTAACATATTTAGCAACGTATTTTCTCTACCTTCTCTCTTCTCCTTGTCTGGAATTGATGTGGCTCCCGTTGTTGGCTTTGGCTCTTCCCCATTTGCAATCATCCAAACATTGTGCACTTCTAGTACAGTCTGCATCTTAAACTTCCAATTATAGTAATACGAACCATAGATCTTGTTTCTCTCATTCAATTATGCTTTGATTATTTGATTATTCATCTTGACAATTCAAAAAAAAACTTCAAGTAATTGAAAGGAAAAAAAATGATGATGGATCTACCCCAGATCCTTACAGAAAGCAATACCACGATACAAATCTACCTGATCTGTGATTAATCGAGCAGGTTGTTTTGTAGGCTATGCAACAGGATTTTGACTCCTCTGCACCAGTAATATCTGCTTCAGATTTCTTCCTTCATCGGCGAACTTTCAGCGGATCCCTTCATTGGTGACCTTTCACCAGATTTCTTTCTTCATTAGTGGTGTCCATTTGCTCGGATCTATTTCAGATCTCCTCAGTGCACAAATTGACCCAATTTCCGTGACTGTCACGCCAGAAATGAAACTTAGTAAGTCTTCCCCTACTTCGCACCTTTGTTCGTCTAAAATCCGTGGCGATGGAGCGACTTTTTCTGCAAGAAACACAACAATCGGTGCAATTGTTCCTTCAAAACCCGCGCTGATTTGCTCAATGTCTCAAAAAAAAAGTCACTAAGTCATCAGGGGCTTCTCCTCTACCACCTGGATACTCACACAGATCAAAACACTCCGGCTATGATTCGAACCTAGAGCTTTGATACCATGATAAAATGTGATGTTGAATTAATAAATAAATAACCCAATGGTCATCTCTACGAAAGAGAGTCTGAACTAGGAGAGTCTGGCTCTACAAAACACTCTACATTCTGAATACAACTCAATCAATATATAGCATACATGGATATAGGGAATTTAGAACCATACCCTAAGAAATAGATACTAATTCTTATCCTAAGGTTTCATGAACCAACTCAGACTAATTAAGGATTCTCCATTATATTTCAACATGGGATAATTTTCCATGCTTTTTCCAAAAAAAATATTCTTTAATTTCCATTTTTTCTAAAAATGTTTTGCCCAAATTTTATAGTATAAAATTATTTGAACTTAAAATTTGCTAAAATTTTATATATAGACTATATAAAATTATTATAAATTTGAATACTTATACAGAAATACCACCAAACATTTGATAGATGGCACATCATGGACTAGTGAGGTTCACCAAAGTTTTTAAACATTAAGATAAACATCCATCCTTAAAATTTTCCCTGAACATGAGTCTCCAAATCCCGTAAGAAAAAAAGACGAAAGATAAATTAATTAGATAATATGCCCTAAATTATTGTTATTTAGAAAGTCATATATGAATTTTTCAATATGATTATTCATTTAAAACCTTTAAACCTTCCTCACAATATTAATACTAACTTCATATTAATACTAACTTTCGTTGGTTGAAACTAACTTCATATTAATACTAACTTTCGTTGGTTGAAACTATTGCAGATACTATTCATTCCTATGTGAAAATATTAATATTTACTTTGATTTTCGATGGAGCAACCAAATTCACGAGTTAAACATTTTGTTTCTTGTTGTCCCTAAATCATAACTGTTATCCACATTTTACCATCTCGTTGATTCTATAGATTGTACTCAGGTGGTGGGGTTAACCATTTTTATTTGGTATATTTGTACTTAGTTATATGTACTCGAGTTAACATGGGGTTTTCTACAATACTAGGATTGGCAATTTTTATTTGAGGTGGGGTTAATAATTTTTATTTGGAATATTTATTACTACTAGGTGAGTTAACATGATTTGTTTTACTTCACAAGGATTAGCAATTTTTATTTGGTATATTACTAAGTTAATATGGTTTTTTTTAACGATGAACCATTTTTATTTGGTATATTTTTATTATGTAATTATATGTACTACGAGGTGAGCTAACATGGTTTTTTTTTACAGTAAGAATCAAGAAGATGTGCTACCTACATCTATAAAAGGGTATAGGGTTTTTCTTACTCTGAAAGATATCAAAATAATATACTTGAACTTGAGTTAACATGGATTTTCCTACAACACAGGGATTGACAATTTGCATTTGAAGTGGGGTTAATAATTTTTATTTGGTATGATTGTTACTATCGGGTGAGTTAACATGATTTGTTTTAATTCACAAGGATTAAAATTTTTTATTTGGTATATTACTCAGTTAACATGTTTTTTTAACCAATGAACTATTTTTATTTGGTATATTTTTAGTATGTAATTATACGTACTACGAGGTGAGCTCACATGGTTTTTTTTTACATCAGCATGGATCACGAGGATGTGCTAGCTACATATATAAAAGGGTATAGGGTTTTTCTTACTCTGGAAGATATCAAAATAGAAATTATATTATAGGCTTTTGTGTCGTGCTTACCAAAAAAAATGTTTACATTAGCTAATATAAATGAAAACTATCATTACTATCCAACTCAATGATGTGAATTTATATTTCGAACACATATCCTTTTACCCTAATCATCTCAGGATGTTTTTTATATCACCTTTTCTTTAATTGAATTTCTGAGAATACGTGTCTGTTTACCCTAATCATCTTAGGTTGCTTTTGCTATCACCTCCTCTTTAATTGAATTTCTGACCAACTCCTTTTAATTAATTGAGTTTCTGAGAATACGTGTCCTTTTACCCTAATCATCTTAGGTTGCTTTTGCTATCACCTCCGCTTTCTTTGAATTTCTGACCAACTCCTTTTAATTCATATAGACGAATCATTATATCTATTAAAATTAAAAATATTAACTCATTGTTTTGAGAGTGAAAAAATATTATAATTAAATTATTTAAAAAAATCTTCAAAATATTATATATATATGATTAAATAATAAAAAATTATTATACATCCAATACTATACTCACTTTCGGAAAAATACGTTCAAATGTCTAATCTGATATTTAAGGTATTGAAAGATATTCCTTCACCCACTTCATTACAAAAGAGAAATTTCTAAAAACAAATTGAAGATATTTTGCACCTTACCATCAAGGAGATTTATGAAAAATTTGGAAAAATTTATATATTTTACTCTCTTAAATTTCAAAATATTTTATTTTATTTTTATATTTTTAAATTAATAATATATATTTTTTATTTTTATTTTATATATATACATTTTTTACTTTTGTTTTTTTAAGCTAATAATATGAGAGATTTATGAGAAAGTTGAAGGTATTTCATACTTTTGTTAAATCTAAGAATAAAAACATAAAAGATCCATCACACATATATTAAGATTTTTTAAAGAGCTGCCAACTCATATATTAATGTTTTTCTTAGGAGCCGTCAACACATTTTAAAGAACCCATTAATGCATTTTTATAGGTTGCTATTGTTATTTTTTTTAACAATAATTTGAAGCCAATAGTATAAAAGATTTTAAGAACTGTGCAAATAATTTATATTACGAATGGGAAAAGTCTCATCAAGATGCCTTTGAGGAAAAAAATAATGATAAGAATAGACAAAGCCATGAACGCTTTTTTAAGATGATATAAGTCTAGTTTTTGAAGACTATTTTGGACATTCTCTATTGGTATTTAGATTTTGAGAAATTATTTATATTAGATAAATAAAATTGACAAGAATAAAAATAATATACAACATGAAATTAAATTTATATTGGAAAAATTTAATGGTTTATTAGTCAAACATTCATGGATTCATGGGAGATTAGATTCAGAACTCATTTAAATTTTGGTTTCATTGATATATTGAAATAAACATGGTTATAGGTTCAGAACCTATTTAAATTTTGGTTTCATTGATATATTGAAATAAATATGGTTACATTGATTATGAAAACTTGATATATATTGAAATGAACATTGTTAAACAATCACGGGTGTTGTAAATCAACATCATTAGATTAAACATATAAATTTTGCTCAAGTAAATTTAGGTTTTTTAAGTTTTTTTTAAAGTTATGTTGTCACATTTTAACAATATCTAATTTGACAATAATTTATTTAATACCTTGCCCAATTTCATTCATCATCTCTTCTATAAGCCAAGAGAAGCTAAACAACTACAACTTCTCTAATAATATTGGTTTTGTAAACATATATGCACATTGTTCTTGAGTGTGGAATTTTTTAAGATCTACTCCATTTCCATCAATTAGCTTTCTTACTAAATAGTACTTCATATCAATATTCTTAGTATTATTAGGATAAAAAAAAAAAATAGCACTTTGACTATCAAAAAAAAAGTTATGTTACTCTATGTTCTTCAAATATTACGAAATGTTGCAATGACAAATTTCCATCAACAATTAAGCAACCATTTAAGTAGAAGATTTCTCTTAATAATAAGAATGTTTCAAATAATATTATGTAATATTTACTATATTGCATGTAAGATTTTTTATATTTAGTGGTTTAGTTTTCCAATCGGTGTATCTTTGCACCTTTAAGGGTAAATGCTAGTTTTAATTTTATGTGATGTTTTTTTGGGGCCTGAACTTTATGGGACTTCGGTCAGACTTACACGACTATGTTTATTCAATTTCCACTTCATCCTTATAAACAGTCCACAAAATTTTCAACATTTCTCCTTCCATGGTTTATCGGTTTTAATTATTGTAAATTTATTCTAAATTTAGATTTATGGAATATTAAAATTTATCTTATGTATTGTTTTTTTATATTATACTATTTATTATTCTTTTATATAAATAATAAAAAATAATTTTCCTTTTGGTAGGCTATACCTATAAGGATAAGGATTTTAACCCCTGCTGTAAGGAAGGATTGTCGTAACATTGTACCCATTTCCATCAACCTAATGTCTCATAGACTAAAAAAATAAAATACATTTAAATAAATTTGATCTTTTAATTCAGATTTAAAATAAATTTATATTAATATATATCATTTGAAATAGTATTTCATACATGTATATATAGTGTTTTACTTATCAATTCCTCAATGGGGTTGGATGAACAAGGTCAATGGGATTTCATTTGGCATGCCTTCCATCCCTATGACTCCCATGGAAATTAAGCTGGGGTGGCATGGCATGCCTTCACCCTAAAACTATGGTGTGTGTTAAAGGCACATTAATGCGAGAGTGTGACTTAATGACATATGGTTGTTTGAAGGTGGTAATGGGAAGGGGAGTGGCCCTGTGTGTTATTTGGTGGATAGGATTGTGGTCCTTTGTTTTGTCACTTTCCATGGGTGTTTCTTGGCTCAATTTTGGCTTTAGTATCGGAGCTGAAAGGGGATATTGAGGCTGATGAGTACCATGAGTGACGAAGTCTAGAAAAATACCTTTGATGGTTATTATTGTCGTGCAATCTAGTAGAAGAGTGAAGTGGATATTCATTTGTTGTGAGGCACTTAGAGAGTCTTGGAATAATTTTCATTTTTCCTTAGCAAGAGATTGGTCGTTGAATAGTGCATCCCTGGTAGAAATTGTTTGGAAGAGCCACAAGTTTCCTAACACTAGCTCATTTGTCACATTAAAAAAGTGTAGTGGGGTGCATGGAAAGGGGTTTGTCACTTGGAACCGTGTCACTCGGGATTCCTTGTATCATCGGTTTCAATAGGGAATGCTAACAGAAGAGTAGGTGGCCATTATTCATGCAACATTATGTTAGTTAAGCTTCTCTCCACACTCACAGACATGAATCGAGGTAGCGCTTCATTCTTACTTATTAATGTTTCAATTTCCTATTGTGGTGTTTAGTTGGTTTATATCATACTTTTGGGTCTATTATGGTTATATTGGCTATGCTGATAAATGACTTTGTCAGGATTTTGGTGTTCTGGGAAATTTCTTTTGTGCAAGGACTAGGTTGCTATTATCTCTTTCTTGGGGGTTGGGCCTAGAGAAGAAGCTTTATTCCTTTACTTTGTAGGGAAAACCTTATGGTCTATGTTGTTCCAATTATGAATATTGGGGTGGTACCTTATGGGGTTCAGTGCTTATTTATTTGTGGGTAGGAGTACCTTTGGTCATTATCTTCTTTTGGGTCCACGGTCGGTTTCCTCTCAATGCTTTTGGGTGGTTTTACTAGAGTGATGCCTTGTCTTTGAAATTGTGCAAGACATTTCCCATACAAATATTTTTTATTTATCCAATGTTTGACTGTAATAGTGAATTGAGAAAGTGTATGATGCCACACCAGATGGGCCGTGTGAGGAGGGGATTTGGGGAGAGTGGAAATTCCAATTTCCAATGCCTAGAGGTTATTGACTTGGACAAGGTGGTAGCCCCTTGCCTTAAAAATTTATTGAGTGTCAATTAGCATACTTCTGCCCAAGTAAAAAACTGATATCAACTCGAACAAATCAAAAAAATTTCGGAACAATTGAGTAGAGACAAGCATGGCGACCGAAATGTGATCATAATTTTCATGAATGGTCTCTGAATAAATCAGTGGCACATGCATGATAAATTAGTGAATCTGTAGATGGGACAATGGCTTCTTTAGCATAAGCTGTATCAGTTGGAAGGTAGGATAGCTCACGTGGAGAAACATATTCACTAGGAGTTTTGGCCTTCGTTATTACTTGGATCACTACAAGAGAATCTAGCTCTTGTAACATCTTTAGATGCATAATAACTCATGGTTGTGTCTTGATTTTTTCGATATTGTGGTTCTGTGTTCCTTTCTGTTACTGGGTAGCAAAGAATCTTTGGCAATGTGGTAATTAGACCAACAATTTTTTTAAGATTGAGGCTAGTAGAATTTTGACAAATGGTGGACAAAAATGTAACATGTTTCCATAAATAATTTTGTTTGATTAAAAAATAATAATAACATCTTGTTATTTCTAAATTAAAAAACCATCACAATAAAATAAACCATATAAAATAAAATTAATTTTAATATATAATCATGGGAAGCTCCAAAACGACATTGTCTACCGACGCCACAGATTCGCTCAGACAACAAATTTCTTGCCAGAATTAGATAATTTATTTTTCAGAAAATCAAAATGCTAGTGGGTTTGAATCATTTTTTTAATGATGGAAATTGATTCAATACCATCAAGAACCCTAGGGGCACCCAAAATCCTAAAATTTGATTGTTGTAATCAAGGTTTACAAAAATTTTAGCCAGATTTGTCATAATCTTACCGAAATTTCCATTTTTTCCCAAACAAATTAATGGCTTTTTTAGACTATGTTTCTCAAACCTACAATTACCATAAAGTGTAGTTATGAGTAGTTATCAACCCAAGCTTTGTCATGTAGAGGAGTTATATATAAATTCTGAGGAGAGGTTTTGTACCTTCTTGTCCTTGATCTCATTGACTCTCTGAATTGTTATCATACTTAGTCATGTCAAGGAGTTAAAAATGAATAGCTAGGGGAGGTTTAGTGTCCTCTCATCCTTGATCTCATTGACCCTTCAAATTTTTATCATATGTGGTTATATTTAGTTGAGGGGTTAAAATGTGAATTTGGGTTAGAATTTTTGCCCCTTTTTGAGAAAAAAAATCATATTTTTTTGTTCTTCAACTTTTTACAAGCCAAAATAAATTTTCTTCTTAGAATTTCATTTTACGATAAAAATAGAAGTTCTCATAAATTTTATTATCTTTCTATTAATTATTTTTTGGAATTTATTTATACACATTTGATATGTCAACTTAACATTTATTTGACTGTGCATTCTTTAACAATAAAAGGATTCATAGAATTTTATGTTCAAACGCATTGGTGTATTCTTTGAAAATTTTGTGTTTTTGAGGAAAAAATGTGTTACAACAAACTAGATAGAGTCTACTTCGGTTTCGTTATATTTACAAAACCAAGTGATGCATATAATAATTACTAGAATTTTTTGAACTCATCCAATATGAAAAACTGCATATTATTAATATGTTTCAGCTCACATAAAATTTCTCAACATATTAGTTATTAAATAAAAAATCTTAAAACTACCCATTATAGACGATGAACAATTGTAATGCACAAAAAAAATTTCAATTTTTTTACAGTGTATTTTGGAAGATACAAAATTTTGATTTCACTGAATCATAATGACCTTCAGAAATGTTTTGCACCCATTTTATTACAAAATTAACTAAAATTAGTAAATATTTATGAAATTCCATAAAAGTTATATTTCCTAAAAGTAGATTGAATTCTGCAAATGCTTGTCTTGATCCCCACAGTTAATTCATAAAGTTTCATGGAGTTTAATCATTCCAAAGTTGAAGAAATGTATTCAGAGCCAAGTTGTTGCGTAATTGCAGACGTGTTAGTTCGGCTGAACTTTTAAAAAATTTCGACTGAATTGTTTTCTGTCCCGACAGTCTGTCAAATCTAACGACACAAAAGTTTGGCCAAACTTTTTACATAGGTTCGGCCGAACTTTTAATAGATTTTAAGTTGGCTGGAAAATTTGATGAAGCCCCTCCAAAAAAACATTTCGCGGCTATATAAATAGCCGAAAATGGAATCATTATTTTAGCATAATTTCACACATTTCTTCATTTGGGTTGATTTTGCAAAGGACCTTTTTTGAGATTAATTTTCAAAGGACTCTTTTTGGCTTATTATTCAAAGGAAATTTTTTGAAGGTATGTGATATTTTTTTAGAGGTTTTTTGGGCTTAATTTTCAAAGGACCTTTTTGGGAACTATTTTTTTTTAAAGACCATTTTGTAGAGGTTTTTTGGCTTAATTTTCAAAGGACGTTTTTTGGACTCTTTTTGGGCTTAATTTTCAAAGGACTCTTTTTGGGCTTAATATTCAAAGGACATTTTTTGGAGGTATTTTTTAAAGTGACATTTTTTTAGAGGCTTTTTGGGTTTAAGTTTCAAAGAACATTTTTTGGAGGTATTTTGTTTTTAGAGACATTATTTTAGAGGTTTTTGGGCTTAACTTTCAAAGGACATTTTTTGGAGGTATTTTTTCAAGTGAAATTTTTTAAGAGGTTGGGCTTAATTTTCAATGGACATTTTTTGGAGGTATTTTTTAAAGTGACATTTTTTTGGGTTGAAGTAAATATTTTATAATGATTTTTTTAAATGATATTTTGTCTAACTTTTTAAATGATTTTTTTTTGTAGGACTTGGAAGGAAATGTTGTCAGCTTCATTTCATTTTTAGAAGACATTGTTTTGGTGGATTTTTTAAAGTAAGTGTTTTGAGTTGAAGTATGTCTTTTGTGAAAAATTTTGAAAATGAGTTTTCTTTTTAAATTAAATCTTTTGGGACTCTTTTTTTAATTGAGTTTTTTTCTAAATTTTTGAAGGAAATTTTTTGATTTTCATACTCGGTTATCATGGGAAATCGAAGGAATTGCAAGAGAAAATATGATCGAAAAAAAGACCTGAGGAACGTAGAGAACATGGGAGAGAATATCGCAAAAAAAAGAGAGAAGAATGCTCAAATATTGAAAGGTAAAATCAACCTCAACTAGAAGTTGAAGCATGTATATAAATGTAAATATTATAAATTTGATATTTAAATTTGACTAGTGTATTGTGAAACTTAATTTTTATTTGATGAACTAAATTGAAAAATATTTTTCAATGTAAACAAAGAGATATTCTTCAAAACATTGATGATGAGATACAAAATTTTGAAAGAGAAACTGAAAGAGTTATTGAACCAATGATTCAAGATGGTGAAAATGTTGAAAGAAATTCAAGTGAAGAAATTGAATGACCATGTATGTGTGTGTGTGTGTGTGTGTGTGTGTGTTGAATGTGTATTATTGAAATTATACATATTATTAATTTATTTATTTATTGAATATGTAAACTTATTATGTACATTTAATTCTAATATGTATAGATGAAATCAATATCGATGATGAGATGTTAGAAAATGTTGACACTCACACATATGGAGATCAAAAAGCTAACCATGCTATACGATATCGTGTTAATTGCATTATTGATTCATTCTTCAAAGATGAAACTATGGCAGTTCAAGCCCAACTGTTGAAAATTATTTTATCATCAAGGAAATTAAAATAAGCTGCGACTTTATTGGGTATTCAAAAATTAAAAAAAAAGATAAAAAGAAATGAAGGAAAATATGATAAAAAATATAAATAGTGCTCTAAAGTCAATTAGAAGATCTAGAAAGAAATGTGATTCAAATGCATGTAGAGAAATACAAATGGCAGTGGTTTCATCAAGTACTTAAGAGAATCGCTTGGTAAAATCTATGGCATGAGCATTAGGAACCTCACAAATTTTTTTTCACAAACATCGGAAATTTCTATTGCAAATAGATGAAAATGATGAAATTTCTTGTTGGATAGCTATTTGTAGGCAACCATACAAAGATAGACTTGGAGAAAATGTTAAAAAAATAATATATGAATATTGGATGAAAAATTCACGTGTTTCACCAAAATAAAACGATGTGATGTGAAGAATAATAACACGAAATCAGTATGAAGAACATGCAAAAACTTACTTGGAAACCACTCAGATAGATTTTTTCAACAATTTTAAAGAAGAGAAACGTAAAATTTATGTCTCAATCAGTTCTTTTGTGCAACAAAAACCATGGTATGTAAAACCTATCATTGTACGTGACACTTGTTGTTGTCGTTATCATGTGGAATTTTAGTTATATTATGACACATTTCTTAATTTTGGTAAAATATTGTGGAAAGATTCACCTCTTCCTTCGACTATCCATGATTTCATATCTCAAATTATATGTGGAAGAGAAAGCCATCAATTATTTTACCAAAAGAAATGTTTTGGTGGTAAAAAATGCGAGGATTGTGGAAATTTAACTAAATTTCAAAAAAAATATCGTACTGATATAAATGATCAATCATTGTCCAACATGAAAGTGAAATGGAAGAGATATGAATATATCCATACATTGATTCAAGGTTCAGGTAGTACTACAAGTGCTAAAAGAATTGATTTACAAGAAGAAGAAATTTTTGTGATAGATTTTTTGAGAAATTTTTGGAAGAAGTTTATAAATACACCATGAATTCCCATAGAGCTCGATGGCAGGACTTTCAATTCAAAAAATTCCATGAATTTTTTCCACCAGGGACCATTTTGTCAATAGTTGATTTTGCAGAAAACTACACATTTTTTCCACAAAAAAAAAAAAATTCAGAGTGAATACTATCATTCTGACCAAGTCTCCATGCTCATCCATATTCTATATAGACATGCTGAAAAAAATGTTGATCATATAGAAAGAACCAGTGAAAATCACCATGTTATTTAAGAATATCACTTTTATATCAGTGATGATCGTACTCATGATACATATTTTGTACAACACTGTGTTGGAAATATTTATGACTCCTTGAAAAGTCCTGGAATAAAATTCAATGAACATTGGATATGTTCAGATGGATGTGTAGGTCAATTCAAATATTTGTGATAATTCTTATGGTTATGTCATCTTCATATGAAAACCCGCATTAAACATTATTCGAATTTATTTGAGACTGGTCATGGAAAAGGAGAACATGACAGTGCACAGGCATGTATAAAATGAGCACTTCGAAGATATAAAATGGACCACTCTACAAACCGACTTGTCTCAGCTGAAGAAGTTGTTCAATGGTGGATCGTTGCACTAAGATATGAGACTAATCGATCAAGGGAAGTAAGAAGGTACATTCAATTTAATTTTTATTTGATTTCTAATTTTAAACAATACATTTATCACAATGATTATCTTTGATGGTATTTTGATATCATATTTATATTCTTCTATGAATTTTCCATATAGGTTTTTCTGGCATATTGGGGTCCAAGATGTAGATAGATCGATTGGAGATGACGTTGAAACAATAAAAAGGACTCGAAAATTGCATTCAATTAAAACAAAGTTTTCCAAAAATGTGTTTGCATTGGATAAAAGAAAATATTCTTGTTTTTGTCAGGTTTGCATAGACAACACAAAATCCAATGAGTTTGTGAAAACAAAATGTATGTAAAAGATTGGCAACATACAATGCTAAATACAAAGGGGAAAAAGTCTGTTGCAAGCTTTGAAGAAATGCAATCAGAGGAGACTACAATATCATCTAAAGGTGATCGAGTTTCTGATCTAGTTAGAGAAGGTAACATTTCAATTGATTTCAAATAATAGAGATCTAGAAATAGATAATAAAATCAAGTACACATGTTAATTTTAAAGTTAACTTTTCATGTTAATTATGATCTAAATTTAAATACACAAGTTTGTTTTATTGTGCAGGAGATGTTTTTTTTGTAGTTGCACCTACTATCAATGATGAAAATGTGAAATACTATTTGATACGTTGCATTGAACGAAAGATGAAATTATTAGAAAATTATGATGATAAAAGGTTTACATATGACATAGGGTCTATTATACTGAAAGGTTATTTTTTCCAACAAACTAATCAAAGTGGAGATTTTGTTTATTTTCAAGACTACGAACCTGATGTCATAAGTTTTCAATATAGTCACTTGGTGTGTGCAACACGCATAAAGTTGATAGAAGTTCAATCGAAGAAAAAAATGAAAATTAAGAAATGGAAAATGTCAAAAGTCGATCATGAACAGATCATTGAAGATGGCATTCCATTGGAATTTTTTTTATTGAACTTCCCAACAATTTCTTCTCTTTGGATTCATGTTTTAGAACTTCCAGAACTCAACTAAAAATTGAACTGCATTTTTATGTTATATGTACAAGTGTTGGCACATGTAAATTGTTTTGGTACATGCACATGAGTAATTTATACATGTGTACACATACACATGTCTAGATTATATGGTCTTAAATGATTTCATACATTCCCTGGTACAATTTATCATAATGTCATTATTGCAAAATGTACATATCTGTTTATCTAACATAGTTGATATAATGCAAATTTGAAGTCGCCCAATTTTGTTTTAGATGTGTCTATTATGTAAATTATAATATTCATTCTTGAATGCAAAATGTGTTGTACGTGTTTTGTAATTTCCAGTTTACTATCAACTGAAAGTAGCTTTTCTATGTACATTAATGAAAAATGTTGTGTATTGGATATATATGTTTTAATGTAATTTTAAAATTTTATGATTGTTTGATACATCTAACAACACCTAGAATTTTATGATTATTTTTAGATATATACGTCGATATGTATTGTACTTCAATAATTTTTACATATATTCAAACATGTACTTCAATCATTTTTATTTACATATATTCATGTGAATTTGTTTTTATTTGTAACTTGGGATAAACTATATTGGAATCATGAAAAAATATGCAGAGGTAATGGGTAGAGATGGAAAGTAGTGCTTAGCCTATCCCTGCCTTGGTAGTGTTCAAAATAAACCAAGTTTGGGGTTGCCTCAAAGGAGGAAAACAACCTCTTAAGAGTATCATCTAGTATTGTAATACACAATATCATTGGCCCATATAAAAAAAAAAAGAGTTGAGGTATATCTTGAGGTGACAAAAAATGGAAATTAACCTTGCTAACAAACAATCATGGAGTTTATTCATCTTCGTTTGTTGCTTGGTCCTCTTCCTATATCACACATTCGTTTTCTCTAGCAATGGAAACCTCCTCAGTTGTGAGCATTCGAGGAGGCTTGGGAGGGGTTGCATGAACAATGGGAGCGATTGGGTACTCCGCATTGTAATCTCTCATCCAGACACCGTCCGAGACCATAACCCAAATGCCTATCTCCTCCATCGTGGGCTCATAACCTAGAAGCGGGTTGGTTTTCCTGGGTAAAGGCTTCATAGATTGCGGAATAGTGGATTTCCTGCAGCCTCTTCTACCCTTAGGCTTCTTTGGAGGCAAAAGAATCTCCCCATGAATGTTATCAAATGCTTGAGGAGCCAACACCTCATGGCTATCAGATGCAGAGCCCTTAGTGGATTCCAATCGTTGGTCGTGGCCATGGTGAGAGCAGCTTGAAAATGCACCCTTGTAGATGCCTTTGATGGGTTTCTCATGTTGGCGCGGGGCCATGGTATGGCTTTTGACCTGTACATTTTATGATTTTTTTAAAATATATACATCGATATCTATTGTACTTCAATCATTTTTCCATATATTCAAATATATACTTCAATCATTTCTATGTACATATATTCATGTGAACTTAAATAGGTGTTTAAACATCTATGATTTCTTTAAATGACATGTATGATCATGCAAAATACATGCTTAAGTATCACCTAAATAATAGATTTACATCCTAAAATTATATAACATTCACACACATGTTCAAATGCATAACATTTACCAATGTACATGTGTTAAATGTAATTTGAAATTTCCATCTAGATTCATTTTATATTTAACAAATAAAATGAAAACTTGCAAAAAATTATATCACAACATGTGAGCAAATGCCAAATGTAGTTCAACTTTCCAAAATATACCCATTTATGCGAAAATTGTAATTTGAAATTTCCATCTAGATTCATTTTATATATAACAAATATATTGACAACTTGAGTTTAAAAAAAAAAACATTATACCACAACATGTGATCACATGCCAAATGTAGTTCAAATATCCAAAATATACACATGTATACATGGTTTGTAATTCAAAATTTCCATCTAGAGAGATTCATTTTATATTTAACATTTATAAAATGACAACTTGAGTTTTAAAAACAAAACATTATATCACAATGTGTGATCACATTCCAAATATAGTTTTACCATTCAAAATATACACATTGTGAAAATGTGATTTGAAATTTTCAACTAGAGATTCATTTTGTATTTAACAAATAAAATTACAACTTGAATTTTAAAAACAAAACATTATAACGTAAAACAAAACATTATATCACAACATGTGATCACATGCCAAATGTAGTTCAACTATCCAAAATATACACATGTATACATGGTTTGTAATTCAAAATTTCCATCTAGAGAGATTCATTTTATATTTAACATTTATAAAATGACAACATAAGTTTTAAAAACAAAACATCATATCAAAACATGTGATCACATGCCAAATGTAGTTCAACCATCCAAAATATACACATTGTGAAAATATAATTTGAAATTTCCATCTAGAGATTCATTTTATATTTAACAAATAAAATGACAACTTGAGCTTTAAAAACAAAACAACTTGAGTTTTAAAAACAAAACATTATATATTAGAACATGTGATCACATTCCAAATGTAACTATCCAAAATTTAAAGTAATTCTTGGTAAAAGTAAATGTAGTTTCAAACTATATCCAAACAATAAAATATGTCCAAAATTTGTATCACATGAATAATGAAAGTAAATATATATAGTTCAATGTATAGTGTTACATGTATCCAGTTATATATAAATGTAAATATGACTGCATAGATAATACTATATATAAAAAATTAAATTTAAGACTAGATCTATCAAATAAAATGTTGCACACATGTGCATCATTGATCAAATACAGATGGATTAAGTGTCTCTACCAGCAAAGTCCTGAGCCTCATGTTATCCTATGAATAATGGGGAACCTATACACAATGTGTACAAACATTAAAATTTAATGTTTTAAAATTGAATGAGAATATAGAATTTCATGCAAAAAAAATTAAAAAATTAAAAAAAATCATGCAATACCTCATGTGGTTCCCTCTCCATTGTCTTTTGTTGCCCATCTGTTAAAAAATCCTCCACAATAACATCTTCCACGGTAAACTATACAATACACATGTACAAGTATATATATATATATATTAAAAATTTTCAAATGAAAATGTATATAAACTAATTTTCAATAATATTAAAAAAAAAGTTAGACAACTTGTTCAAATGCTGTGCATGTTCCTATATCCATCATACACTCCATCGCTAGAGTCCTTGGAGAATAGAAATCATCTCCAAAAACCTAAAATTCAAAAATTTTAAAACTATAAAATAACTCAAGATCTAGATCTCATTTTATAATAAAAAGTTTGAACTTCAATTTATAACTTACATATAAGTGAAAATTTGAATACTTGTGATGGTGGATTGGGCACATCTCCTAAGGGTGGCTCTGAAAGAAAATCTCTAGAAACCTAAAATTCAAAAAATTTAAAACTGTAAAATAACTCAAGATCTAGATCTCATTTTTTAATGAAACTTTTGAACTGCAATATATAACTTCAAAAATATTTAAATGAAAAATTGTTCATACTTGTGATGGTGGATTTGGCACATCTCTTAAGGAAGAAAAAGGTAGCTCCATCGCAAAAACATCAGACGGAATCAGAATCTGTTAACATTTAATTATATACATGTACATGTGTACACAAATATTTATTTTAAAAATATGTCATCATATTTTGATATATAATAATAGATTAAAATAATTGTACTTCATCGTGTTCACTTAAAAAATACTAACATGTGCCAATATATCATCTTGATGGTGAGAACCATCTTGATTGTGTCAACTTGAGGCTTTGATTGTGATATTAACATCTTCATTCATCAAACGTGAGAACTAAAAATGGTGTTCACATATATGATCCATTTTTGTTATATTAATGTATACAAATAAATGTATGTATATATGTATTTATTAAAAATTGTACGTATTAAAATAATCACCCTAACCATTAACGCATACCGATCCCATGCCCTCTTTCCCATGAATAATTAGGTCCTGCCAACCATTGTGAAAATTCTTTGTATATGTTCTGAGATCTTCAACACTCAAGTTGTCTATCTCATCATCTGTATCATACACAAAATTAGCACGTGCATTCTCTCGTGCTCTTTGTCGATTAAAAAAAACATCAATTCCACCCAGTCCACTCTGAACATTATCAATGATGACATCCATTCCTTCTCGACTAATTTGAGAAGTGGCATCCATAACACTGTTACTGATGAAATAGATAACCTCATTGTTACCTAATTTTTGAGGTATAAAGAAAAACACCTGATTTTGAAAAAGTGGCGATGCTGAATCAAGAAAAAAAAAATTGAGCATGTTTTTGACACTTTAAGTTTTTTTATTTTGTTTTTATTATTATTATTATTATTATTATTATTATTATGTGATGTTTTTCATGTTGATTTTGAATAGTGGTGGTGTATCATCACCGGCGTTTTTTTATAGGATTGATTTTGACACTATAGATTTTCTAATGTGTAATATTCCTAATTAGCGACAGCTAATTAGAATATTCGATTTTGTATAGTTTTGCCGTCTATGGGTTGTAAATAAATAAAAAGTGAGTAAAGAGGGTCTAACTCACTTAGTAGAATAAGACATTCGCCTAGTAGCACAACGTTGTGACTCAAGGGGGGTCAAGGGGGGCCAAACACCACGTAGAGGAGGGGGGCCTATGTGCACTCTAGAAGCTTCTACGCAGATAAGGATGAGGATGTGGAGGAGAGAGAGGCTACGACGGGTTTTGGAGGGAAACCAATGTTATAAAATATGGAGGAGCCTCCTCATTTGGATCATTCTGGATTTGTTGATTTTGGAGTGAGACTTTGGTCTTCTTTCACACGCTAGCTATTTAGCCTGTCCGCAACACAGTTTAGTGCACCGAGTGTCTCCGTGCGGAGATCTCACCCTTAGCCCCAGGGGACTTCGAGTGCTTGCTCGAGTAAGGTTTGTTTTCTTGCATTTTGTGAGTCATTTTATTGTTTGGGTTTGTTGAGGAGCTAGAGCTAATAGAGATTGTGCAGTCCCTCGGAGAGAGGACGCAGTCCATTATGGAGGAGCTCTGGATTGGTGTTTCTGTAGACAATTTCATCAAGATTTCGAGCAGAGGGTCAGCCTTTGCCTGTCGGAGGTTTTTGGCGGAGTTTGTGGCAGTATTTCATCTCTTTCTATCCAACTACTGCGTTGTCCCTTGGAGGTCACCGTAATTCACAGGGGAGGTAGTTTCTGGTGTTTTCGAGGGTCGACCATTCTTGGAATGGTTTATGGATCTTGTCCGGGTAGTTGAGGAGAGGTGGTTTGCTGATTTTCAGCTCATTCCGATAAGGGGATCAGCCCCTAATCTTCAGTCGATTCCAGCAATAGCAGCTACACGGCATTTCTCCAGCAGCTGGGACGCAGTCCATAGAGCAGCCATTTCCTATCTTTTCTGAGAGTGTTTTCTCACTTGCCTTGAACAAGATCGTCTCTTGTACTTCATTTCATTTCTCAGATTAATAAATTATTAGGGGAATTTTGAGGTCTAAAATGGGCTTCATAAGAAAAATGTACAACAAAAATAAACTTTATAACAACCAATAGGATTCAAGATGATGATGTCATCCATAATGGATGATTCACCATTTTTAGAGTAAAAAAGTAAAAATATTAAAAAAATAATAAAATAATAAAACTACTTTTTCAACTCGTATTTCAAACTTATCTCCCAAAATTTTTACTCAGATATCGAGCGGGAGTACTCGTTGGATGCGGAATTTAATTCCTCATCTAAGGAGTACCCATGTTGCATACTTTCGATGAACTCTTCTACACGAAAAATGAGAAATACATAAAAAACGTGATTGTAATCACGTTTTTTTTATGTATTTCTCATTTTTCGTGTAGTAGGACCCATCGAAAGTATGCAACATGGGTACTCCTTGGATGGGGAATTATATTCCGCATCCAACGAGTACTCCCACTCGAAATTTGAGTAAAAACTTTGGGAGATAAGTTAAAAATATGAATTGAAAAAGTAGTTTTTTCATTTTTCCCTCTAAAATTTTATGATGTCATCAAATCTTATTAGAGTTTTTCCACTATTATTTTATAATTTCCTTAGGAGGCCCATTTTAGACCTCAAAATTCCCCTAATGATGGCTCAGCATTTTCTCTATATGTTTTCTGGTTGAGTTGTCATTGTTGTTGTATTCTCTTTCTATTTCTGAGAACTATAGTTCTATACCACTTGGTGTGTTTCACTTTCACTCCTAGACAGAGTCTAGAAAGGGCCAGGTAGCCTCCGGATATCTTCCTCTTTCGGAGGCGACATATCTAGTAAATGCCCTCCCAGTCAATATCTGGTTGGAGTTTGCCTTGTTTTAGAGATATCCCCGAAACGGGATATTACAGTGGTATCAGAGCATAGATCTGGCTCAGTCTATGGAGCTAGTAGTCTATGACATCGAGAAAGAGACCTTACAGAGGCCAAACAGTTTGGAGAGCAACAATTGATAGTAGCAGCTGCAGTGCCAAAAAAACGAAATTCGAAGAGGGCAAAACTACAAAGGGTCAGATTTTGAAGGTTGGAATTAGAAGAAACCCTTTCTGTGTTTTTCTGGGTTTTAGGCAAGGATCACCTTCCCAAATTCTTAAAATTTTTTGAGCAATTTTCAGTGGGTAAATCATAGGCCGAAGTCAAGTAGAAGTGTATTCTTGGAGCAACAGTGCAGTTTCTGGAGGAGCCTGTAGTAGACACAGAGCATGAGGAGCCTATGATAGACCCAGAGTAGGAGGAGCCGATGGCAGGTGATGATGATGCGAAGAGATTTGGGGAGATGCTCCTCAAATCAGTACAGGATCTGTCGAGGCAGATTGAGGTGATGGGGCAGAGATTCACCGCTGTGGAGGCTAGACAGCGTGAAACCCCAAGGGGTTTCTAGATTGGCGAGGGATCAGGCACATCCCAGCATTTGTCGGAGCATGATGCCACTCAGTATATGGCATCACATACACCCACACGTTCCACTATGCCCACTTTTCTAGGTGCAGACACAGGGGCAGGAGCACAGCAGGAGCTAGAGCCTGGCCACATGGGTGATTATTTCGCCGAGTAGCAGGCATATGGGCTGGAGTTCAGGGATGCCCTTTCATTCAGAGATTTTGTTTAGCTCCAGCAGGATAGAAGACCCCACAACTTTCACAGAGGGAACAAGCACTCACATGACAAGGGCTTGCACCACATAGTGGGTAGATTCCATTTACCGACATTTGACGGGTCATCCAAGCGTTCAGAAAAAGCTTGGGTGGAGAAGTTGGATGCCTCTTTCCAGCTTGACTGAGTATTGGAGGGGGAAACCATCAAAATGGTTACCTCGCACTTGGAGGATGACGGCACACAGGATTGCAGGGAGTTCGAGGATACACCTAGTGTGACATAGGACTCACCCTCATTGGATACCTCCTTGACCGTGTCAGTTGATATCGTAGTGGATAAGGTAGAGCCTACCCCAGTAGAGCCATCCATTGAGGTGATGAATAGAGCCGTGTCTGATTTTTCGGGTGGTAGCAGCACACGACAGATGGGTTAGGTGTCAGGAGATGTATCCACCTTCAGGCACTAGGAGATATAGAGGTATTGGATGATGGTCATAGACAGTGGTATCATCGGCTTCCGATAGACCTTCTAGTTTTGAAAGGGAAGGCCACGTCAATAGGGGAGGCCATTTTGTTGTAGGCCAAGGAGCTGGAGGGCATGAGAGTGGCTTGTGCCGAGTCGGCGGCCAAGTTGGCCCGCATTGGGGAACGACTGGATTCCCTGATGGTACAAACAGAGGGCACGTTGGAGCGTTAGATCATTCCCCTCCATGCATGCATGGACGGGACTAGCAACATTGTTGGGACACCTCTTCCCATTGGGGAGAGAGAGACAGAGTCACCTAGTCAAATCCCATACGTTGACTTAGTTAGCAGGATGAGATGATCGGAGTTGCACAGGGTGCAACATCCACTTGTGGAGGTTGGATGGCGAGAGATTTTGAGTTGGTACTCAGTGGAGTGGTTTATCGAGATGGTGGTGGACCCAGGTGTAGTCCAGCAGGAGTTCCCTAGTGCAGGGAATACAGGAACCCCAGATTAGCACTGGGATCTAGGCGGGATCACCTATCATTTCCCAGGCAGGTCGGTTGAATATGTCTTGGAGGGTACAGTTGGCCTAGCAGTAGAGCATGCGCATCCGTTGGGGGAGTTTTGGTCAGCTCCGGTGGCCAACCAGTTTATGGGCAGACTCCCTAGGTTGTCTTGGTATGACACTCATACACAAGATCATGGGGTGGTCAACATACCTTGGCAGGAGCTTGTTGGAGGAGGTGGCATTGGCAAGCCACCACATGGCACCTTTTATGGGGCCAAGGATTCTTCACCTTTGTGTGGGGCACAGAGGACGCAGCGGAGCCGATCAGTGGTGGTAACGCTATTGACACATAGGGAGATTCACTTCTCGGACCCCTCCAGGAGGGTTTGGAGTGATGATCCATTCGTTGGCAGGTATAGTGATGTGACGGTGGAGACGATGATACCGATTGGGGGTAGACTGACATGTAGAGGCACAGCTCTAGGTCATCACATCTAGGGATGTGTGGGAGCCTCTAGCATTGAGCAGTGGACTACCGGTGGAGATGGATTTGCATGGTGGTGTACCGTAGTGTGTGGGACTGCATTGTGGAGTAGGAGTGTCCTACATCACATTGAGAGCACGTGGGGAGTGACCGATACCTGGACAAAGTCAGGGCACGAGATGGTATAGGGTGGTACCAAAGTAGCTTGGGGTATCCAACAGTATACAGGGGTATGCCTCAGTGTGCAGTGGCATGTCGAGAAGTACATGGATGATCGATGGTATGTGAGGGCGTATGGTGCTGCACAGCAAGGTCTTAGAGCATTGCCTCCAGGGAGACTCACGGACAGGGACACCGGGCTTACCTTTGGGGGTATTTCACCCAGGATAGATGGGGAGACAAATGAGTGATACTTGACGGTATCTGTGGGGACTCACACACCTGACCCTCTTCTACATCACTCACAGGCACAATCGATTTTGTCGTTGTCCTTTGGCACCTTGGGCATGAGTAGCGGGGTACGTGAGGCTCACCCAAAATATTTGGATGACAGTCAACACACTAGGGGAGAGACTTCTTAGAAGTGGCACTGGATCAGGGCACTAGTTGATAGCCATAGGTTAGGGGATGAGATGATCCTCTGCAGGGGTGGCACATCAGTCATCGCTGAGCCTACGCTTGGGGAGCGGGTCATGAGGGAGACATGCATCATTTTTCCCTCAGGGCATGTCGAGATCATGCATGAGCAGAGGATACTGGGTACAACAGAGGTATCATTCTAGTATGTCTTTGGGCTCCATACATTGTATCGACACTTTATCGAGAGGCTGGATGGCATATTAAATGCAAATGAGGTGGCGGATGTAGAAGAGGAGGGCATTCCTTCTGTATGCTAGGGTGAGGACTCCTTTTCATATGAGTCCACAGGATTAGTTGAGGTCACTTCTGGGGAGCGAGAGTGGTCATGCAGAGATGGTGACAACAGACCAAAGCTGCATTCCAGTGTCCAGGGTGAGCAATCATGGGACTCTGTGGGAGATACTCTGGGTGAAGAGTCACTTGTGACGATTTAGCTAGAGCAGCAGGTGATGGAGCCTGAGTCGACATAGGAGGGCACTATTCATATCAGGCACGATATTCCTTTGGGGGAGAGTTAGATGGGCGCCCACATTGAGCCGATGAGGAATATGCGGCTAACATTGGGGTCAACCATTGAGGTGGGACAATCAGATGCACTGACATCGAGTACGGTGACAGCAGTTGCAGATCCATATCTTCTGGAGGTGTTGGAGGTTGATGGGATTGTTCTGCAGGGGGCCAATAGACAGCGGGAGCATGACATTCCTGTTCAGGAGTGGGAGGAGCTGTTGGATATGGTGAAGCATCCATCTGTGGGTATACATAGGGATTAGGCGCAGATAGACGTGTGCGCAGTCAGCAGAGCTGCAGTGTTTTTAGTGGGTAGCACTCTCCAGGAGTACATTGATGGAGCTTGCAGCATATCTTGCCCATTTTGGCCCATTATAAAGAGAGGTGCTTCCTTCTACAGACAGCTTTCATTGGAAAATAGGGTAGAGTAGTGGGAGTTGATTACGGGCTGGCGGCAACACTCCAGGTGTGTTCCTTATGCAGTTGTTGTCGCTACATCGGATTCTTCTTCTAGGAAGGACTGGAGGGAGATCATGATTTGGTACCCTCTTGATGATATGGTATTCTTCGTAGGGATCACAGTGGAGTAGGGGCCCTTAGACATAGCAGATGTTACAGATTTTAGCTGGGAGGGGGGCACAGGTCGTCATTTCTTCAGCACTCTATCCGGATTTTAGTAGAGTGGGATCAGCGTGGGATTGAGTCAAGACTTGGATTGGAGAGAGGTGATGAGTTGGTACACAACTAATGGGACAGCTTACACAGTCATACATATAACGCAACATGGGTCATCGTCTTCACCTCTTAGAAAATCTGTCATAGCCAGAGGCAGTGCGTAGTCCGAGCCGTGGGACTTTGGAAATTATTGGCCAGGGTGTCGATGGGATCCGAGAGGATTTTTAGTTGGTGAGAGATCAGTTTGGGATCATGACATTGAGATTTCCCTTCATATCAGGATAATGCAGAGGTTAGAGAGGTTTCAGTGGCGCATCTGGGACCCAGGCACATTTTTCAGTGTTAGTGGGGAGCATCAGCTAGAGAGGAGGCTTATTTAGGCATTGCTTGAGGACAAGCAATTTTTTCCGGATGAGGATGCCACTTGGGAGGGTAAGCATCACTTTTGTTGCTTGAGGGCAAGAAAAAAATTTCTAGGGGGGACTGTAATGTTCTTAATTAGCGATAGCTAATTGGAATATTCGATTTTGTATAGTTTTTCCATCTATGGCTTGTAAATAAATAAAAAGTGACTAAAGAGGGTCTAACTCACTTAGTAGAATAAGACATCCTCCTTGTAGCACAACGTTGTGACTCAAGGGGGGTCAAGGGGGGCCAAACACCACGTAGAGGAGGGGGGCCTATGTGCGCTCTAGAAGCTTCTACGTAGATAAGGATGAGGATGTGGAGGAGAGAGAGGCTACGATGGGTTTTGGAGGGAAACCAATGTTATAAAATATGGAGGAGCCTCCTCATTTGGATCATTCTGGATTTGTTGATGTTGGAGTGAGACTTTGGTCTTCTTTCACACACTAGCTGTTTAGCTAGTCTGCAGCACTGTTTAGTGCACCGAGTGTCTCCGTGCGGAGATCTCACCCTTAGCCTTGGGGGACTTCGAGTGCCTGCTCGGGCAAGGTTTGTTTTCTTTCATTTTGTGAGTCATTTCATTGTTTGGGTTTGTTGAGGAGCTAGAGCTGATAGAGACTGTGCAGTCCCTGGGAGAGAGGACGCAGTCCATTTTGGACGAGCTCCGGATTAGTGTTTCTGCAGACTATTTCGCTGAGATTTCAAGCAGAGGGTCAGCCTTTGCCCGTCGGAGGTTTTTGGCAGATTTTGTGGCAGTATTTCATCTTTTTCTATCCAGCTACTACGTTGTCCATTGAAGGTCAGCGTAATTCACTACGGAGGCAATTTCTGGTGTTTTCGGGGGTCGACCATTCTTGGAATGGTTTGTGGATCTTGTCCGGGTTGTTGAGGAGAGGTGGTTAGCCGGTTTTCAGCTCATTCCGGCAAGGGGATCAGCCCCTAATCTTCAGTCGATTCTAGTAGTAGCAGCTAAACAAAATTTCTCTAGTAGCTGGGATGCAGTCCATAGAGCAGCCATTTCCTATCTTTTCTGAGAGTGTTTTCTCACTTGCCTTGCGTAAGATCGTCTCTTGTACTTCATTTCATTTCTCAGATTAATAAAATGGCTCAACATTTTCTTTATATGTTTTCTGCTTGAGCTGTCGTAGTTGTCATTGTTGCCGTAGTTGTTGTATTCTCTTTCTATTTCTGAGCACTATAGTTCTATACCACTTGGTGTGTTTCTCTTTCACTCCTAGACAAAGTCTGGAAAGGGTCAGATAGCCTCTGGATCTCGTCTTCTTTCGGAGGCGACATATCCAGTAAATGCCCTCCTAGTCAATCTCTGGTTGGAGTTTGTCGTGTTTTAAAGATATCCCCAAAATGAGATATTACATAATGTCTTCTTCTTCCGTGAGATGTTTATTTTTAAGTGCATTTATGTACTTGTGTTTAAAAAAAAAAAAAAAAAAAAAATTTTAATAAAAACTTGTAATGATATCTTCACTTTTTCACATAGATAAAAGATGGAAAAAAGGTCAATATTCTAAAGTTTATATTTTCTACATGTTTATGTATTGTTCAATAATTTTTCAATGCAAATCAAATAATTGTCGCTAAAAAACCAATATTTTGAACCATATGACAAAAAAATACAATTTTTTAAATATAAATACAATGCAAAAAATACACTTTTACAGACTTTTTGTTGGAAAAAACATGTTAAATAAACTATTTTTTTGGGAGAATCTTAGCAAAAAAAACTTAAGAAAATAACATTTTTATTGAATTTTATGTCAAAAAATAATAGCAATGACATGTTTTTTTCAAAAAATAAGGGTTGTTCTCATAAAATATCAAAGTCTAAACATTACAAGTAAAACTGATTAATAGTTTTAAAAAATAAGCTTTGTTTGCAAGCATAACTTAGACATCATCAACAATATCAACTAATACATCTTCAACATCGTCTAGAACAGCATTGATGGCTTCTTCCGCAGCATTTTCTTCTTCATTTTGATCATTGTCATCTTCTAATGGATCTTTCATGTCAGCAAATCTTCCAAAGTGTCCCTTTTCAATCATTCCATATAATGGTGGTTGAGGTTCCTTTGATTTTTTTGCCACACATGATTCATTAAAATCTCCTTTTATCAAACCAACTTCTTGCTTCGCATCTGGAAGGAATTTAAGAGCGTTAGTTCTTTGTTGAATAAATTTGCATTGAACTAGGTCTTTCTCAATGGCAATGCAATTTCTTCCTTTTATTAGGCAACATGATAGTGTTGTACCTAATCATCAAGCACAAAAAAAATAAGTAAGAAAATTAGTATGGAGACATAAAAAGTAAAAAAGACAATATTTAAATTTAAATTTGTATAATAAAACTTACCTGAACCTGAGAATAAATCCAAAACCCATTCTCCTTCATTTGAACATAGAACTATAAGATAGTTAATCAATGCTTGTGGTTTTTGATAAATGTTAATATTAAACCAATATTTGTGCTTATAGCTATCATCTTTTGTCCAACATTCAACATGGATGAACTCACAATCATTTATAATAGGTTGATCTTTGGAAGAAACAATATTTGACTTTTGCTTGTAACATAACATAGTAAAAGTTCAATTAAATTTTACATGAATAAAAAAAATTAGGAGGAATTAAACATACAATTTCAAAGTCTTACCATGTAAGTTGCATCCTTGAGTTTGCTTTACCCTTGAAGCTTGTTAATAACATTGGAAATTGTGTGTCTGAATGAAATGTCACAAATCGCCAAAGTGGTGATGTTGTCACTTCTTGAAAACCCGTAACCACTTTACTAAAAGCTTGATAAGTATATGGTTCTCTATCATATTCAATGTATGGGAAATTGAAACCATGAGGAATATCTGCAATAACTAGGCCATATTCCCTTTTAGGTATTAGTGATGCAATGTCTTCACAGTCACCTTGTATTATTTGATATTGGACATTGTCGAGCCCATTCCAAATGTAATGATTAAGAGTAGGATCAAGTTCAGCATTCATAAGACGCTTCCTTCTCATGTTCTCCATCTTAATTTTTTCAATAAAGCTTTTGAAAGTATCTGGTACTCCATTTCCATCCTTCTTCGACATCTTTAATGACATAAAAATATATATATAGATATGTATAAGTAATAAAATAAAAATAGTTTAAATATGAATAAAATGAATTTATAAATCAACATACCTTATTGAATGCAATATAAAACTCTTTTAGTGTTGATGTAGAACTTGCTTCTGGGTAGTTGCGTACAACATCATCCCAACTGTCTTCATTCAACATTTTAACCATGTGTTCTTGTATTTTCATAAAACTTTTCTGACAGAATAAATCAAGTTAAAAGCGTTAATATACTGACATGTATAAAAAATTCTACCAACATCATTATGTTTTGTTTAAACGAAAATTATAATGAAAGAAAAATAAGAAATAATTCAACAAACTTACTTTTGAAATTCTGCACACATTTCTTCCATTGATAATTCACCCGACTTCATTTGGGCTAATACTGATTTGACTAATTTATCATCCTTCACACCTTGCATTGTTCTCCAAGGTGTGATAGTCATATCCTCTGGAAGCTGCTTCATTTTAGGACCCACCTTACTGCTGGTACATATATGGGTTTACTCTTTCTAACCTTCTGACTTTTTATGGAAATATTCTCCCACTGATCAAAAATCTCATCAATCAAATCCCATACCTCCCCAGTTCTAAATGCCAACTAAAAAATGTTATCTGTGCCTCTGAAGAAATTTGTATTCAATTTTCTATCTTTTGTTTTTTTTTATCAATTTGATAACCTATTTCCATTAAACATTCCTTTCGAAATGCTACACTAACTTGCGTCTTATCCCCACCACATTTTTCTATGAATTCATTATGAATAAATCTGACCCTTTGGATGAAAGTCATTTTCATTCTGCACTCATTATCTACATTATGATCCCATGCCAATAACTTTGATTCTATTTCTGTTAAGCCAATGTAAATAATGCATTTCACTGTTTGAAAAAGATAGTTATTGGGATATTCTACAATCAATTGTCTCTTAGCCTCTATTGAATGGTTCCCTCCAATTACATAATATTTATAATCAAAACATTTTGTCTTTTGTCAAATTCTTGTTTGTTGAGGACTTTGACATGGATAAACAAGAACCATAATCCACCACGTACATATGGATTGAGCACAGACAATGTTTTTCATGTTATGTACATGTAGGTTGTGGAACGCCTAATTTGATATTGAGATTGTCCTTCATATCGGCCATAAAATTAGTTAACATTAAGCTCAATTTTTGTACAAGAATTAATTTATTCTTCCTCAACTCTTGTCGAATAGCATTTTGTTTGTTTTAATAATGCACCATCCTCTAACTCGACACACTGGTCTTATAGTTTCTCTTCTTTCATGAGGGCTTTCAATTTGTTCTTCAACGCTGCTCACAACCTTTACGGGGTTCACCAATATTTGATTTCCTAGTCTTGTTGAATGTATGCTCTGTTTTATAAACACAGCTCTCCTTCATGGAGTAAAAGAGACATCTTTGGCAATTTTTATTTTAGGTGTACGTTCTGTTTTCCTCCCTTTTGCACAATAGTTCTCATCTCCTTCTCACTAATTCTATCATAATTTTATGTTTCATGTTCGACACCTTCAAAAGAAACATGTTTAAGTTTACTAGATTGACCCACCTTAGTGACTTTTGGTTGATCCCCTCTTTGTACTGTTGCAGTGTCACGAGCTATTTCTCTTTGCTTCAATCTCCTTTCCTCTGCTTTGTCTTTGTGGAAAGTTTTGATCACATCCATAACATTTGGCACCAACATATAAATACCATCAAACATGTTTGAAAGACCCGAAACAAAATCCTATGAAACAAAATAAAACATGTCAATGATCAATAATTTATAAAAAATTGAATCATCCTTACAATAATGCATAGAGGAAATAAAAATAAGCATACTTACAATGTTATTTGCAATGTTGTTTGATATTTCTTCAGAAAATTTTGAAGTTATTTTTTTTTTTTTTTTCTAAGTTAGAGTATTCTATTAACAGTGAAAAATATAGTACATCTGGCTGAGGCCATAACAGTGCCTACGAGGAGGAAATTTGAACTGACAGAGACTATTTTTTGGCTGCCCTGCTAGAGGGAAACCAGCCTGAAGAGCCACCAACTGAAAAAATCCCATGCAGGGGATCGGACTGGAATTTCTTTGACTTAAAACTAGGAACATAGACATTATATAGCTGTGACACTGGACCATAACAAAACTGGACCGCTGTATAGACTGAGACTGGTCACTGACAAAAATTGGACCATAGCTGAAGGAAACATTAAAACAACAAAACACTCCCTCAGAGAGGGCAGAGAAAAAGAAAGAGTAACAAGAAAAGAGGGCCGAATTACTCATCAGGAGAAACCTCCTCGATCCTGCATCCGTATTCTTCTGGTTCGCCTTGAGCATGGGAGAGTTCTGCGTTAAAGTGGACCGCTGAAGGAGTTTCTATCAAATTTCCCTGAACGCGTCCCGAGTCCTCCCGCAAAATCTCCCTGGTCTCGCTAGGGTGTCCCCTCGAGTCCTGCTGCACCGCTTCCATGTTTGCGCCGTCGACAGGAACCTGCTCTTCCGGCGGATTCTCAGGCAGGGGCTCCTCCAGGAAGACAACAGAGATGGCCACAATTACTCTTGGTCTGTTGAGTGCACAATCGAACGAGAAGAGAGCTGTATGGGACTGTGCAGGCAGCGCATCACCGGATGGCGAGTCAAGCCTGCGGCCTGAGCGAAGCAGGCGACCATGGAAGAGGCATGGGAGGTTGTCTGAGGGCGCTGAGATATCTGAAGGGGAAGTAGAAATGGAGGGCAAATGCCTTCGGGCAGAACGAGAGGACCCCCTCCTGCACCGCATCCTCTGCCTTAGCCGGGGCATGTTTACAGCCGAATTGGAGCTGGAGCTCTGGAGCGACTGAGAATTGACAGGATTCGGCGCAGGTGGAATGCCCAGAACCACCGTAGCAGACAAGCAAGAGCCTGCAATGGAAATGTGAATACTGTCAGCGGGCTCCAAGCAACAGGTATGGCGACTGCGCTTCCCAATGGTGGTGCGCTCTCTGGCTCTGTCCTCAACAGAATTACACCACGAATTCATTGGCGTAGGGGAGAGCGAAGCCATAGCATATAACAACTTGTTCCTACAACAATCAATCCTCAGCATTGAATGACCAGACTTGTTAACTCGATGCGAAACGTTGTTGCGGCAGTCGAGGCTGCCTCGAACATCAACTTCTGTATTGAGAATCATCTCCATATCAAATGCCATTAAGAGCAGGCGGGGGGTATTAACTGCGGTCAGGTGGGCTCAATGGTCCCATATGGGATGGCATGTGGCCTCCCGTCCGATTTCCCTCCGTCCAATCGCCCCCATTAACTCCACTTGCACCCGCATCCGGGGAATTTTGAAGTTATTTCATATGTGTCATACTTGACAATTAATAGACGATATCTAACCTTCTCACATTTCTGAGCCTTCCTTGTAAGAACATAAATAGTGTTTGTATTCGGGACCATACATATGTCTCGTACTCTGCCCATCACATCATATGGCTCATTTAAGTCAATCATACCACAAATCAGATAGATGTGTATATCAGCCTCCATTTCATTGTCTTCAAGATACCATGAGAAATCGGTTTTATCTATTTCCTCGGCGTTCTTCCAATAATAAATAAGCTTTAATGAACCTGATGCCCCACTTGCTTGACTTTTATTAGTATGTGCAACAATATCCTTATTGCGTCCAACAATGTCCATAGTGCGTCCAGTTGCAACTTTAGATTTGGGAGTTGTATCCATAGTGCATTGAGTTGCAGCTGTAGATTTGGGAGCTGCTGCCGTAGATTTGGGAGCTGCTACCCTAGGTGCAGAAACATTCACATAAATCTTTTTTGATGCCATTTTCCTGATATATATATATATATATTA